>CM062297.1:869303755-869903755 GCA_031216915.1 Pictodentalium vernedei
GTAAGTAAGTAAGTAAGTAAGTAAGTAAGTAAGTAAGTAAGTAAGTAAGTAAGTAAGTATGTAATAAGTAAGTAAGTAAGTAAGTAAGTAAGTTAGTAAGTAAATCTTTATTTACGTGACACGTGCGAAAAAATACAACCAATTTCACTCTAAAAGTTCCTTTCACAGTAACGCACCCGACCAATTTGACCTATATGTCACGGCGTAATAATAATTATAAATACGAATGCTCGAGAATACCACACACTCATCACAATCATACTTCATCACCACCCCCCCTCCCCCCCCCCCCCGTCCTAATGTTAAATATTCACTAACCCTGCCTACCCCGCATACCGAGGATATCATCCCCCTCCTCATCACACGAGGATATTTATATGTACCCCCCCCCCCCCCCCCCACCTCTCTCTCTCCTCTCACTACCATTCAACCTTCCAAACACATATATACTGGCGTGGAAGCAGTGGTACTGATACCCACTCGTCTTTCATCTTGGGCCTGCACGGTCTAGTTATGGTACTGTCCATCTCTTTTATTATAACTGTCTTCCGATCCGAAGGCCTGCCTTTGGATTGGAAGATAGTTGAAGAAAAAGAGACATAAACGGAAACTGCCCAAGCACTGTTCACGCTGTCGGGTACCAATGGTGCAAATTACACTAAAAAAATGCGTTTGGCACCGAAAATAATGCATTTGTCAGCATTTGTCACCAAAATTTGGCACCAAAAATATACTTTTGGTAGGTCTCAAAGGCAATATGGTTTACTATTGCAGTGCGTCGTTTTCGATAAAACAGGCAAGACAGAATCCACTATTGTTCAGTAATCTATAGGTAACCGGTATAATCATGGTTCTTTGTTATGCGTCAACTGATTTAACGGTTTATCCATTTAATCTCATTCTTATTAAAACATTTTTTGTTAATTAATCATTTCCTATCCAGCTTAATTGTTTATCAGCATTTGGAAGATAATAAATTATTTGTTACGCGTTTATTTGGATTGAATAAACAGTGAGTAAATAATGATCCTGAAATAAATTTGTAAACGCTAATATTTATTTATTTATTTATTTATTTATTTATTTATTTATTTATTTATTTATTTATTTATTTATTTATTATTAGTCTCAGTTTTTAATAATATGACAATACGCAAGGCGTAAGAAGGAACCCCAAAGTATCCAACGTATTGAAATATTTCATTCCGCAACCATTACTCCAAAAACATTTTGGTTTATTCAGTCGAATTCCTGCAGTTGTTTAATTTCAGCCAAACAAGAATACGTTTCACAGTACTAAATATTTTCCCACAGGCGACCATTATAACGTTCAGGCGAAAAAAAAATATGGTCGCATCATTTTAAATTTAGCATTCAAATATTTTTTGTCAACTATAGCCCTTCAGACAACCTTTTAATGATTTTTAAACAGGGGTCATGCAACAAATAAAAGAAAAACTAACAGAAAGGGAAGTGCTGGTCACATGTTCATATTTCTCAGGGAATTCCCAAACAAAACACACCAATAGTCAAACAAATTTTTAGGTTCTAAAAGTCCTCAAATCATCCTCTTTATTCATCTGGAATATTCAAAAGTAATGCAAAATGCCAGTAGACTTCTTCAAATGTTTATTGAAGCAATATATTTCCCCAAGACTGCTTAGTTTTGGGAATTACATAATTTCCGAGCGCAACTGTTCGAGGCATGTAAATCTAATTAAAATATTTACAACAGTTATACCTATGAGCAAGACCAACCCTACCAAAGTTACAGTTACCTCTTTCAAGTGATGAAAGAGTCATTTCTGCAATAGAATTCAACTTTTGGCTTCTGTCTAGTCCAAAGCATGGGAAATTTGTTCTTTTGAAGAGAACTGTCCAATCTGTGTCAAATAGGCTTAAAAACTGTTATTGCCTCCGACAGAATTTCTACTCTGTTACCCAATAAGTTGGGAGGGATAAGAATTCACAGCTTTCTTTGAAACTACCCAAATAATAAAAAAAAAATCTGCATCAGCACACAAAACCTTTTCACAAAATCTGTTTTAATTAATCATACAGCAAGATAAATAGGGCCCCACCACCATGAAACAATATGTCAATTTTGTTTCAAAATTGGGGTTGTGCAGGGCTTATAGTTCCTCTAAATTTGGGAGAATCCATTTGGATTCTTGCGGAAATCGTTCCGAGAATTCAGACCTGCTATGGGCCAGGATCCTATTAGGTTAGTACGATTGAACCCCTGTTTCATACTGATAATACATGTTAACCCTTTACCCAATACAGTTTTTTTAATTTTTACAACACCAACTACTGATTTTTACCCCCCCCCCCCCCTCCCCCCTGGGCCCTTAATCGCTCACATGACGAGGTGGTTCAGAGAAGTATTTTGGGTCAGATTCAGTTAGTCAAGGTTCATGGACACTACATAGGAATAATGTTATGAAATTATTCATAATTCTATTGTCCATGTTAGATGATTATTAGCATAGGTCTTCCTGATTGCTTCCAATTCTGACAGCTGTAGACAAGTACTGCCAAACTTCCAAGGGTTGTTGTGTCACTGCACTTTGAAAGGCAAATTTTATGGAAAAGATCTAAGGAATGGATTTGAACATTTATGAACAACATCGAACCTAACCCACCCCTGCCCAAATATTAAGCCATAGACCTGAAATGAACAAACTCAAATCTGCCCCCCCCCCCCCTCCCCCCTTCCCCTTCCTGCGATACCAAATATGAAAGGGTTCTGACTGGCAGGAACCAAACTGGAACAAATTTACATCTGACCTCCCCAGAGATGTTGTACACCAAATATTAAAGCATTAAACTAGTGGGTCTAAAGAAAAAGATTTTTAAAGAAATTTTCTCATGTTGCTTTGAGTTAATTTGCACTCCCATAATGAGCCCATGTATTAACCCATAGATTTGGCTTGAACAAACATGAATCTGACCCCCTTAGAGATGCTGTAAGCCAAATACGAAAGGATTCTGACTGGTGGATCTGAAAAAAACGAGTTTTAAAGAAATTTCCTCATACTGCACTGAGTTAAACTTTTGGCTTCAATAGATAGACCAAATATTAACCCAGAGACCCGATTCAAACAAACTTCAATCTACCCTCCCCCTGCCCCCCTGTCCCCCACCCCACTAGAAATGTTGCATTCCAAATATGAAAGCATTCTGACTGGTGGATCTGAAGAAGGTTTTCAAAGAAATTTCCTCATGTTGCACTGTTGATATTTGGGTGCCCATAGGGAGCCCAAATATCAACTCAGGGACTTGATTTGAACAAACCTGAACCTATCCCTCCCACCCCCTAGAGATGCTGTATACCAAGTATCAAAAGATTCTTATACATGGTTCTGGAGAAGATTTTTTTTCAATTTTGGAAAACAATTTATGCATGCTATCAGAGAAATGCTTGGGGCCCCCTGTGGGTGTGGCAACGTTATTTGAACAAACTGGAATTCATATATGATAAGGAACATGAATTTCAAATTTGGTTCAATTCGGCTCAGTTGTTTATGAGGAGAGGTTAGTAATGTAATGTTCACGCCGGACAGGATGGACTGATGGTGGACAGACAGAAAGTCATCATTTAAGCGCCCCCTGACTTACAGTCAGGTGAGCTAAAAATAAACAATATTCATCAAGCGTAATAATTATGGATGTTACTAGAACCGGCTGATGAGAGCCCTGGCTGAGGCTATATAATCCACCAATATCAATAGAAAGTGCCATTTTATCTCAACAAATGATGTCAAATATTCTTTTACCTAGCAATGAGGTAAATTATAGCTCTGGATGTACCCCCCCCCCCCCCCGCCCCCAAGCTCTCAGTATGCATTTTTCCTAAAACAAGAGACCCCAGGGGGCCTGAGGGCACGCACCTGTACATGGTAACCTAAATATCAACCCAGAGAATTGATTTCAACAAGTTGCATCTACTCCTTCTAAGAAAAGCTTATACCAAATATCCAAAGATTCTGACAAGTGGATCTAAAAAAAAATGATTTTTAAAGAATATTCCTCATATTGAACCAAGTTATAATTTGGGCTCCCATAGGGAGCCCATATATGAACCCAGGGACTTGGCTTTAACAAACTTGAATCTCACCCCCCCCCCCCCACCCCCTATGGATGCCGCACACCAAATATCAAAACATTTCAACTGCTGGATCTGAAGAAGAAAATTTTTAAAGAAAATTCCTCATTTTGAACTAAGTTACAATTCGAGCTCCCACAGTGAGCCCAAACATGGACCTAGGGACATGGCTTGAACAAACTTGAATCTAGCCTCCTAAGGATGCTGCATAAAAAATATCAAAAGCATTCATCTTCTGGACCTGAAGAAGATTTTTTTTTAAAATTCCTCATTTCGAACTAAGTTACAATTCAAGCTCCCACAGTGAGCCCAAATATGGACCTAGGGACATGGCTTTAACAAACTTGAATCTCACCCCCCTAAGGATGCTGCACACCAAATATCAAAACATTCCAACTGCTGATTATGAAGAAGAAGATTTTTGAAGAAAATTCCTCATTTTGAACTAAGTTACAATTCGAGCTCCCACACTGAGCCCAAACATGGACCTAGGGACATGACTTGAACAAACTTGAATCTTGCCTCCTAAGGATGCTGCATAAAAAATATCAAAAGCATTCATCTGTTGGATCTGAAGAAGATTTTTTAAGAAAATTCCTCATTTCGAACTAAGTTACAATTCAAGCTCCCACAGTGAATCCAAATATGGACCTAGGGACATGGCTTGAACAAACTTGAATCTCCCCCCCCCCCCCCCCCCCCCCCCCCCCCCCCCCGCTAAGAATGCTGCATACCAAATATTAAAACATTCTGACTGCTGGATCTGAAGAAGATTTTTAAAGAAAATTCCTCATTTTGAACTACATGTAAGTTATCATTCGGGCTCCCACAGTGAGCCCAAATATGGACCTAGGGACATAGCTTGAACAAACTTGAATCTCACCCCCTAAGGATGCTGCATACCAAATATCGAAACTTTCCTCATTTTGAACTAAGTTATAATTCGGGTTACCACAGTGAGCCCAAATATGAACCCAGGGACTTGGCTTGAACAACTTGAATCTCACCCCCTAAGCATGCTGCATACCCTATATCAAAAGATTCTGCTGCTGGATCTTGAGAAGAAGATTTTCAAAGAAATTTGCCTGAAATGCACTAAGTTCAAATTTGGGCTCCTATACTGAGCCCAAATATGAACCCAGGGGGCTGATTTGAACAAACTTGAATCAGATCTACCCCACAATGTTGCATATCAAATATCAAAAGATTCTGCCTGCTGGATCTGGAGAAGAAGATTTTTTAAGAAATTTGCCTGAAATGCACTAAGTTCGAATTCGGGCTTCTATAGTGAGCCAAAATATGAATCCAGGGGGCTGATTTGAACAAACTTGAATCAGATCCACCCCACAATGTCGCATACCAAATATCAAAAGATTCTGCCTGCTGGATCTGGAGGAGAATATTTTTAAAGACATTTGCCTGAAATGCTTCTATAGTGAGCCCAAATATGAATCCAGGGGGCCGATTTGAACAAACTTGAATCAGATCCACCCCACAATGTTGCATACCAAATATCAGAAGATTCTGCCAGCTGAATCTGGTGAAGAAGATTTTTTAAGAAATTTGCCTGAAATGCACTAAGTTTGAATTCGGGCTCCTATACTGAGCCCAAATATAAACCCAGGGGGCGGATTTGAACAAACTCGAATCAGATCCACCCTACAATGTTGCATACCATATATCGAAAGATTCTGCCTGCTGGATCTAGAGAAGAAGATTTTTTAATGTTTTTCCCATTGCCTACAGTGTTAAAAAGTGTTTTCAAAGTCCCGAAACTGTACCCTATGATAAAACCGATGGCAATTTTTTGGACCAATCCTTTCTGTTGGTCATAAGGAAGCTTCACACCAAATAAAAATTCTCAGTGCCGTGGAGTTTTGGAGATATGGCGTTTTACTTTTTTCGATTTTTAGCTCCTGTGATTTCCATGGGGCTACAGAAAAAGAAAATTTGGCATAAATTAGGTACTTATGACCCAATAAGCCCTCACATAAAATTTGATTCAAATCAGCCTCTCGATTCGGAAAATATAAATTTTGGGCGGGGCCAAACATTTTGCCCCTCCCATAACGACGCCAAATATAGCCCATCAAACGTTGCTTAAAGAAATCCAAGTCTACAAATTAAAAGGAAGCTGCATACCATATATCAAGTCTCTGCTACTGCTGGTTGATGAGAAGATTTTGGTGCCCCTTGGGGGCATGGCACCACCCAGGAGAAGGGGGCAACTTCATTTGAACAAATCTGAATTGGCATTAGGTAATAAACATTTACCCAATATTTGAATAATGTAAAGTTAACGCCGGACAGACGGCGGACAGAATGTGATCAGTAAAGCTCCCACTGAGCTTTGCTCAGGTGAGCCAAAAAACTTTATTAATTTATAAATAAATTGATGGTGACATGAATTTCCCATTATTTTTTAATCACATTCTTGCTTCTGAACACATTTCACATTGTGTTTGATATTCTGCAATCTTTGTAAGAAAAAGCCGAAGTTTTCTCAGTTAAGGCACCTCGAGTCATAAAATAGTGATTTTTTCCAACAGAATGACCAGTACCTGCTACTGTGGTGTCTCATGACACTGTTAAAATTCCTAAAATCATCAAATATTGATTCATTAGTGCTGTGCTTGTGCTGCAAATATCCACAAGTGCACTTTCACTATTTTGGTTTTAATCCCCACAGGCATACATTCTGTCAAAAGGAGTGAAATTGTAGAAAATATGTTCACAAAGAGGACAAGTTACAGTACAGTCGCCGTGGACAGGTTGTAATACACGCGTGGGCAGTGATGTCCACTCATGCATTTACCAGTCAATAAAAATCATCATCTACAAAATTTTAATTGATGAAGCATCGGTTTGTACCTGGTGCTTCATTATTTAAATTTTTGATGATTATACCTACAGTTAGTGTTTGGCATCAAATATTATTGTATGAATTTGTATCCGTGGAAATATTGCCCATCCATGGAAAGTGAGCAGTACACTGCCACTGTACTGTATTTATTTCAAGTGTATAATATACTATTTGATGTTTAATATACTTGTGATAGGCTGGGTCCAAAGTACTCAGTACTCGTAGTACTCGAGTACCACTTTTTTGATAAAATACTCAATACTTGCCAGCCCAGATTCTGTGTGTGTGTGTGTGTGTGTGGGGTGGGGGGGGGGAGGTTGGAGGGTGAAAGATAGCTGCAAATTATTTAAAATGTTGACCCAGGCAAATGAAAAGCAAAGAAATATTTCATCCGAAGGACAGACAGACAGACATGCAGTAACAAATTTGGGAAGCCTAAATAAAAGTAGTGACTAACTTAAAATGAAAAATATAGATAGAAGAGCCAGGGCAATGTTGTCAAACAGAAAACAAACAAGAGCCCCCAGAGGGCCTGATGGCATTCACCTGACATGGTAGCCTAAACATCAACCCAGGGAATTTATTTTAACATTTAGTTGCATCTGCCCCTCATAAGAAAAGCTTATACAAAATATCCAAAGATTCTGACCGGTGGACCTCAAAAAAAAAGGATTTTTAAAGAATATTCCTCATATTGAACTAAGTTATAATTCAGGCTCCCACAGAGAGCCCAAATATGAACCCAAGGACTTGGCTTGAACAAATTTGAATCTCACATCCCTAAGGATGCTTCTATATACTAATATCAAAAGATTCTGACTACTGGATTTTAAAGAATATTCCTCTTATTGAACTAAGTTGTAATTTGGACTCCCACAGGGAGCCCAAATATGAACCCGGGGACTTGGCTCAAACAAACTTGAATCTCACCCCTCTAAGGATGCAGCATCCCAAATATCAAAAAATATTCTGAAGAGTGGATCAGAAGAAGATTTTTAAAAAATATTCCTCATATTGCACTAATCTAATCATAGAGAGCCTAAATATGGACCCAGGTATTTGATTTCAACAAACATGTGAATAAATCTTCCAAAGATGTTATATGCAAAATATGAAAGCCTTTGGAGCAGTGGTATGGGAGAAGAAGATTCTTTAATGTTTTTCCCATTACTAAAATGATATGTCCTGGAAAACTTCCCTGTGATAAAACTGATGGCAATTTTTTTTTTACCATTCTTTTCGGCTGTTCGTAAGGAAGCGTCACACAAAATAAAAATTCTCAGTGCCATGTAGTTTTGAAGATATGGGCGTTTTAAATTTTCTCTATATTTAGATCCTGCAGTTCCCACAGGGCCACAGGAAAATGTTTTGGCATAAATTAGGTACTTACGACCCAATAAGCCCATCATATCAAATTTGCTTCAAATCAGCCTCTCAATTTGGAAAATAGAAATTTTGGTACAATTCGGGCTCCTACAGGAAGACCAAATATGAACCCAGGGACTTGGCTTTAACAAACTTATATCTCACCTCCCTAAGGATACTGTATATATCAAAACATTCTGACTGCTGAATGTGAAGAATACTTTTGAAGAATATTCCTCATTTTGAACTAAGTTATAATTCAGGCTCCCACAGTGAGCCCAAATATGAACCCAGGGACTTGGCGTAAACAAACTTGAATCTCCCACAGTGAGCCCAAATATGAGCCCAGGGACTTGGCGTAAACAAACTTGAATCTCACACTGGCTCACACCGATTAATCGACTAACCAATCATCAATATCTTGATTGATAAAAAAAAGTAATTGATCGGTTAACCGTTACTTTTGAAGTACGGTACTATATGGCAGGGTATTTGATGGCTGGATACACATCGCAAAATGCTATACAAAAATGTCCAATTGCTAACCATTTTTCTTTCATATTGGGTAAGCTTTTATTCACTAAATATCATCACTTTTTGAAACCAAGATGGAAACTGTTAATCAAATTTTTAAAAACAAAAAATACCCTGTATGGGTTAACTATGGAACAAACTTGCTCCAAAACAGGCAAACATTGTCACACTGGCTCACATCAATTGCATGAGACAGAGAAATGCATGCCAGTTACGTGCCAAAATGCTTGTTCACTTGCATGATCGTTATACTGTATCAGTAGCTGAAAACGGTCATTCTCAACCCTTCACCAAATGCAGGTAGCAGACGATACTTGCACAAGAAATTCTAAAGATTTTCAATGTTTGTCTCAAAAACATAGCTTATGCCCCCCCCCCCCCCCCTATTGGAACAAGCTCAATGAGCTTGTTCCAATGAGGGGTCATAAGCTATGTTTTGAGACAAAAATTGAAAATATAATAAAATTTGAATGGACATGTTTCTATATGGCGCTGCCCGGTTTTGTCCATTATGCTGAGTAAAGTTTTAATTATATAAATGGTCAACGGTACAGCAATTATTCAGCTACCTATTGGGGCAAGTGATTAATCGGTTAACCAAGGTTAACCCATGCGATTAATCAATCACGAAAACCCTTTAATCGTTTCAGCTCTAAAATTAATTTAATTTTATTAAATTTTATCTGATGAAAAAATGCTTATAATTTTGGGGGAATGGTAAATATGGATCTTCTTAACAAGCATTTGCAAGAACATCAGAGGAATGAAATCACCGTTCTCGCAATTTGCAAAACCCTGGTGAGCCAAAATATAGGTTTGGCTTGAAGAAACTTAAATCTCACCCGCCTAATGATGGTGCATAGCAAATATCAAAAGATTCTGATTGGTGGGTCTGAAGAAAAAGATTTTTAAAGAATATTCCTCATACTGCACTAATTTCAACATTTGGACTCTCATAGAGGCCAAATATGGACCCAGGGATTTGATTTCAATAAACATGTAAAAAAATCTTGCAAAGATGGTATATGTAAAATCTGAAAGGTTTTGGAGGAGTGAATTGGGTGAAGAAGAGTCTTAAATGCTTTCTTCATTACCCACAGTGTTACAGAATGCTGACTAAGCATTTTTTCAAAGTCACGAATAAGTACCCCATGATTGACCTGACAGAAATTTGCTTAGACCATTCCATTCTGTTGGTCCCAAGGAAGCTTCACACCAAATAAGAATTCTCAGTGCCATGTAGTTTTGGAAATATGTGCGTTTTGAATTTTGTTCTATTTTTAGCTCCTGCGGTTCCCATGGGGGGATGGGAAAATATTTTGGGGCATAAATTAATTACTTATGATCAAATAAAACCAAAAATTAAATTTGGTTCAAATCAGCCTCTTGGTTCGAAAAACAGAAATTTTGGGCGGAGCAAAAATACATGCCCTCCAATAATGAAGGCAAATAAAGACCCACAAACTTCTCTTGAACAAAACTGAGTCTACACCTCAAAAGGAAGCAGCACACCACATATCAAATCTCTGCTACTCCTGGTTCACGAGAAGATTTTTTTAAGATTTAGGCAAAATTTTGGGGCATGGCCCTACTGGGGGCAGGGCAACTTGTTTAAGCAAAATCAAAATGCAATGTCATAACAAACAAGCATCTCACATTTCACTTAAATGATTAATCAGTTCAGCAGTTTTGGAGGAGAAGACGCAAACACCATGTTCACGGACGACGGACGACAGACGGCAAGTGATCACTACACCTCACCCTGACTGAAAGTCAGGTGAGCTAAAAACTCAGTGGACCATGGGTGTTGCAGTTGGGCGAGATGCTTGGTTCAAGGAGAGAAGAAACATGTAGCTGCTGGCTTTCGAAAGTGTTGTTAAAACACAATAAATAAATAAACAAGAGGCCCCCACAGGGCCTGAAGCGCTCACCTTGAACAGAACACGATATAAACAGAGAACAGAACGCGATATAAGAGTCCAAGAATGAATCTACATTAAGCAATCCATCTCCATAGGATACACTGCAAATCTTTGAGCCCCTCGGGAGTGACAAAAACAGTCCAAGCATCATGCCTTTTCTTTAGTTGATTATGATGTAAAATGTGGAGCTCCCCTCTCAAGCACCTTGATACAACCTATGTAGATTACTCTTCACCTCTTGAGGGTACTGAATAAAAATGTCTAATTCTTCAGCTACTTGGCCAATTCCGGCTCCCATAGGGCGCTCAAATATCAACCCAGCCACTCGATTTGAACAAAGTTGAATCTGATCTCCTTAGAGATGCTGTGTACCAAATATGAAAGCATTCTGACTGGTGGATCTGAAGAACAAAATGTTAAAGAAATTTCCTTATATTGCACAAAGTTAAAATTTGGGCTACCATAGTGAGCCCAAACTTTAACCTACAGACCCGATTTGAACAAACTTGAATCTCACCCCCACCCCTCCCCACTTAGAGATGTTGTATACCAAATACGAAAGCATTCTGACTGGTGGATATGAAGAAGAAGATTTAAAAAAAAAACTTCCCCATACAGCCCTAAGTTAAATTTGGGCTACCAAAGGAAGCCCAAATATTAACTTAGGGACTTGGTTTGAACAATCTTGAATCTGACCATCATAACAATGAGGGTACCAAACATTAAAAAATTCTGACGCGTGGTTCTGAAGAAGATTTTTAAAGAAAATTCCCCATAACATTTGGACTCCTGCATTGAGTCCAAATATGAGCGAATGGGCTTCATTTTAACAAACTTGTATCTGACCCCTCTATGGATGCTGTATACCAAATATCAAAAGATTCTGAACATTGGTTCTTGAGAAAAGATTTTCTAAAATGTTTGCAAAAATGCTGCACCAACATTATTCTGATGCCCTCTGCAGAACTCTCTAACAACAACAGAGGGCGGGAGCGCGGTGGCTCAGTTGGTAGAGATGCAGGCTGCAAGCCGAGAGGTCCTCGGTTCGAATCCCACCTGCGGCAACCGCGTTGTGTCCTTGGGCAAGACACTTCATCTCGATTGCCCGCGTGGGGGCACGATGACGCCGTGTACTAAGGCGTACTGCACGTCGATGGTGCGCATGTCTTCAACCAATCTAACCCTGCCTGTGCTGCAGTGCGGAGTTACGGGGAGCTGGCAGCTGCTCGTCGTTGCTCGGTTGTTCTCTCCGGGTACTCCGGCTTCCTCCACCCGTAAGACTGTCACGGTCATGCTTAGCCATTGTGCATAAATATGTGACCTTAAACACCAATAAATAAATAAATAAATAACAACAACAGAGGGCATTTTTTTTTACCATTCAATTCTACTGGTTCTAAAGATGCTTCATACCACATAACAGTTCTCTGTTCCTAGTGGTTTGGGAAACATGGGAGATTGAAAACATTTCTATTTTTTGCTCCTGGGGTTCCCATGGGGATGCAGGGTTTTTTTGCATGAGGTAAGAACTTATGACCCAATATTACCACAATACTGAATTTAATTCAAATCGGACCATCGGTTCGGAAAATAGAAATTTTGGGTGGTACCAAAAATCTAACCACTGCCATTCCAAAGCCAAATATTGCTTCACAAAGTACGTTTGAACAAGCATGATTCTACACCTCAAAAGGTAGTTCCATAACGAATATAAAGTCACTGTACCCACTGGTTCATAAGATTTAAAAAATATTTTGGGAGCATTTTACCCCACCCCCTCCCTATGGGGCTGGGCATGTTGAGTTAAACAAAAATGTAATACCCATTTGGTACCATTACTCACACAAACTTTAACTTGGATTGACCAAAACATGGTGTTGATGGATGACAGATGGATGGACAATGGATGGAAAGTGATTAGATAAGCCCTGCTTGACTTTGTCGAAGTGAGCTAAAAAAAACAAAAAAATTAAACGGTTCATGTCTGATATTTTACCCATGTTATTAAAATTGATAAATTTGTCCCTGGAGTGCAACAAGGTTTATGCTATACATGTAGCATTGCAAAGCCTTCTTGCACTCAAGTGATGGAATACACCTCCATCCAAGCTATTCTGTAGATTATGAGGCCTAAAACAAACCAAGAACATGAACTTATGCATGAATATTATTACAATGAATACACTGTCTTACACAAAGGAATACCACACAATCCAGTGTAGACTGATTTCAAAAAGTCCTCCGTAGTGGAAGGGCAATTTTAACAAACATACAGGCCCAAATAAGCTTCATACACAGTGTAAAAATTCCACAAAATTAATAAACATTCATATATGTTTAATAGGAATTAGGAGTATTGTAATTAAAAGTCAATTGTGTGGTTGTTTATAAACTTATATTACTTTGTTATCAGGTGTTAAAAAATATGAATATTTGTAGTAAACACACACACCCATTTAGATTAGTCCCTGCTCATAGCAGTGACACAGACATACAGTACAGTTGCTGGTCATAATCCTTGCATGGGCAGTGCATGATGTCCATGCATGTTTTTTCCTGGTAATAGAAAATCATCATCAATAAAATTTTAATTAATGAAGCACCAAATTGTATCCTGTGGTTCATTAATTAAATTTTTGATGATTATTGCTGTAAACAATGTTTGAAAACTAATATCATTGCATCCGCAGAAATATTGCCCACCCACAGAAAGTGACCAGTACACAGCAGCACAGAGTGAAGGTAATTGTGTTTTACTGTCTTGAATTTCAAATTTTATTTTATTTTTTTTTATTTTTTTTTTTTTTGGGGGGGGGGTGCACCAGACCCCTCCACTGATGAGAGGGTCACACACCCTCTTGTCCTCACCCCTATCTCACTGCTATGTGGCTCAGGTGATTCTGTGCATCATATTCTTTATGACTCCCACTAGATACATGTATTACTCTTGCCCCTATATGTAACTTAGATATCCTGGCTTAGCACCAGTATAATGGTAAACTAACATCAAATTGTGTGCTTATGTACAGTAGCTAACATATTGGAATAGTATAATGAGCTTTGTCAGAAACTTGATCAAGTATTGATGACAAACAACAATTTTCATTACCAGTACCTGGTGCCAGTAATAAAATAAGATTTGCAAATATCACCCTGCATTTTTTTCAACTATTAACTAACATAAAATTGTGCGCTTCATGAAAATTATTTTGTAACTACCTGTTAAAAATTACTGTTTCTTGTTTTGCTCTTTTAGAAAAAGAAATCACTCCTTTTCTGGCGGGCATACTAAACACCGAGGCAACCGAGGGATACCAAGGTGAAGGAAAACAGGAGAGAAACGGGTATGAGGTGGTGTGTTCTTTTTATTATTTATTTATTTATTGGTGTTTAAGGTCACATTTATCTGCACAACAGCTTATTGTGACCATGGCAGTTTTATGGATGGAGGAAACTAGAGTACCCAGGAGAACCACTGAGCAATGGCAAGCAACTTGAGCTCCCCAACATACTACACAAGCACGGTTAGCCTTGTTCGAAGACAGGTGCACCAAGAACATGCAGTATGCCTTAGTACACAGCATACCTTGCCCCCACATGGGTAGTGGGGGTGAGGTGTCTTGCCCAAGGACACAAAGCTGTTGCTGCAGGTTGGATTCGAACCGAGGATCTCTCGGCTTGCAGTCTGCACCTCTACCTACTGAGCTAATGCACCCCTGATGGTGTATTCTGATTATGTAAATAGATTTAAGCAGTACTAGTATGTGATTGGTTTTAATGCCATATTTGAGAATTATGGGTGCTGAAGTAATAAGAGTCCGCTGAAAAATCTTCCCTTTGGTATTTAGTAGGTAGCTTGGTAATGGTAAAGTGACTTCACCTCAGTAAGCAACAGTGTGAAAGCTGGCAGCCATCTTTAATATCAGGCCGCCACACCCAAAAAACAATCGTTCTCATCCCAAGGTGATAACAAAGGTACACAAGAAGTTTCATGAAGATCGGTTCATAAATACAGCCTCCAGACTTAGCATATTGACATGTGCACTTACAGTGTATAAGTAGCACTGATAAATTAAAGGTCATCTAATTTGCAGATTTTCTGCAAGAGAAAAAAACCCGTATTATACAGTATTTTTTGTGATGTACAGTTAAAACTAGAAGTCCTGTCACGAACTGTGCGCTTATCTAGGCTTAATTGCGCGTATGAATTGCGCGCAATTGTCATATCGAATGGCATACAAAGCACAGCAGGTTCTCCTGGTTACTTATAGCAAACACGGGCAATGTTTCTGCCAATGGACCTTCGGGTTACCCATTGGCTGAAACATTGCTTGTGCACAGGCCATATTTACAGAATTTGATTGTCTTACTATGGTCATATCGCGTAGATTAACACGCATATCGACGTGCTATTTGTGCACATTTCAGGACAGGAATTTTAGTTTTAACTGTATTCCATGTTACTAAACATTCATACAAAAATTTATTCAAATCAGAACTTTCATAAAGAAGTTCTGTACAAAAAACTGATCACACTAATTTTAGTACAAATTGGCTGCTAGTGGCCATTCCAAAAACACTCGCTCTCATCCCACGGTGATAACAAAAGTACCCAAGACGTTTCGTAAAGATCGGTTCATAAATACGGCCACTAGCCTGAGCCGTATAGAAGTTATGTACAAAAAACTGATTGGACCTAATTTTGGTACAAAATGGCCACTGGCAGCCATCTTGAATTTTGGATTGCACCCCAAAACACTCGTTCTCGTCCCTAGGTGATAACAAAGGTATACCAGAAGCTTGGTGAAGATCTGTTCATAAATACAGCCCCTAGCCCAATCCGTATTGACATGTGTACTTACTGTGTATAAGTAGCACTGAATATATCAAAGTTCATCTAATTCGCATAATTTCTGTACAAGAAAAAACCCTGTATTTTATGTGATATATTCCATGTTACTAAACAATCATACAAAAATTTATTCAAATCAGAACTTTCATACAGAAGTTCCGTACAAAAAACTGATTGCAGTAATTTCAGTACAAAATAGCTGCCGGCGGCCATCTGGAATTTTGGACTCCCCCCCAAAACACTCATTCTAACATCATGGTGATAACAAAGGTACCCAAGAAATTTCGTAAAGATCGGTTCATAAATACGGCCTCTAGCCCAGTTGTATAGAAGTTCTGTACAAAAAACTGATTGTACCTAATTTCAGTACAAAATGGCCACTGGTAGCCATCTTGAATTTTGGACTGCACCCAAAAACACTCATTCTCATCCCAAGGTGATAACAAAGGTACCCAAGAAGTTTCATGAGATCAGTTCATAAATACTGTACAGCCTAGCCCGAGCCGTATTGACATCTGCACTTACTGAGTATACATGTAAGTAGATGTGAATAAATTAAAGTTCATCTAATTTGCATAATTTCACAACGAGAAAAAAACCTGTATTATATGTGATGTACTCCATGTTACTAAACATTCATACAAAAATTTATTCAAATCAGACCTTTCATACAGAAGTTCTGTACAAAAACGCTGATTGCACTAATTTCTGTACAAAATGGCTGCTAGAGGCCATCTTGAATTTTGGACCGCACCCAAAAACACTCGTTCTCGTCCCACCTGATAACAAAGGTACTCAAGAAGTTTCGTAAAGACCGGTTCATAAATACAGCCTCTAGCCCGAGCCGTATTGAATTGCTGTTCCCGAACAGACGGACAATGGGACATGACATAACCTTAAATTTGACTTTGTCAAAGTTGAGCTAAAAATGGAGAGTATGCAGAGTATCACACAAACAAAAACCTATTTGTAAAGAACTCCTCCTTTCAAGGACAATGGGGCAGTGTTGGCATTCACCACCATGCTGCCTTGAGGCTGCATTTTGAATTCCTGTGTTTGTTGTTCTAAAGAAATATTATTTTATTATTATCAGTTATGGTACAAATATGGTACCGATAGCACACTTTCAGGAACCGCTGATGTCTGATGGTGACTGTGTGTCAGTGCGTGAGGTGCACACATACTTTTGGGGTTCTGTACATCACATCCTTCATTTTGCTATATAATTTGCAGTCTACACACATACTTTTGGGGTTCTGTACACCACATCCTTCATTATGCTATATAATTTGTGTAAATTTATTTGGAATTTATAGAATTTCAGACTTGTAAATTTCATAGTATTGTTTTTGCCTTAGTTATGGTGCTTTATAAGTAATGGGCAATTTAGTTTGAAAAAAGGGGTTCATGAATATTCAGTCACAGGAAGATTCAGCCCTCATACTTTTTCTGAGAATATTCGGTTCCCAATTTCATTCATGCCCCCACCCCTCTCTCCTGTTAACCCATATAATGAACATCCCAAAAGACATTTTAATATCTAGATATTTATGCTTGTTCGCAACTTATTATGGACACAAATGGACACAGAGTCAAGGTAATTGTGTTTAACTGTCTTGAATTTCAAATTTTTTTTGGGGGGGTGGGGGGAGGTGCACCCGATCCCTCCACTGATGAGAGGGCCACACACCCTTTTGTCCTCGCTCCTATCTCACTGCTATGTGGCTCAGGTGATTCTGTGCATCATATTCTTTATTACCCGGCCCCACTCCCACTAGATATTACTCTTGCCCCTACATGTAACTTAGATTTCCTGGCTAAGCACCAGTATAGAGTGGTAAACCAACATCAAATTGTGCGCTTATGTCCAGTCGCTAACATACTGGAATAGTATAATGTGCTTTGTCAGAAACTTGATCAAGTATTGATGACAAACAGCAATTTTCATTACCAGTACCTGGTGCCAGTAATAAAATAAGATTTGCAAATATCACCCTGCGTTTTTTCAGCTATTAACTAAGATAAAATTGTGCGCTTCATGAAAATTATTTCGTTACTACCTGTTAAAAATTACTGTTTCTTTTTTTGCTCTTTTAGAAAAAGAAATCACTCCTTTTCTGGCGGGCATACTAAACACCAAGGCAAACCGAGGGATACCAAGGTGAATGAAAACTAGAGAGTCTAAACGGGTATGAGGTGGTGTGTTCTTTTTATTATTTATTTATTGGTGTTTAAGGTCACATTTATCTGCACAACAGCTTATTGTGACCATGGCAGTTTTATGGATGGAGGAAACTAGAGTACCCCAGGAGAACCACTGTTCAATGGCAAGCAACTCTGAGTTCCCCAACATACTACACAAGCTGGGTTAGCCTTGTTCGAAGACAGGTGCACCAAGAACATGCAGTATGCCTTAGTACACAGCATACCTTGCCCCCCACATGGGTAGTGGGGTGAAGTGTCTTGCCCAAGGACACAAAGCTGTTGCCGCAGGTGGATTCGAACCGAGGATCTCTCGGCTTGCAGTCTGCACCTCTACCTACTGAGCTAATGCACCCCTGATGGTGTATTCTGATTATGTGAATAGATTTAAGCAGTATAAGTATGTGATTGGTTTTAATGCCATATTTGAGAATTATGGGCACTGAAGCAATAAGAGTGCACTGAAAAATCTTCCCTTTGGTATTTAGTAGGTAGCTTGGTAATGGTAAAGTGACTTCACCTCAGTAAGCAACAGTGTGAAAGCCGGCAGCCATCTTTAATTTCGGGCCGCACCCAAAAACACTTGTTCTCATCCCAAGGTGATAACAAAGGTACCCAAGAAGTTTCATGAAGATCGGTTCATAAATACAGCCTCCAGCCTTAGCGTATTGACATGTGCACTTACAGTGTATAAGAAGCACTGAATAAATCAAAGGTCATCTAATTTGCATAATTTCTGCAAGAGAAAAAAACCTGTATTATACAGTATTTTTTGTGATGTATTCCATGTTACTAAACATTCATACAAACATTTATTCAAATCAGAACTTTCATACAGAAGTTCTGTACAAAAAAAACTGATTGCACTAATTTTGGTACAAAATGGCTGCTAGTGGCCATCTTGAATTTCGAACTGCACCCAAAAACACTCGCTCTCACCCCACGGTGATAACAAAGGTACCCAAGACGTTTCGTAAAGATTGGTTCATAAATACGGGCTCTAGCCTGAGCCGTATAGAAGTTGTGTACAAAAAACTGATTGTATCTAATTTTGGTACAAAATGGCCTCTGGCAGCCATCTTGAATTTTGGATAGCACCCCAAAACACTCATTCTCGTCCCTAGGTGATAACAAAGGTACCCAAGAAGCTTGGTGAAGATCGGTTCATAAATACAGCCCCTAGCCCGAGCCGTATTGACATGTGTACTTACTGTGTATAAGTAGTACTGAATAAATCAAAGTTTGTCTAATTTGCATAATTTCTGTACAAGAAAAAAACCTGTATTTTATGTGATGTATTCCATGTTACTAAACAATCATACACAAATTTATTCAAATCAGAACTTTCATACAGAAATTCTGTACAAAAAACTGATTGCAATAATTTCTTTTTCAGTACAAAATAGCTGCCGGCGGCCATCTAGAATTTTGGACTCCCCCCAAAAACACTCATGCTAACACCATGGTGATTACAAAGGTACCCAAGAAATTTTGTAAAGATCGATTCATAATTACGGCCTCTAGCCCAAGTTGTATAGAAGTTCTGTACAAAAAACTGATTGTACCTAATTTCGGTACAAAATGGCCACTGGTAGCCATATTGAATTTTGGACCGCACCCAAAAACACTCATTCTCATTCCAAGGTGATAGCAAAGGTACCCAAGAAGTTTCATGAAGATCAGTTCATAAATACAGCCTAGCCCGAGCCGTATTGGCATGTGCACTTACTGGGTTTCCATGTAAGTAGCACTGAATAAATTAAAGTTCATCTAATTTGCATAATTTCAGCACAAGAAAAAAACCTGTATTATATGTGATGTACTCCATGTTACTAAACATTCATACAAAAATTTTTTCAAATCAGAACTTTCATACAGAAGTTCTGTACAAAAAACTGATTGCACTAATTTCTGTACAAAATGGCTGCTGGAGACCATCTTGCATTTTGGACCGCACCCAAAAACACTCGTTCTCATCCCACGGTGATAACAAAGGTACCCAAGAAGTTTCGTAAAGATCGGTTCATAAATACAACCTCTAGCCCGAGTCGTATTGAATTGTTGTTCCCAAACAGACGGAAGCCCGAGTCGTATTAAATTGTTGTTCCCAAACAGACGGACAACGGGCTATGACACAACCTTAAATATGACTTTGTCAAAGCTGAGCTAAAAATGGGGAGTATCCAGAGTATCACAAAACAAAAACCTATTTTGTAAAGGACTCCCCCTTTCAAGGACAATGGGACAGCATTGGCATTCACCACCATGCTGCCTTGAGGCTGCATTTTGAATTCCTGTGTTTGTTGTTCTTATGAAATATTATTTTATTATTATCAATTATGGTACAAATATGGTACCGATAGCACACTTTCAGGATCCGCTGATGTCTGATGGCGACTGTGTGTCAGTGTGTGAGATGCACACATACTATACACCACATCCTTCATTTTGCTATATAATTTGTGTAAATTTATTTGGAATTTATAGAATTTCAGACTTGTAAATTTCATAGTATTGTTTTTGCCTTAGTTATGGTGCTTTATAAGTAATGGGCAATTTAGTTTGAAAAAATGGGTTCATGAAGATTCAGTCACAGGAAGATTCAGCCCTCATACTTTTTCTTAGAATATTCGGTCTCAGTCGTGGTCGAATGTCATCACCTCTTGAGGTCGAATCCTCACAGAATTTTTTTTTTTAAATATTCTATGCATTTTTTCTATTGTTTTATGTTAAGGATTTATGATTATTAATTATGACAAAATTACAAGTGCGATATGAAACAAACCTTAATGAAGCTGGAACAAAAAAAAACCTTCCCAAAACAAGCTGTGAGAGGTTCTCAGCTCGAATCCCAATTGCGGCAACTGAAATAAGGCATACTGCACATCGATGGTGCACTTGTCTTCAACCAATGCTAACCCTGCTTGCTTGGAGTTACAATGTTGAGAAGCTGACAGTTGTTTGTCATTGTTGCTCGGTAGTTCTCTCTGGGTGCTCTGGCTGGGTTCCTCCCCCAGTAAAACTGTTGGGTGGCCCTGGCTGTAAAAATTGTTGTTAAACCCAATAAATAAAGAAAATCAAATTTGCTGAATCCAAGACCTTTGAACGATGGTTTTGATTGGGGTGTGTGTGGGGGGTGGGGGGGGTGGGGGTGGGGGGGGTTATACAGTTGTGCCCACTTAATTGGATATATCTTAATTGTATACAGTTGAAACTAGAAGTCCTGTCCCGAATTGTGCGCTTATCTAGGCTTAATTGCGCGTAGGAATTGCGCGCAATTGCCATATCGAATGGCATCCAAAGCATGGCAAGTTCTCCTGATTACTCATAGTAAACACAGGCAATGTTTCTGCCAATGGACCTCCGGGTTACTCGGAGGTCCATTGGCTGAAACATTGCTTGTGCACAGGCCATATGTACAGAATATGATAGCCTTACTATGGTCATAATGCGTAGATTAACGTGCAAATCGACGTGCTATTTGTGCGCATTTCATGTTAGGACTTCTAGTTTTAACTGTACCCCTGTTAATAGAATATAATTTCCCAACACAAAACCATTTACCTCCAGTACAAATTTGACCTGGTAATTGAATACAGGTTATAGAGTAATCTCCTGTTAATTGAATAAAAAATCTTGTAACATGTTGAGAAATTGCCCTGACTCTTCCCAGTTTTCCTTTGGTTATAGACCAATTTGGCCTCAGTACATTCAATACAGGCATTTAATCTATTATATCTTGTTTGACAGAGCTCATGGAGCTCTGTCAAACAAAATATAATAGAATAAATGCTAAGTTTATCTCTGGAATACAGAAAAGTGACACAATCCCTGTTAATTGAATACTCCTGCTAATTGAATAATGTTATTGGCAAAGTGGCTCTTCAATTAACAGGGTTCCACAGTACAGCAAAAACAAATATCACAAACTAATAATGAAACTATGTACTTGTGAAATTTTCATGTGGTCATTCTACAAAATGTTTTAGCTGGTACTATACAGTTTTGAAGGTTAAAGGGCTCAGTACTTAGAGGTGAAGGCTGCAAGCCAAAGGGTCCTCTATCAAATACCACCTGTGGCAACCACTTTGTTTCCTTGGCAATACACTTCATTCCCACTGCCCATGTAGTGCCATTGCGTACCAAGGCATACTGCATGTCAATCGTACACTTGTCTTCAACCAATGCTAACCCAGCGTGTGTGCTGTTTGTACGTTAGATGTTTGTAATTGCTCTGTGGTTCTCTCTGACTTTTCCCACCTGCAAAACTGTCCGACATGAAGTGACCCTGGCTATCGAAGTGTCATTAAACCCTAATAAATAAATCAATAAGAATCATGTGTCCCTATTCTGGAGAACAGTTTGGGGCAAATTGCCAAAGGATGGTTTGGGTTAGATTAGTATCCAGTTTGGGTCAAATTGTTGGAGGACAGTTTGGATGCAATTCTCACGAATTCCAGTCACTTTGGCCCCAAGTCATTTTGGCCCCAGTCATTACAGCCTCAGGTCAATTCAGCCCCAATATACCAGGTCATTTCGGCCTCTTTAAATATTTTCAAATATTGTTTGAATTTTAACATTTTTCTATTTAATTTTTTTTCAACATATATATCTCTCAATTAGATATTCAGGTATACATGATATATGTCTAGTAGATTTTCTTCCATGATGAATAAATAAAAGAAAAGTTTCAGCATGTCGAAGATGCACATGGACTATGTGGGATTTGAAATCACTTGTGACCTGAATAATTTTATTTGCTTATGAATCTATGAGAGCCGGAAGCGAGGGTAAGTAATGTGATTTTGTTTGAGTGTACGCCTTGGAAGTGGGGCACTGGGATCAGACCCCCGTGGACATCGAACTGGAAGGGGACTAGGAATTGCGCATAACTATAAGGATTCTGCTCTGTGTTTTAGAAAATGTGGACATATTTATGGTAGTATCAAAATCGCAGTTTGGTGGTTGTTTCAGAAAAAAAAAAGAAAAAGAAACCCTGTGAACCTCAAACTGGAAGGTGACTAGGAATTGTGCATAACAATATGAATAAATGACTGCATATTCCAGTACTTTGCAAAATTTCAAAGTAAAATAATTTCTCTTACTTATACAGATAGCATCTTAAATGTATGTAAAATTGAACACATGGATAATTTTTAATGTCATGTATAACTGTTCTGTACACTGTGTAAATACAAATAACTGAACATTACTTAATAAAGGTAATTACCCATTATTTCTAAACATGAACTATGCACTGATCTTTATAGATCTCTACACTTAAAATGGTGCCGAAATGACCAAGGGACCAAAGTGACTAGGGCAGAGATGACTTTGAGGTCGAATTGACCAGAGGACGAAATGACTTGGAGCCGAAGTGATTGGATATCATTCTAACAGATGAGAGACGTTAATTAGGCCGTATTACAGAACACATTGAATGTGAATTTACTGCAGAGATAATTGCTCGACGATATATTATATTAATATTTTTTCAATAAATATCGAATAATCTATTAATATTTTTTTTAAGAATTATTTTCAGGAGTTAAAACGAATATCGTAGCATATCTAAAATATCCTAACAGATGTGTACTGCTTTTCTTTTGGATGATTCTTCCCTGGGCCTAGTTCTCCCCAGGCTGAAGATTCCCCCAGTTCCCGAAAAAAGATGACATGCCATTTTCAATGGTGGTAAATATCCAAAAGGGTTATTATTTTCCATTTTTTAGTTTTTGAAACTACGAAGCACTGTTCAGAAATACAGATGCACCAAAAAGTAACACATTATTACTTTGTTTTGGTTTCTAACGGGACTGAAAGCAACCTATCAGTATCACTTTTTCGAATTACACCCATTTCGTCTGCTAACCAAATCGTCCGCTGCAATTTTATCCAAGTCGTCCTCTACAATTATACCCAACACGGTAAATATCCAAAAGGGTTATTATTTTCCATTTTTTAGTTTTTGAAACTACGAAGCACTGTTCAGAAATACAGATGCACCAAAAAGTAACACATTATTACTTTGTTTTGGTTTCTAACGGGACTGAAAGCAACCTACCAGTATCACTTTTTCGAATTACACCCATTTCGTCTGCTAACCAAATCGTCCGCTGCAATTTTATCCAAGTCGTCCTCTACAATTATACCCAACACGTCCGAAACTCGTTCGCTGGGGGAAAGTATTCAAGTATTGCATTTTGAATCATTTTTTATTTATATAATAATTTTATTGTATACAATTTATTGTATATTACCTATTGTAATATATCTTAATGTACCTCCATTGTAATATATCTTAATGTACCTCCTTGCATTAAATTTCATATATGTGTATGAAATTCTGAAAACAGAAATGTCAGAACAAAATAAACTATCCAGCCATCTAATAAATTTTAATTACTGTTTATTCAATGGATTACCAATAAAAAATATATTATTACAGTAAAAGTTCTTAAAGTATATGTACGTTATATTAAGTTCCACAACATAATCTTATAATTTTGCAATTTTTCATTGAAGAGCTCCACCGGCACCTTACAGTGAATAATTGCAAAATTATTAGCAAATGTATTATAAGAATTAATTATATTAAGAAATGCATCAAAATTTGTTATATTAAGTTCTGTAACATAATCTTATAATTTTGCAAGTATTCATCGAGGCGCACCGTCAATATACAATGAATGAATAATAGCAAAATTATTAGCAAATGTATTATAAGAATTAATTATATTAAGAAATGCATCAAAATTTATGGTTTATTAAATTCTGCAACATAATCTTATAATTTTGCAATTATTCTTGGAAGAGCATCACCGGCACTTTACAATGAATAATCACAAAATTATTAGCAAATGTATTATAGGAATTAATAATATTAAGAAACGCATCAAAATGTGTTATAATTATATTAAGAAATGCAGCAAAACTTGTTATATTAAGTTCCGTAACATAATCTTATAATTTTGCAATTATTCCAGGGGGATGGGGCTCCTGGGGGGGGGGGGGGGGGGACCAAAAATTTGCAAGACGTGATGTGGGGGTGGGTGAGTCTCTTGAGTGCACCAAAAATGTTCATTTCCAACTTGTGTAATTTTTTAAAAACATATCAATATATCAGCCAATATATGACATCATTTGTGTTTCAAACCTTAAAGATGATGTTGTACATCACACTCTTTAACATAAATACAACATCAGGAGGCTTTATATGTGAGAATATTGGGCTTAATCTGGGGAAATGTCACACGTTAGTAGGGGGTGGGTGTCTTGTTCGAAATGTAGAAAATGTGCAGACAATATTTTCCTTGACAAGCGGACGACTCGGCTTGCGAACGAAACGTCCGTATACCCTTTTTTCAAGCAAACTTTTCCTTACTTTTACAACACCTTAACATTCGGATAATTCAACAACTGAGTTTCTGTTCATCTTGATATTTCACGAGATACGTGTCAATGCATATCTGTATACAATCGCACCAATATAACAACAATTATCAGTCATATTATCGGTTATATGTACGTTTTTTTCGATTGAGGTTATCACTGGCAGACAAGCTGCAACGAAATCAGGACTCAGAGTTCGATCTGAAATGACGAGATCATCAGCTGAGCATATTGACAAACCTCCAGAAGGACAGAACTCGAGTAATAATAGTAACACTTTGGCCGGCCGCTGATTTGTCGCGGTTCTCGGTTGAGAAGGCCTGGTTACCCCTGAAGTGTAGATATGTAGGCCAATGTATCACGCAAAGCTTTGAGGCGAAACAAAAAACATTTGATTCCCAGAGGGGGACAGGCCAATTGCAATTGCATGGGCAATTCGACACCGGAAGTTACGTGGTTTTTTCACTGAAATTTACTGTCCACTTCAAAAATCACATTGACGGCTATAGAGAATTCTGTTCTGGAACACATTTATCTGACTGGGTATGTGGAACCCTTTGCGGGCCTACGGCCCGCTTGGGGTTCCTATCAATATTTTTATCATTTGTCGCTAACTTATTCCAACTAACGTACTAAAAAGAGCCAGGTAATACTAAATTAAACTCTCGTACTTTGAGTGCAACAAGGCGCCATCTGCAATGCTTTAGCATTGCAGATGGCGCATTGTTGCACTGAAAGGACGATACATAGTTAATTTATTATCATGCGCAATCAGATTCCCCGCATGAACCCTGGGAAGTGATGCAGTGCCTGTTCACTGAAGTAAACAGGTTCTGTGTTACTGGTAAAATAGGACCCAGTCACCAATGCTTGGGAGGTGCAAACCCTACCGAAAGTAGGCAACATGGCTTATTACCACTCACCCCTGGTCTTGAGTTGATACTCATGTTGTGGTCATGATTAGCCATTTGTGGAAAAATATGTGACCTTAAACACCAATAAATAAATAATAATGAATTTACAATCAAATTCAATTCGGCACTAAAATCTTTCATTTGGAACCACAAAATTCATTTGGCACCAAACAAAAATAAAAATTCCACTTGGCACCCAAAAATAATTTCTGACCAGCATGAACACTGGGCCCAATATGGAATTCATAGACCAAATGCAACTGAATTTATTTTACATCCCCAGAAAATTTATCGAAGCATGTTGACAAATTTACACACACTCAAATTTATAAACTCATGTCAGAGGGAAGAAGTGAGATTTGTTCTGTCGCCTGTTGTTCTTATTAATATATTTTGGCGTCTCGGGTCATCATGGCAGGTAAATATGAATTGTTGAAGTTTAAACCACAGTGAATGGGTCGGGGGGGCTCTTTTTCTCTCTTACTTTACAACACATTAAATCAATAAGAAGCTCAGTCGGGTGCCTGCGTTACACGAAGAAGTAATCGTGCTTCACAAATTTAATATATTCGAAAAGCGATCCAGAATTTAATCTCCATAACCCAGTTGAAACTTGAAAACAAACTAATAGCCAGTATAAAAGGGGTGTTTTATTAAAATGAGTAAGAATAAACAATATTACAAAAGATACTGATCCAATTACAGATAAAGAAATATGCTTCACCTGGCGTTCGGTACGTATTTGGACGGCCAAACAATGGGTGCGTATATATGGATTTAACCAAAGACCTATTTCTTTGTATTGTCTGTAACCTCACCCACATCAGCCTTTTTAAAGGTTGAAAAAAGTAATTTCTGAAATGAATGCATGTCCCTTGAACTCTGATAATAAATAATGGTACACTTTATGATGTTTCCAGCGATTGAAAAACTACACACACCATACACAAGGGTGAGTGGAGATGGGGCAAGGGATGTCATCAAGCAGTTCGTCTCCGAGTGTTGGGAGGAGAGAAGAAGCGCGGGAATAGGGAGGCAGTTGGTAGAACATGGGTAACCAAGGCCTTCTCATACTAGAACCGCGACAAATCAGCGTGTTATTATTATTATTAGTCATAGCGGGCGAGGAATTTTTTTAGTTCTCCATAAATTTGGCGAGTTTGTATTTGGGAAAAGCAATGTTTTATTTTCAGCAGAGTGATAACGTCAAAAGAAAACCGAAACATAAATAAATCATTGCCTTCCCTCTAGTCCAAAATAGCAAGGAATGCAACGAGCCTGTAGGCTAGAGGGATTTTATAGAAGAATGCATGCGACATATCTTCCTTTGAGAGGAACAATGTGCCATCTGCAATGCTAAAGCCACTCGGACGATATCCTACTCGAAAACTCGATTACTGGAAATCGTTCTGTACTGTCGTTACAGGGAAATTTAAGTTATTGTCGAACATCCGATTATTTCAGCACTTGTACTTTAACTCCAAGGATTTAGACGTCTCGACAGTATGTTTGGGCTGTTCTGTGCACTTAATCTGCCACTAATCCACTACTAATAACTTTTTCCACCGCTTGGTATCCCTATCGTCATTTCCAAGTACTTTTACTATCGGTTACCCCACACTGTCCTGTGAGCAACTCCCACTACTAGTTCTTCGCCCAGTACTGTATACCTCTCGCAATGATGCCCCCTCACGTCAACACTTAAGGATGGGGATGGGTGATGTATGGTTATACCACACTTTAAAATCAGTCTGTTTAAAATTAGCCCAAACCAACTGGGTTGAGTGAATATGAACCCAATTGGGTTCATATTCACTCAACCCATTTGATTTGGGATGCTTTTCAATCCAATTGATTTTAGGGTGTAGAGTGTGGCTGTGTAATAATAATATGAACAAATAAAATGCCTCTACCGGGGCCACATACTGACGTTGAGCGTTGCTTTTGATGTGATATACACGTTGTAGTCTTCTCTGTTCATATGTAAATACTTTTATATATATCTCAGTATTCATGTACTATTTATACATATGAATTCGAGAAAAAATAAACTATATACTGTTGTTGGAGTAGATCGGAAACCTGGAAGTGTCATTGACTTTGTATCTAAAAAAGCTAACCGACAGGTATCATCTGAATATAATTTAATGATATGAAAACAAAACAAAGATTTACTCACATGTCCTCGTCAAGAGTAGTCTACGAAAACATATTTATAACATAAATCACTTTGAATTTATCCCCACCCGAATGTTGAAATTCTCTTCTAGGATTCACGTCCTCTCGTTCATGTTGTCGCCTGTCATCGCGCTCCGTTCCTGCTAGCTGTCTCACTCTGCTGATACAGCGTTTTGTCTATTTGCTCATTCCAAGTATCAGGGACCAGCAGTTTCCACTTTCACATTGGTTGCCCTCCTACGACAACAACTATCAATGTCTGTCGTGTAGTTACTTACTTCAATAATATATTGGCACATTAACCCCATGCGGGCGTATATCAGTCTCACTGAGTTGACCACGCTGCGTCAATCGTTTAAACATATAATATTCATGCATAAAACTTTCCTGGCTTTCACTTAACCCATTTCAATGGCTGAGCCCGACTCAAATCCACGGGCTCTCGAGAGCGCTCTCCATCCAACTTTATTTCTGCGTTGTATGGCCCCGTCATACTTCATCAATAACTTAGCCTAATAACTTCTTCTACTGCCCTAACAATTTCTCGCAAAATAAAATTAAATTTTGAGTTTATTTATTTATTTATTTATTTATTTATTTATTTATTTATTTATTTATTTATTGCGGTTTAGCGACACTTTCGGCAGCCAGGGTCACCTCGTGTTGGATGAGTTCACTAAGGCCAATAACTCCTTCTGATGCCCTAAACGGTCTCAGGCCAAATAAAACTATTTTTGCGTTCACTTAACCTAACAACTCATTCCGACACCCATCCCCAAATCAGCCCCTGGTGGAGTTCCAAACTTTCCTTCAAGCGGCCACTAACTATACAATGTTTCCCGAGTTCTTATATACACAGAAATTCCAAAGACTTCGTTGAGCAGTATCTCTTTGAAGAACGTAATATTTCGTAATGGGTTCTTTGAGTTCCTCGGAAACAACGATAGTTTTCATTCTTGTTTTCGGCACTGCTAACATGGTTGATCCGCTACACCCAATTTACGTCTGTGCGGCGGTTTAGGGTCGTCGCCTCTTGTGGCATGTATAAAATGTCGATCACCGATGCTCTTGGAGGGGAAACCTCGTTGTCTGTTTTAGGGAAGCCATACATCCAATCGTTCGTGCTTGGCAGCGGCCACATTTTCTCTCCTTTTAATCACCTCGATTTTGAAGCTTTAAATCTGGAGCAGAAGTGAGCATCTCGCGATCTTACTACTCTAAGCCTGACACTTTTGAATATAGGACAGGGGCCAATGGTCGGTCTGCAACACATACTCACGGCGGTACAAAAGTTCTAGAACTTTTTTCACGGAAAACACACGCGAGACACATCCCTTACTATCACTGAGTAGTTTCACCCCCGCTGCAATAATTTCTTGCTAGCATGTCGTTACTTGAGTTCCAATGTGTTATATGTGCCTACTGGCAGCCTACTGGCACATAGAACACATTCGAACTCAGGGGACGATGTGCTACTGGGAATAGGTCATAGGTGTACTACTTATGCTCCTGTAGCAACAAGGCATCCACCCTGTATGCGATGTGTCGGTCTGTACCAGGGACGTCCTGGACAAGGCCGATAATCGAAGATTGGGCGACCTGCACAAGTCTTGCAATGTCTTGAAAGACATTGCTTGACGAGGTCCCCATTTCACTTTATTCGGCTATCCCTTTTTCGTCAAGGCGGTTCGAGGTACCGCCATTTAGGCGAAATTCGGAACAGACCCACAAATGACCTAACCTGTCTCTTCGTCTGGGAAGGGTTCGGATCCACTGAAGCTTGTCATCGTCCATCTCCACCTACCCTTCGGCAATCTTATGTCCAAGGAACACGGATGCACATATATGATAGAAACACAGGCTACTCCGCTTTTACACTCTTACAAATTGCCGCCCCTGCTGCCAGTATGCACATAAAACACGTTGGAACTCAGGGGACGAACTTTCCTGTACCGTTTTTTTTTTGTTCATGTAACATTTGTTTCTGCTACCTCTCATATGTGTATATTGATGGAAGCAGATGAGTAAATTGAAAGAGACCTAAGAGGGATGACGAAAATAAAATTAAATAAAATTTCCGTAAAGTTTGCAGAATCTGTCAGTGAATCATGTTTTATACACACACATGTTGTTAAGCTAACTCCACGACAAAAAGAAACGCGATGTATGATGTAAAAAGTCGATCTGATAATTGATTGGATCTTCTCAATGAACTTGAAGAGGCTAAACATCTGTTGACATTTTGTAAGGAATAAAACCTAGAAACACTTCATGCTTTGTTCAATAAGATATTTATTGACCATTGCTCCCCAGGGAATGTATTTGTACTTAAAAACAGTATATCTGTCACGTTGTAGTTTTCTCACAATGAACTCATGCTTTGTAATTTATGAAGACCTCTGTGAAATGTGAATATCAAAATTAACAAAAAGTATTTGGAATTAGTTTAGGTCACAAATCTCATTCTATGAAAACACCATACAAAATGACACTGCTGTAGTTTTATTTTTTTTAAGCCGTGTGAAAAAATCTACCCCAGAAAAACGTTTTTATTGCACTGACTTTCTTTTGGGGTTTTATTCCGGGAATTTTCTGTATTTTGTTTTTGAAAGTCAGTCACGATACCGAGAATTCTGAATGTCAGTCCCGATATCCGGGAAATTTATAGGACAGAACCGGGAATCAAAGGTTGCGTTCTAGTCTATGAATCTCCCGGGTATTAGTATTCATTTTCAGAACGGGTAACCGGGAAATTCGCGTTCGCGAGATTAAACCATAGCACCAAGGGCGATGCTGGTCTCGGAAGAAATTGATATTCGTCATAATCTCATAACTATGTAAGCAATCATTGATACCGTGGCCTAGGAATTTCCCAGGTGTCGTGATTGACTGTCAAAACCTGGAGCCACAGAGCTGTGAAATTCCCGTTCCCGGTATTAAACTTTATTTTCTAATCCCTGATGTCGCAACCCAGCCTGGCGTGATAGATAACTCTTGGGGAGTAGCTACAATCCGGTAAATTTTCTGACCCAGACACATTATAAATGATGCTTTTTCCGTTTCAGGACTAGTGAAAATTTTCAGAAGGGTTCATAAGCATGTGTGCATATATATATAATCACTTTAACCCTTTATCCAACGCAGACGATTTCAAAATTTATCATTTTAAATATCAGTTTTTAAACTTTTAAAAACAAATTCAACAAAACCATATCATGTGACCCCTCATTGGAACGAGCTCGACGAGCTAGTTCCAAAGAGGGGTCACATGATATGGTTTTGTTGAAATCTTTCGAAAAATAATATTTTTTCAGCAGCTGTATTTGCATATTACGTGGGCGGATGCGGGCGATTCGTTGTTAAAGGGTTAAAAGATATCACCCAGCGCTGCAGTGCTACCACCTATCGAAACTACTCACACATGGAATTTACACCAGTGGCACCCCCCCCCCCCCCCCAGCTGAAACCCTCTAGCCACATCCCTGAACCCAGCCTGGCGTGGTAGATAACTCTTGGGGAGTAGCTACATTTTATTGGAGTCGAAACCCATTGCCGAGTGAAGTAGCAAAACAGGACCAGAATAGTTTGAGAGGGGAGTCACGTCCGGTTGCCGTGAGGCTGAGTATTCGGGAATTCTTCCCCCGAAAGAGAGCACGATGGCTCAGTGGTTACAGCATTGGACTTCAAACCGAAATGCATACGGTTCGATCCCCGTCAGGGGTAACTGCGTTGTGTCCTTGGATAAGGTATGTAACCCCGGTTGCCCATGCGGGGGCACGGTGTCCTAAGGCTTACTGCATGTCGATGATACACTTCAATCAATGCTAACCCTTTATGAGCGGAGTCAGTATGTTGGGGTGTCTGATAGTTGTTCGCCGTTGCACGGTGGTTCTCTCATGGTACTCCAGCTTTCTGCACCCGTAAAACTGTCCGTCACGAGGTGACCCTGGCTGCCGAAGGTGTCAAACCACAACAAAAAAATAAAATAAAAAAATTCCCGGTAAACTATTAGAGATACTAAGATTCAATATTGCAACTTGAGAGTTAAAAGATGAACAATTTAACTTCACGTTACTAATATGTATTATTATCACTCACGTTTGTAACATCAGCCGTGATTGGTTAATTTGACACCTTCTAAAAGTCATAGTACTGGAGTTTGGGGGAAAAACACGGGTACTATCGGAACGTTCTTCCCTGGAGACATGAGAACAAAGAAAATGTAAGCTCCACTACCATTGATCAGCGTCGATTACGCACGCTCTGGTTGGAATTTCTCAACACCAAACGTTGGCGCTGTGTCTGATTAACTTTTTTCGTCACCGAAAGACACAAACTTACCAACAGATATATCATCTTCAGTGGGAGTATTTTTAATTTTGACTGCAAACAATGAATTCAAAAGAATCAGAAATATTAAAAACTCACGTGTTGTTCACCACTTCAGTGAATTCTGAATATGAGTTATGACTTCAATCAATTATATTTCCACAAGTTTAGTACTCCTCGACTTCACTGAGCCTCCGCCTCAAGTTCAAAATAAATTGTTTCACTCCGCTTAATTCTAACAACTGTCGTCGTCCAAGAACATGAATTTATATTCCATTATACCACTTATCACTCAAGCATTAATAATGAATTATAACATGAACAGCATGATACAGCATGATACAGTTGTAAACACTGACATTTGGTGATATAGAAACTCCCAAAGCGACGGCACGTGTAACAAGTCATTTTCGAATTTGGTGATTTAGAAACTCCTAAAGAGACGTCATTCGTTCGAAATGACGTCATATTTTTGGATTTGACTACATTGTTATTACAAGATTGATGGCATGTTGCAGTTAACGCTTAACAATGAAAGCTAATTTTTTGTTCGGCATAATAAAATAATTAGAACGTTTCTTTTCATGTTCTATCGGTCGATAGTACCCGAGTTTGTGTGATTTCTAAAATAAAACCTGAAGCAGCGAAGTTAGTGTGATTGCTGAAATAAAACCTTCAGCAGCTTCGCTGCTTCAGGTTTCATTTCAGAAATAACACAAACTCAGGTACTATCGACCGATAGAACATGAAAAGAAACGTTCTAATATTATACTACTGTGCTGGAGTCAATATTATAAAACCTTTAAGGTTGTATTTTGCAGGATTGTATTTTATGGAAATGGTCTATAAAAAGTCGAGATGGATCATTAGCGTGGCAATTTCAAAATCGACCCAAGTATTCGAACGATTCGAATTCGAGTGGCCCCGATTTGGCAATTTTCGAATCGTCGAGATGTTCTCAAAAGTGTCTCCTCGTGTAGGAGACCTGATGGTAGAATAAGAATTCAAGGAGGTTCCGGTTCTCAAACAATTTTGAGTCCGTGTCGGAAATAAACAGGTTTTCATTGACTTGACCAAACAGACGAGTCTCCGCTCTTTTCAGCACTTTGTCGAGACTGACATTATTTTCTATCTTCTACGGTTATAGGAAAGTACAACAACAACAACTTGAACGGCCGTGAGTTTTGATTTGAGAAGAGATTCCATCCGACATTAAAGATTCGTGGGACACTAATAAGATAAATATAAGTTGTTTTTTATACACAGTGTGTTTATTTCCTTTTCTAACTGAAATCTCTTTTATCACATTAAATCAACGCAATGAGAAATACTTGGTTCCTTTACACGTTTTATATTTTTCTGTGATAACTAATATTTCTGATTCTTTTCAGTCATACAGTCATAAAAGGGGGTTAATAACTTTCTCTAGCCTACCTTGATTTCTCATTCCTCTGCCTGTGAGTAATAAAAATCAATGGTAAGCCTAACAGGTAGTAGAATATATTAGGAATTCTATTCAGCATGGAAATGGTTTGGAGGGGGGGGGGGGGGGGGGGTCACTGATTCATATAACCCTCTGCTGCTTGGATATTGATTCTAAGAACAGACTTATCTCTTATTATAGCCCAGTAATTATCCCTTGCCTAGGAAGTTGGTTCCAGTATTCCATAGTTATAAATTCAATCTCTCATATTTTCTTTTCTTTCCATTTGTTCTCCCAGTTTTCCTTTCATAATAGAAAATGGGCCACAAGCTGTCAAGGTTTGACTGATTAGATCTTTCTCATCGTCTTCTCATTGTTATTTGTAACTGTTGTGTGAGTGGAGACGGTCACTTATAAGCTGTTAGCTTACTGCCGAATCCACACCATAGATTATTGTTAGAAATTCTATATAGTGAAGAAATTTTGAAATAAATATTGTTTAAACTAAACTAATATATTGCCTCCCGGAAAATTGCCAGATCTTTTAAAATGTTAATGGTTCATTTTATCCATTGAAAGTCATAACTAGAAAATACACAATTGTAAAAGTTTTTATAGTATTGGTCCAGCTGGCCTTAGAAAACATCCATTTCCATATGAGTTCACTGTTGTATGATTGGTGATCAACTCTACAGTGATGGTGGGGAGTGTAACTTAAGACGAGGTTTAGACAAACACAAAATATGATTTTTAAGCATTAAGAAGAAGCCACCCGAAGAAGTATCAGCATTTCAGGATATCAGCATTGGGTGTAAATATTATCTGAACAAGTCGCCCGAACATAGGGCCCTGCGAATCGGATCCTGTCTAATATTCGAAATGGAAACCTGATTTGTTCCTGCTGTGATACTTCAAGTCCCGACTGATAAAATAACCAAATCACATCATCAAGACATGCCTTCGTCGAAGGCATGCCTTGATGATGTTGTTGGAATATTATCATGTAAGGATTATAGTTCATCGTCGACATTGCTTGAAAACCTTAAATTTACATTTAACATTGGTAGAGACTGGTGATATTGGAATTATCATGACTGGTGGCATTAGTACAGATGTTATTTTTGTTAATGCAGCTGAAGTTACACTCAGTCTATTAGTAGTAAACTGAACACCCATTACTGAATAGTAGTAAACTGAACAGCGGTGACTGAATAGTAGTAAACGGAACACCAGTGACTGAATAGTAGTAAATGGAACAGCAGTGACTGAACAGTAGTAAACGGAACAGCAGTGATTGAATAGTGGTAAATGGAACAGCGGTGATTGAAGAGTAGTAAACGGAACAGCAGTGATTGAATAGTAGTAACCTGAACAGCAGTGATTGAATAGTAGTAAACTGAACAGCCATGACTGAAAAGTAGTAAACGGAACAGCAGTGACTGTATACTAGTAAACTGAACAACAGTGACGGAATAGAAGTAAACGGAAGAGCAGTGATTGAATAGTAGTAAACTGAACTGCCATGACTGAATAGTAGTAAACTGAACAGCATTGATTGAATAGTAGTAAACGGAACAACAGTTATTGAATAGTAGTGAACTGAACAGCCATGACTGAATAGTAGTAAAGTGAACAGCCATGACTGAATAGTAGTAAATGGAACAGCAGTGATTGAATAGTAGTAAACGGAACAGCAGTGATTGAATAGTAGTAAATGGAACAGCAGTGACTGGACAGTAGTAAACTGAACAGCAGTGATTGAGTAGTAGTAAACGGAACAGCAGTGATTGAATAGTAGTAAACTGAACAGCCATGACTGAATAGTAGTAAACGGAACAGTAGTGACTGAATAGTAGTAAACTGAACAGCCATGACTGAATAGTAGTAAACGGAATAGTAGTGACAGGACGGTATAAAACTGAACAGCACTCACTGAACAGTAGTAAACGGAACAACAGTGACTGAATAGTAGTAAACTGAACAGCCATTACTGAATAGTAGTAAACGGAACAGCAGTGATTGAATAGTAGCAAATGGAACAGCAGTGATTGAAAAGTAGTAAACGGAACAGCAGTGACTGAATAGAAATAAACGGAACAGCAGTGATTGGACGGTAGTAAACGGAAGAGCAGTGATTGAATAGTAGTAAACTGAACGGCCATTGACTGAATAGTAGTAAACTGAACAGCAGTGATTGAATAGTAGTAAACGGAACAGCAGTGAGGTGATTTGCATATGAACGTCGACAGTCTGGGCCCATAAACAGTGTTTCAATACAATTCCTTAGGGAGATGACAGGAAGACAGTCAATCTGGCTATGTCATCTCCCAGTAGTATACAGCATGTTATGTTAATTGAACTGTGTGATTATCATCATTGTTCTTCTTGTATGCTACTAAACGAATAAATATCTATCTATCTGCCAGAAGCTATTAACAAACGATGCACCATAGCTTATAAAAAATCCCAGTCTTCGAAACATTCTAGTGAAAGCACTTTTGAGATGAGTTCATATTGTAATAAAGTCATATAACTCTTCAAAAATATTAAAACAACATTGAATTCCATAGAAATAGTTTACAACAGAAATCGATTTCCCGACCTGCGCCCGCGTTCCTTTGTTTTGAAAAATATCTATCCGCCAGTGCCAGACTTTTTGAATTATTTCTATTATAAAAACATTAATTATCTGTCGATTTGTTTTGCGCATTGTCATGAGTTTGATTTCCAACGGTCTTCAGCCAGTGATCACAAGTCATTCAAATGCCATCAAACATTAACAGTAGAAATACCGCTAAAGTTTGATGACATTTGAAAGGTTGTTTTCCACTAATCACTGAGTGACACAGTGATTGGCCAGTTTGGCTTCATCAACATATGAAGTGATGAAGGTATATAAACGCTTCGGAAGAATTGGAAAATCGAATTCACCTGCTTCCTGAAGAAGGGCATTTAACCCGAAACGTCAAGGCAACGACAGTGCGCTCTATTTATTTCATCAAGATTTCAGCATATTTCATTATTTGTTCTTATTCATTTTTGCACCATTTTTTCATTACTTTTTTATTATTTTTGCTTATAATAATAATCATTTATTTCAGCCTAAATTAAGACCGGGAAAATAGCTAATAATAATTCCACAAAAACTAAATCTGTTAACCGCCAAGAGCAGCAAAAAGACTCGGCATATTCGGCTCATGCACAATTGGTAAAATCCCTTTAACAAATACTTCAACTATTTCACCATTTGGCATTTCTGAAGGACTGTTTTGCACAGAAAGTCCTCCCAAAATCATTCCAAAAAAACAGTGGACGAGCGCAACAAAACCTTTCGGCCGGCTCTGCCAACCATTCAAATTTCGGACGCGCTCAACCATTTAACAAAAAAATGGGATTTTGAAGTTATAAAAAATTTGGTTGATTATTACAAAAAAAAACACTAAAAGAAAAACAAGACCTGGTTCTTTCGGCTCCTTTTTTTAACCCAGAGGACTTTCCACGAGCACAGAATACGGCAGTTAAATGGGGACAGAAGAATTTTGGTAATCGACTACAAGAAAGTACTATTGACAAATTCTATTCTCTTTCGGATCAACTTCTGTCCTAGATCAAAAAAACAGCGGTCACTAGCCAGACCTCTTTCAGTCAACGTGCTCGTTCTAAATCGCCGGTGGCCCGCCAGCAGATTTCTTTTTCTAATTCCAGAGAAACTCCATCAAAAAGAAAAAGACGAGAAACCATCTCTCCAAAAGCGCCAGCGACCAAAAAACCAGCAATGGCAGCACGTTGCTCAACAACACCGGAATCGCCATCGTACGCCAGCATAGTCAAAACACCACCTCAAAAGAACACATCTACAAACGGCAAGTCATCATTCTACCGGTTCTGGAAATCTGGTGAAAACAAGAACAGCTGGACCCTGCCAGTGAGGCCGACCAAACCTGTTTGGATCATCGGAGCATCAAACATCTCGAGGATTGATGCCAACCCTCCACCCAACAGGTTCATCGCATCACTCACTGGTGGAACCTTGAACCACGTTCGACAGATGGCTAAGAACATGGAAAAAGAGAAAGATCGACAACATCCCAAAGCAATTTTATTCAACGTTGGGGTCAACAATAGAGAAGACTGCCGCACAGACGTGCAGAACAGAAAAAAATGGTCACACATCAACAGGTAGACAAGGTAATATGACAAGCAATTTCCGTAAATGTTACCCTAATACAAAACTTCTTTTTCAGGAACTTAATTTTTCTTCTAGTTTATGTTCTAGGCACCAACAAAATTTGACTGTCATCAACGATGCTGCGAGGTCAACAAAGAATTTGGAGATAATCCAGGCAATTCCTGCAAGCCAGTTTAAATGTTGCCCTGGTGATCCTAATCACTGGTCGACGGAAACAGCGAACAGAATCTACCAAGGATGGCTGCCCCGCATAGAACCCTACATCCAAGAGCAGCCTTTAAACTAAATACAGAAGAAGGCATCAGCCGTGGAGAGAAAGTAGGACTAGGAACCAAAATAGTAAACTTGGTTTCTGATCTAAATTTAACTGAAGGTGAGAAAGATCTCCTCAGGTATGGTTTAACTTTCGTTCTCGCCCCAGCCCCATTAAAACCGAAGCCCAAAATCATAGATTTTGGGAGAGGTGCAGTTGTCATGGATGATTACAGTTATATTAAGGAAATGAACGGTGGTCCAGCAAGCCGACAATTTTTTAGGGCAACAGCATCAGCATTGGCAGATAAATTTCGAAATTCAACAGGCTCAAAAGACCTCTTTGCCAATCCAGCCGGGTGGAGTCCATCACCTCGGAAAGTTAAACCTGAAATTAATGAGATTTCTCAAAAAGTTAAAGAACAAGTTAGCCAAATCCCGGAATCATTTTTGAAAGACAAACAGAATTTGAACCAAATCGAAAAAAACGCCCTGAAGACGCTGAAAAACAACAAACAAATTATCATCAAGCCTTGTGACAAAGGATCTGTTGCTCTTCTGATGTCTAAAGATAATTATATTAAAGAAGCTGAACGCCAATTAAATAACCCAAAATATTACAAACCTTTAGAAGCACCGATTTGGCAAGAAAATTGTTAAAAATTTAACGGAATTCTAAAAAGCTTGCTGGACAACGACTTCATTGAGAAAAAACATGTCGAGAATTTAATTGCAGAGAGGGATTCAAACAATCGTAAGTTTTACCTCTTACCTAAAATACATAAACCACTCAGCAGTTGGAGTGACGAATTTACCCCTCCTGGTCGACCGATTGTCAGCGACTGTGGCTCTGAATCTTTCCACATTTCACAGTATATTGCTTTTTATTTAAAACCAATTGCTTGCCGCCATCCGAGCTTCCTCGAAGACACTGAGGACTTTTTAATGAAAATTAGCAAATCGCAGGTTCCTTCCGACAGTCTCCTCATTACCCTAGACATTGAAAGTATGTATACTAACATTGGTATTGACGCTGGTCTAGAGGCAATAAAAAAATCATTCTAAAGGTACGATGACCCAAACAGACCATCGGAAGAAATCCTGCAATTGTTAGAATTATCATTGAAAGGTAACGACTTTGAATTTAACAACAAATTTTACCTCCAAATAAGTGGATGTAGTATGGGTAAAAAATTCAGTCCAAATTTTGCTATTATTTTTGTTGCAGAATGGGAGAGAGGTGCTCTTGCTAAAGCAAGAAAACAGCCATTATGTTATCACAGGTTCCAAGACGACATTTTCATCATATGGCCCCATGGCCTTGATGACTTCAACGAATTCTTGGAAATCCTGATCAACCACGACGAATCCATTAAATTACAGCCCTGCATTTCAGAAAATACCATTGACTTTCTGGATGTGACTGTATTCAAGGGCCCTCAGTCCCGGTATAGCAACGTACTAGACACAAAAGACTTTTTAAACCGACCGATTCTCACCATCTTCTCCATAGAGCTTCTTACCACCTATCATAAACAAACTATTCAATGGGTTGGTTAAATCTCAAATCATTCGATTCCATAGAAATTGTACGAACAGTAGCGACCTCAATCACGCATGTTCAGTTCTTTTCAAAACACTTGTTAAACGAGGTTACTCAAAACGTCTTTTGCGAAAAATTAAATCTGATACAATCCGTGAGATAGAGACACCCATTCGGGACTCTGAACCAACGCACCCCACAAAAATTCGGCATAACCGCCCAGTTCTGGGAAATGGATCAGTAAATCTATGTCAGCGCGAAATTTGTTACATACATCGCATGAACTACATGAATACCGGTAAAATATTTTTTAGCGAACAAACCCGTATGTTTTACCAAGTTAGAAACAGCTTCAACTGTGATTCTGAAAACATTATTTATTTAATCACATGTAAATTATGCCTTATCCAATATGTCGGCCAGACGAAAAACCCTCTGCGCGTCAGAATGCAAAATCATTTATCAAATATCCGTTTAGATTCAGGAAAGGCAGTCTCAGACCACTTTAACCTTCCGGGTCATGACATTAAGTCACATTTCAGTTTTCAACCCATTGAGCAAATCCCGTTTTTGAACGATGACGAAACCGCAACAGACAAACGACTTGAGCGTGAAAAATATTGGATTGGTAAGCTCAGGACCTATCTCCCATACGGACTCAATAGAGAGTACTCTGGGTTGCCAAATAAAATTATTTGTTTTCCTTTGGTTTATAATCGACGCAATGTCGAAATTGCAAAAAATGTCAAAAACGACTTCAAAGAATTAAACAAATAAATGCCAAAAGCCATTATTTGTTTTCCTTTGATTTGTAATCGACGCAATGTTGAAATAGCAAAAATTTTCAAAAACAACTTCAAAGAATTAAACACAAAACTGCCAGAAGCCATTAACAAAGGATGCATCATAGCTTATAAAAAAATCACAGTCTTCGAAACATTCTTGTGAAAGCACTTTTGAGATGAGCTCATTTTGTCATAAAGTCATATAACTCTTCAAAAATATTAAAACAACATTGAATTCCATAGAAATAATTTAAAACAGAAATCGATTTCCCGACCTGCGCTCTATCTATCTATCTATCTATCTATCTATCTATCTATCTATCTATCTATCTATCTATCTATCTATCTATCTATCATAGGTTATGACCCCTAATTGGAACGAGCTCGTCGAGCTCGTTCCAATGAGGGGTCATAACCTATGTTTTCGAGACAAAAAACTGAAAATAATATTCAAGAATATTTTTTGCAAGTGTCGTCTGCTTTTCACGTTAGGTAAAGGGTTAAAACTAAGCATGTCATAATTTAATGGGTAGGTCTGGGGAGCCGTGGTTCAATGGTTACGGCATTGGACTTCAAACCGAAAGGTCCACGGTTCGATCCCCGCAAGGGGTAACTGCGTTGTATCTCTGAGCAAACCACTTAATCCCTATTGCCCACGTGAGGCACGGTGGCTCTGTGTAGTGAGGCGTACTGTACGTTGACGGTTCACTTGTCCTCAGCCAATGCTAACACTGCTTGTGCGGAGTTAGTACGTTGGAGAGTCTGACAGTTGCTCGTCGTTGATTGTAGTTCACTCCACCCTGGCTGTCAAAACTGTCGTTGAACGCCAATAAAAAAACGAAAATAAAAAAAGGTTGCTCCCAAAGTACTGTGTTGAAATTCTCTGTCCGTTTTCCTGTCTATACTACATTGTAGATTCTCTCATATCGATAAAAAAATGCGACAACAATGAATATAAGACATTATTTCCAAATGAAACAAAATACTGCATTTTGATTGGCTGAGAGGAACGGTGTAACTTTCAATCCACAATAGCCTTTTTTACACCGTTGTTAACCACGGTGTAAAAACAAGAATACACAATAGCAGGCTATTTGGCTAAAAAAAGTACCCATTTTTAATTATCAATTCATACCTTCTGCTCCGTTATGTTAGAACAAAAATGAAAATACAGCAAATTTAATATTTATGTGCAATAAAATTTTGCAGATATGAATGTCATTGGAACTGGCTCATTGAGCCAGTTCCAATGACATCCATATTTGTCTGGTTTTATTAAGAAACTTTCAAAGTATATATTTTCTGTCAGTTTTTACCAACAATGTAGGTTAAAGTATTAAGTGCACCAAAATTCTTGGAAATAAATCCGTTATCCTTGTGTTTTCCAGGGTGTATGGGAGTTTACATCGGTCTGGTAACTCATAAACCCTTCGGCTTCGCCTCATGGTGTATGATTTCCCAAACCGGTGTAAATTCCCATACACCCTGGAAACACACAAGGATAACTAATATTATTTTTGTTTGTTTTCCTCTTTCCGGACTTGAATTCGCACTTTTTTATTCATAAAATCTCCACCAACTGATGTAAATGTGGCGCGATCGGATCTAGAAAAAGATCAAATTTGTTATCACATTTCCGCATGAATCTCCAAAGAGCGGAATATTGTATGGACAATGATTTGTATTTCTGTTTGAAACTGAATGTCCCTGTCAGAACTTTGTGTGATTGTTTGTTTCCTAGAGTCTCGTACACACTGCCAGTCCAATCACTGTCAGACTTGGCACGTGTACTCAGCTCCAATCAGAGTTTCACTGGGTGGGGGAGGGGTCATCACACGTTAGGCACAATGTGCTGAAAGGGGCAAAGTGCGTATACAGTCATCTCTTGAAGGTTTGAATTTTACAACTGGTTAGTTTTCCATTGGCGATGGCTGGGATGGGGTGGGCGGTAAAAAGTTTTTAGTACAGGTTTCTCTATCAACTTTTAAAATACATTTCGTCGCCTGAGTACTGGAATGTCCTATGTCCCACGGGGGACATAGGACATTCTAGAACTCAGGCGACGATTTGTTGAGATGTTTGTTATTACACACGTGATATATTTCACAGACAATAAGGACTCAAAACTCCACGGACAATGATTTGTAAATTTATCTAACCGTCAGGCATAAGTCTCTTTACGCAACGTCTTTAGTGTTGAAAATGAGATGAAACTGCCACACAGATTTTTCTTCATTGTTGAGTAACACACGACGATCAATTGTGGCTATTCACTTTTATTTGCAGACATGATGGCAGCAATGAAAACGCCGTAAGTGTGTTCTATTGAATGGTGATCAAGTCGATGAACTTTTATCGAACATAAAGTAAAGGAGAGTGAACTGCTTTTGCAAACGGGGAAGGGATGGATTTTCCTAAGAGAGAGATTTATAAATGACTAGAAAAACTATCAAGAAACGTCAGCAGCAGAGGCCATAGCTACACGATGAATGTGTTGGGGCGAGGGGGGGGGGGGGGATATCTAAGACGTTACCAGTTCAAAACTGTTGAGAAGAAAAGTTGAAAATTGAATCTAAAGAAATGCCCTGGCAATTCCTCGAAACTTACGTCATGACGGTTCGATCCCCACCAGGGTAGCTGCGCGGTGTCCTTGGGTAAGGCGCTTACCCTTAGACCCCGAGAGGCCGCTTTTTCGGCCCAGGAACATGATCTGCCCCAAGGCTGCACGTTGAAAATATTAATTAGTCTAACCCAAATAATGAGAATGGACTAGTCCAATTGCTGCCATTGAATTGATATGGAGGATATCACCAGGGTTTAAAGAGTTCATCACGATTTCCCACGTTGGGGTACGGTGACGCTGTGTACTAAGGCGTACTGCACGTCCATGGTGCACCTGTCTTCAACCAATGCTCACCTTGTGTGTGCGGAGTTAGTTAGTCGGGGAGTCTGGCAGTTGCTCGGTGGTTCTCTCCGGATACTCGGGCTTCCTCCACTCGTAAAACTTCCGGCACGAAGTGACATTGGCTGTCGTTAACTTCCCCCCCCCCTCCCCAAAGATAAATAGGTCACGATGAGGACGAGGAACGTATTAAAAAGTGAGTGTGTATAAGTTTGTATGTCACTGTACGGGGCGCGGTGGCTCCGTGGTTACGGAATTGGACTTCAAACCGTAAGGTCCACGGTTCGATCCCCGCCAGGAAGTACTTCGTTGTATCCTTCGGCGAGGCACTTCATCCCGATTGCCCACGTGGGGCACGGTGGCGCCGGGTACCATCACTGCTTGTGAGGTATTAGTACGTTGGGTGTCTGGCAGTTGCTCGCCGTTGCTCGGTGGTTCTCTCCCGGTACTCTGGCTTCCTCCACCCGTAAAACTGTCCAACACGAGGTGACCCTGGCTGTCGAAAGTGTCGTTAGACGAAATAAATAAATAAACAAATGACACTGTCCAATCGAGGTCCGGATTATTTCGGCAACTTCAAGCCTTTTCCAACCCGAAGGCTAAGGCTTTCGCCTATGGGTTGGAAGATGGTTGAGTACAAGAAATTTATCGAAGCGGTCGAATGTGGATCCATTGGCTAAAAGCGACTACATATGTTTACATTTGTACACAAAGTATAAGGCTATCTGTATATTTAGACAATTGCACAGACTCAAATTGTAAAACTCATCCTAACATAATAATCATGGTCGACAATTGTCGTCAATGGAAGAGATTTACAGGAAAGTTACGTCCCCTTAATTTTCTAAAGCTGTCGGTAATTTAACACTTAGAGTGTGAGAATTTCATACAAAAATTGAAATTTTGAAATGTTATCCAAGGTACATCATTTCACAAACTTCAGATATTTTCCTGCAGTATAAAAATAGAAAAGCTGGCTTTTTATAATTTTTTCCCAATCAATTTGAACGTTAGAATATTATTATGTTTCAATGAGACTAAAATCCTTTTCCTCTGATTGAACGAGAGCTCGCTTAGTATATTCTATGTTTTCGGCTCAAGTGGCAAAAGTTCCCGTCTGACGTCACAACGCCAAATATTTGCAATGACGCCGTCCGTTTCGTAACTGCTTCATCAACGGAGAGACAAGCAAGCCGCTTCATTTTTCTGGATATTTCACATGTGTTCACAGCAGACGGTGTTCCGGATGAAGTGTTGTTTAAGGAGTCGTCCAACCTAACTTTGGTCAATTTGTTGACATTTTTCCCAATGCCTCAGAAACAGATAAGAGAAGTAAGGAAAGGCAAATTATATATCAAAATAATGAGTAAAGTGCATAGAAAAGGTACATATAATTTTTTTCAGGAAAAAAGTTAATTTTATGATTTTGAAGAACATTAATTTGCCAATGGCATAAGTAACGAACCGGTAAAACCACAAAATAATCGGTAATTCGAAAGCCTTGTCCTCAATATAATGATAACATACTACAGACTCGGAGAAAGCATTTTTTTGACACACACTCTGGTGGGTTTTGATGTTTGAATGTAATAACACCAACACAAATTTTGGATGTTCCGGATGTGGCCATGTTTCAATGATGTTTATTCCGGTCATGTGATTACGATGTGGTTCTTGCAGAATTTCTCAATTTGGGCTATCGTAAGATTGCAAGGACGTGATCACGCCCTTTATTTGTTCGAGACAATGTATGAGCGGATTTGCAAACAGGTGACAGCAAATACTTGAGCTGTTAATGTCATAACTGCAAAACATGGTTCGAAATTCCCTCTCGTGTTTACAGGCCGTCTGAACTTTTTCGTTGACAAAAAATGTGAATTATTGCGCACTAGAAAGACAACATGAACCACTTGTAAAAAAAATAACCGAGTGTATAAAATCGAGACAATACACATAAAATAAGGCAATATTCATAACAAAGTAAGCAGAATGCTCCAGAAATCACCTTTTCACGAAGTATATTCCAAGTGACCTGGAACTATATTGAGCGTGTTGATTTCCCACGATGTTGTGAAGTTATTTACTTCACAGTTACCATGGTTCTTCGCCACAAACTGTGTTAATGTCGGCAAAGGACCGATTCAAGATGGGATGAAAATGATGCATTCGCGCTTTTAAATAAGGTGCGTTTGGACGATGCTGAGAATTTAGTTTTTTCTTGCAACCAACCATACTAACACAAGCGTCGATCAGTGTCTTTTGTCATCGTTTTACACTGACAAATGTGACAAATCACCTTCACCGGAAACTATCTCCCAATTTGCATATCACAATAAACATAACCGCTGTCAGCGTGACCGTGTGGTCAAAACCGAAACGAATTATCGAATCCACGGTCAAAATTAGCTGCAATTGGCTTTTAAACAAATGAAATACACGAAATATTCGCAATTTCTTCATTATCCATGCCGAGTTACTTTTTAACCAGACCACATGCGTTCAGTTTCGTTTGTCGGCATCAAACTGATATTGTTTGTGGTAATTAATAGTACGAGAAGGCGAAAGAAGCCAAATATTTCCCATCATCTATAATTGATAATTTCTTTTATTTTACTGAAATTATGAACTGATAAGGTGGGTGTGTTATTATGCCCCAGATCTGGAAGTTGGAAAATCAAAGGTGCATCTAGGACCGTGCAGTGGTGACCTCTGTCCTCTTAATCTTACCCATTCATCATCACATGTACCAACATTCTCCCTTGTATCTCAACCACTGCTACTCCAATTTGAAGGATATTTGGTGTTGTGATCGAGCATCATGGGGAAACAATTCCTGTGTAGCTGCTGTAGCATGTGTTTCTTCCCACATTTTTTCCGAATTGTGGTACTTTCTCACTCTTTTGAGTTTGAAAATTTTGTTTATAACTAGTTGATTTGTTACAATTTGTTGGAAAGTACCTGCTGATACCCTCAAATGTATTGCTACAAAATATTTCTGGTGAAGATTTTGTTCCTATTACTTATCAAGCAACAACATAATGAATATTCTGTATAAAGCCACCAATCTGATGTTTGACACTTTTATCGGAGCTGTTATGAAGGCTTATGGAACTCAAAATGTTGATTATGGCAGGACTTTTCTATTCACCCATTAATCGATAAATTAAGTGTTATAGTTGGAAGTAAGAAGCATGAAAGGTCCAGAACTTAAAGTCTAAAAAGAATGTTTTGCAATGTAACATGATTTTGCAGATACACTTATTTGGGGGGTTACCTGTCTGATAGTGTTTGGAACATGTGTGGCCAGGATCTTCAAAAAGAAAAAAAAGAGTTAAACTTTGAGAAAAAAGGCATATGCCTTGAGTGCCGGAGGCTGAGTCATACAATGAAGAGAGCCCCGTCCCCACCCCCTCCCCCCCCCCCCGGGAAATTTTTTGTGTCAAATGGAGCTCACGTGTCACCTTTTGGGGATTGCTTTGTGTACTGCGTTCTTGAAAAAAATATGTGAGACCCTCTGGATATGCCCTTCTGATCTCAATATGCCAATAAGCCTCCTTGGGGAAAGTGCATACAATAATGGTTATGTAAGGTTGATTTGATGTGATTGAATAACAATGTACTTTTAAGTACATTAGATGGTTTGTTGCAGTGACAGGTTACAGTTACCCTTATTTCTTCTCCAACAGATATCATGATTGTATTGGTGTCCAAGAGTAAACAAAGTTATTATACTTTGATAAACCAGACAAATTTAACAATTTAATCACTATCACATTGATGCATGGGATAAAAGGGGTTTGTAAATATATTTATTCAACTACAATGTATGACTTGGCAGTGCATTCTACATAGAAGAATATCATAGTTTCTGTCCAAACCACCACAGTGACACATACATCTTTATATTGGGAGACACTCTTTTGTCCTTCCATACTTCTTCTGCTGCACTCCTTCAAGTTGACCTTAATTGAACACCCCAAATTAAAACATAAATAAAAGAGCATGTCTGCCTTCAATCAGTGAGCACTCCACTTATAACATTTGGTCTCAATCTTTATTACTTTCATGAATTAAGAAAAGATTTCTTCGAGTATGTACTTCAATGTTTAGAGAATACAGCTGTTATTTTATTTTGAGGTATTTTATTGTAAAAATTTTGTTCTCTTACTTATGCCACAGCAGACTTTCAGGCGATGCTATTAACACATGGCAGCAGTTCCATGGCAAATTTCAGTTTCCACGTGTTCTATGTTTCATTCCAAGCATTTTGGTATATAATTTATTAGGGTTATTCATTTTGGGCCTTTTTTAGACTTCGAAGAAAATTACATGTAATTTGACCAAAGTTAGGTTGGACGTCCCCTTAAATTACAAACTGATTTACGGTTTGAACTAAGATGGAATGAGTTTATCTGGTTCAAATTATTATTTATCCAGTGCCGTCGTGGATACACGTTTATTTACTAAATCTGTGATCGTTAAAAGTTGCCTTGAACAAGGCAACTTTTAACGATCACAAGTTTAGTAAATGAGCCTCTCGTGTTTCACGATGTAGTTTTTGGACTATGGGTAGTGTCTATTGGAACATATACGTTATTGTGATGAATTGGCGGTAAATGGTCTGAGGTTTGCGGCTCTGAGCGTATGTTTGACGTGTCCGTGGCCGTACAATGCATATGATGCTTCTAGATAGCAAGATAATGATGTTTAGAACGATGAGAATTAATTCGACATTTGCATTTATTCTGATTACAAAATTGGTGTGTGTTCTGAACTAGAACAAGAACAGTTCCAGTACTTGTAAGTACATGGACACAAGTCACTACACGACAATGTTCAACCGAGACGCGAAATGTGTTCTGAACTAGAAAAAGAACAGTTCCAGTACTCGTAAGTACATGGACACAAGTCACTACACGACAATGTTCAAACGAGACGCGACATGTGTTCTGAACTAGAACAAGAACAGTTCCAGTACTCGCAAGTACATGGACGCAAGTCACTACACGACAATGTTCAACCGAGACGCGAAATGTGTTCTGAACTAGAACAAGAACAGTTTCAGTACTCGTAAGTACATGGACACAAGTCACTACACGACAATGTTCAACCGAGACGCTTCGTGTCTCGGTTGAACATAATATCCGAGCCGCAAACCTCTGACCATGTTACCATCAATTCACCACAAAAACTTATAATATTGATTAAATCCACTGACAAAATAAGATAATGGCGCTTTTATTCACTTTTGATGTTCTGTAATTTTGTTTTCATTGGTGTGCATATCGTGATATATAATATAGGCACTATCATTTCCATTAATATTATGGTCTAGGAGGTAAGATTTGCTAATTTTTGGGGGTTATTCCTGTTCACCCAGCCCACTAGTTTTAATTAACACCTGGGCAAAGGTTATAGTCCGTATCAAAAAAGAGAGCTTATGTTTCATCTCTCCACTTAATTGATGGGTTGATATAACAAAACAGAGAACTTTGAACACGTAAGACCGATTTTTCGGTTCAAGGCATAATTTCATCCCATTTTTGTGTTATTATAAGATGTCTATCCACGATGCATTGGTGATAAAAAATCATAACTACAGTCTGCAGCCACATGGCTGCAGACTGCAGTTATTATTTCATCCTCCCTGTATATTGATATTGTAACGGACCCATCTCAACGTAAATGTACACAAAGGCAATATCATTTCAGGAAACCACAGTTTAAAGGGTTAATGTTATTTATTTATTTAATTATTAGTATTGGAATGTTATTCATTATTATTATTAATATAATAATGAGTATTTATATGATAATTAATTATGAGATCATCAAATAATGTTTATTTATAAATATGATAAATGATTAATAATAGTTTTTGTTCGTTTTTGCCATTTCCCTACTCACTCAGCCCTCTGAATTTGCAGTTAAATTCCCAACTGAACTTACAACTAATCTGAAGAAAACTACAATCGGCATTTCTTTGATCAAGAAAAGTTTCACACTTCTACCAGAACAATAGCAGCTGGGTAGACAGGAAGATCCCATTTTTTTATGGGAAGAATAAAAACTTGCAAATTAGGCCTTCTGTAAAAGCACATTCACCAAAGGAAGAGCGAAAGTGGATCGTTACTTATTTGCTTATAATTAGACTGAACCATGGCATGGCTGACCATTTTCGTCATTGGATGTGATTTTTACAGGAATGTTAGTTCCCCTTAATTTTCTTAAGTTGTCTGTAAATTTAACACTTAGGGTTTGGGAATTTCATAAAAAAAATTGATATTTCGATATGTTAGCGAGGGGGTGTCGTCGATGTGCGCAACATTTCACAAACATCAGGCATGTTTCTGTAGAGTATTATAAAAGATACGGAAGCTGGCTTTTTACAGTTTTTCACCTAATCAGTTCCAACGTTTGACTATTATTCTCTGTTTAAACCTATTTAAATAAGAAAACGGCGATTTCATATCTTTTGAGGTTCTGTAACTATTTTCTGTTCAGTATATCAACAGTATGTGCATCGTAAGATTATAACACAGACACTATCTTTCTATTAAAATAAAAGTCTAGGACGTAAGATTTGCAAATTGGTTTTCTGGGAAGAATAAAAACTTGCAAATTACTGTAAAAATACATTCGCTAAAAAAGTCAAAGTGGACAGTTACTTAGTTGCGTCTAATGCGCTTACCATAAAAAGTCAAGTTTCCTTTTGTAACTTTTAATAAACGAAATAAAGAGAGCTGCCTGTTGTTTTCGTTTTCTTAAAACAATAACAAAAGGACACTTGGCTTTATTTTTTACTGATGTTATAGGTGTTTTGTCAACAATTCTTGCTTCTTGATTGGGCCATCTTGACTTTATCCGAAAGTCAATTTTCATGACGATATAATAGTCCAGGCACATTAGGATTCACTAGTGACAAAAACTCGGAGAAAGCTGATTTTTTTTTCAGGGATTAATAATAACAACATGTTTATGAACAGCATAACAAAACTCTCCGAAAATCCGAAATGTTGTTTTTGAGATATGGTCATCTTTCGAAATGGTTCAAATTCTGGGCGCAATTCCCTCATGACGAATGCGGTCACACGTAGACTAATTTTGGGACTCGGTCTTCACAAATGCCCGTCTAACAGTTTATTATGTCAGCTCTTGGGATGAACCAATCGGCTTGGATAAATGGTGGCGGCCTATGAAACCATATCAGGTGGATGATGATGTCATCGGTGACCCCATATAAAATCAATATTAGGTCTGTGTCCACCATATTGTTTTTAGAAATAAAATACAACCGCCTCGTCTCAAAAATGGCAATCTTACAGCCAATGTTCTGAATCGTTCGTTGAATGTGACTAAAGTTTCATTAACGTCTCTTGAACAAAAAGAAATAATCTGTTTATAATATGTGACCCAAATTGAGAAACTTATTTCAATCGATAGCCCCATCCGATAGCTCAATGTAAAACGAAACATGCCCAACATTCACAACAGGTTAATCGTACCAATCGATAATCACTGCAGCGCAAAACGATTGCTAGACAGAGTTACTCCCTTTACATTGCAAACTTACGTCTGCTTGTTCACATTTTCACAAGTACGATACACAAAATAAATTACTGGGCCGAGTAATTAACCCTTTACCTAACATGAAAATCAGACGACACTTGCCAAAAAAATTCTTGAATAGCTAATTATTTTCATTTTTTGTCTCAAAAACATAGGTTATGACCCCTCATTGGAACGAGCTCGGCGAGCTCGTTACAACGAGGGGTCATAACCTATGTTTTTGAGTCAAAAAATGAAAAAATAATGAAAATTAATTGGCGATTTTTGAGAATAGCGCTGGAGGGTTCTGGTCATTACGTTGGGTAACGGGTTAAAGGGACATAGTAGATTTTGTCCGCTGACATAATAAATACTTTACGGGAGGTTTAGTGGTCGGGTATGGTGATAACCCCTCGCCTAATATTAATGTCACTTCGCCTCACATGACACTATATCCGACCATAAAACATTCCGTAACTTATACTATTGTGGAGCAAGTGTCGCAAGATATGCGCAGTTGATTCCAGAGCTCACTATCAGTTACCAGTCGATATCCCGTACTAGTGATAGCATTATTACCGAAGAGAGAATAGAATTGCATGACGGTTCAGAATTTATAAACATATTCAGAAAACAATGACATGAAATATGAACCCTTCTACTAGAACAGAGGTAAATTTGGATAACGAAATTGATAAGATATATCGAAACATCACCACTCTGATGATTTTATGGTCGATAACTTAACACTACCCCCGTCATGGCTGAAAGACCACGTAACAAACAAACATGTCAGGAAAGCTCGTACGAACAACACAGCAGGACTGATAATGTGTTCTGATGTATCCATCAAGGGTGCACCCGGGTTCCCACCCTCGAACAGCAACAACGATGACGACGAAGATAACTCCGACAAAATCTATTGGAACCTTTAGGCACTGAGCAGGTCTCATTTCACGGGAAGATATTCTATGTCTTCAGCTGACTTGATAGCAGCAAACAGACGAGAGCAGAAACAATGAAATGCGAATATTCAAGGGTGTGCAACAAATCTCTAGTCATTCATCAACGCCGACTATTTCAGAAGTGCCGGTTGGGTCTGTGAGTCTGTGATTGCTACACGAATCGAAACTATATATGCATAATACGATGCACGAGAAGCCTGCTTTCTTACACCCACATCTCTTACTACACCCATTATCATACCCACAACTGACCGACCAAGAGATTTTTAGGTGGGAAGGGCTGTGTTCGTGCAGTTGGTCTAAGAACTCCATCAATCACTCTGTTGGAAACAGCTGGTACTTTAACCATTTCTGAATCTGTAGGTATGTTCAGAACGGAAAGCATGCAGATGTGCTGCACAACTGGTTGATGGAAGAAAAGCATTTATTTATCTTAGTTTTGCTACAAAACGATTGTAAGCAACGTATCGGTAATGGTCGAGGGACGCAAACTTTCTTACTCCATATAACACCAACACAATTCGCTCCCCCGACGAGGCAATCTTTTTAGTTGTGCTGTGATGTGTCGTGAAGAAATCAATATATTTTTGTAAATCTTCAGCAAATTCAGAGATGATGAAAACTTTCTATTTCCCCTAGGCGAAAGAGCACTGACGTTGTGTCACAACCGCTGATAGCATATGCCAGCAACACATTTCGTCGTCTGAGTGCTAGAATGTCCTATGTCCCATAGGGGACATATGACATTCTAGCACTCATGCGACGATTTCGCTTTGACTCATCCAACTTGGTCACAGTTTCTCCGATTGAGAAAAGGAATTGTGTGCGACAGAGAACATCATGTATATGTTCCATTCTGAATGATAGCAAGAGGTTAGAATTGTAAGTCGGGGTCTGTTCACTACTACATTGGTTTCATTCTTCTAAGCCAAGTTCAGTGCTGTCTCAGCGATCAGAACATCAGCATCTGTGTTTGCGTGCTTTGATTGGACACCGATGTAGGCAGATTCCTACACTAACGGGTGAATTAGTTGTGCTCTGTTCTCATTATTGGGCAGAAAATCAGATTGAGGGGCGGTTACTGGCAGGTCAAGCGAGATGTTGATATCTGCGAGGTATCGACCCTCAGCTCTGTGGACTTGTTCGGTACCCTTTGTTGGCATGTCACATTCATAGCCATCAAATACGGCAATGGCACTGCATCCAAAATGTTTTGTTATATAATTTGAATGTGTGGTGCAGATATCTCCACATGATAATTGTTTGGGCTGCACGACTGCTCTCAATAGAACGCCACCATCTATGACGAAAACAGGGCTTCGTTGGTCTGTCCATTCAGTGACATAAGGCTTGAGTATTTTGTCAAGGACACTCTTCCGTGTCTTTCTCATTCCACTTATACTTGAGATATCCCTCCATTGCGGACTGGGACTGAATCACACACGTGATGCGGCTGAAAAGTATCGTGGGTCGACTACCACTTCCTCTCCACGTACTGTAATAGAATTGGTCATTGATGCGATCGATTTGACAGTTTCGGCGCGACGCAATTTGATATTGCTGAATGCTTTCCCTACAACATTTGATACACATCCATTACCACATGTAATGGCCTGGTCACATCTGACCGATTGGTCTGCACCAGTGCCAGATGGCAGTGAAATTTACTCAATTGGGTCTCTATTGCGGATCGGAGGATGTGCTCTCAACCAGTTGAGGAATTTATTTATGTCACTAATGCAATTTGCTTGTGAGCTCTTACGAAGGTCCCGGTGTTACTCACTGTGACCAGTGTGGACTTGAACAAAGTTTTGAAGAGAATTGCACATCGGCAAACAGAGAGGAAGGGCGTGAACCCATTTCGCAGTAGTGCCCTCCGTTATTCCCCTGCCACGTTGGAGGCTACCAGCTTCCTTGAATATGCGCATAAGACACTGTTCAGTGGTTTGGTCGGTATAAATCCCTTCTAATCGTGAAGAATCATCCCTTTTCCGCGACCCCCTTGAAGTCTTCGACGGAAGGCGCGTAGCCAGGGTATCAAAGTTAGGGGACAGAAATAATACCTGGGGAGAGGTAGTTCAGCGATCTGAACGTAGCGGCTACCTCCTACGTAGGAGGGTAGCTGCTACGTCTAGATCGCTGAACTACTATAGGGGCGTACTGAATAGGATGCACAGCATCATTCAAGCCACGTAACGTCAAGATGGGGAGAAGACAAGCGGGGAACACCCCCTCCCCGGGAAAAATTTTGAAATTCGAGACAAAAAAGGCAATTTCCCGTACTCTGAGTCCGTTATTGTCCATAATTTATAAATTGTGAAAGGCATCAATAATTAGGCCACATCACCTGCGGGGATGACTGAAATTTGGGGGGGGGGGGCATGTGTACCCCCCCCCAACCCCCAGCCAATCCCCCCCCCCCCCCCCGGCTAGACCACTGGTCGATGGGCATTGTTCGGAAGAGATCGTTCATCTGTTGCAGGTAGAGATGGGATTATACAGGGTAGAACAGCAAAATGTGATTAGGTTGATGAGAATCAGTTTAGGAGGTAGGGTTATATTTTTTACAAGTATTGGCCACTTACGATGGGCGAAGTCGCTAATTCCGCACATTATAGTGAAGGGGTGATGTCTGTGAAGTTTTTAAAACAGATTGCTCACATCTACAGTTAAACCTAGAAGTCCTGTCATGAAATGCGCACAAATAGCACGTCGAGCTACGCCTTAATCTACGCGTCATGACCATAGTAAGACTGTCAAATTCTGTACATATGGTCTGTGCACAGGCAATGTTTCAGCCAATGGACCTCCGGGTCACCCGGAGGCCCATTGGCAGAAACATTGCCCGTGTTTGCTATGAGTAACCATGAGAACCTGCCGTGCTTCGGATGTTATTCGATATGGCAGTTGCGTGCAATTCCTACCCGCAATTGAGCCTAGATTAGCGCACAGTTCGTGACAGGACTTTTAGTTTTAACTGTATGTTTTGTGAAGCTCGAGAAATTCGATATCGAATACGACAGTTTAGTTCATTTTTGAAGTCATTATATTATTTCATATCCATATCTGAGAACTTCATTTGAAGTTCCCCTTTCAATGGGTATGTCTAGTTGGATTTCAATGGGTATGTCTAGTTGGATTTCAATGGGCATGTCTAGTTGGATTTCAATGGGTATGTCTAGTTGGATTTCAATGGATATGTCTAGGTGGATTTCAATGGATATGTCTAGTTGGATTCCAATGGGCATGTCTAGTTGGATTTCAATGGATATGTCTAGTTGGATTTCAATGGGTATGTCTAGTTGGATTTCAATGGGTATGTCTAGTTGGATTTCAATGGATATGTCTAGTTGGATTTCAATGGGTATGTCTAGTTGGATTTCAATGGGTATGTCTAGTTGGATTTCAATGGGTATGTCTAGTTGAATTTCAATGGGTATGTCTAGTTGAATTTCAATGGATATGTCTAGTTGGATTTCAATGGGTATGTCTAGTTGGATTTCAATGGATATGTCTAGTTGGATTTCAATGGGTATGTCTAGTTGGATTTCAATGGATATGTCTAGTTGGATTTCAATGGATATGTCTAGTTGGATTTCAATGGGTATGTCTAGTTGGATTTCAATGGATATGTCTAGTTGGATTTCAATGGATATGTCTAGTTGGATTTCAATGGATATGTCTAGTTGGATTTCAATGGGCATGTCTAGTTGGATTTCAATGGGCATGTCTAGTTGGATTTCAATGGATATGTCTAGTTGGATTTCAATGGGTATGTCTAGTTGGATTTCAATGGGTATGTCTAGTTGGATTTCAATGGATATGTCTAGTTGGATTTCAATGGGTATGTCTAGTTGGATTTCAATGGGTATGTCTAGTTGGATTTCAATGGGTATGTCTAGTTGAATTTCAATGGGTATGTCTAGTTGGATTTCAATGGGTATGTCTAGTTGAATTTCAATGGGTATGTCAAGTTGGAGAATTGTGTATTGAACAATATTGAGTGCCTTTTGTATATATTTTTAGGCTTAAAACTGTCACAGCATCCGATTATTTTCATGATCGTGAAAAAGAAAGTTTGGGGTTTTCTATAAGGAAAAATGACGTAACTCAGAAATCTCAGGTTGGATTTTAGAGGACTTTTCGTGACGCATCCGCGGTGTTCTGACCTAAAAATATGTATAAAAAATAGCTATCTCCAATTTATTGACGTACATTTTCCCTTTCACGTCTAATGTGTTTCGACTATAAGGCTAGAAACTCAAGCAAAGTGTCCAGTACCCAAATATACAGAACGACACACGCGTATGGATGACTTAATCGATATGGCATGAGTCTCAGCATGGAAGGATAAAACGAGAGGCTGCAGGCCATGAGTATTATCCTTCCGCGATGGCACAAGTGCCATATCAATTAACACATTCACACGCCTGTGTCTTTCTATATTTATTACACGCCTTCACGTCTACAAAAAGCAATTATCAGAAGGACACTCTGCAATCGTTCATCATCGGTTACGTCGTCATTCGCATCTTGGACTCCGAGGTGCTAACAACTTGACAATGGAGCAGCCAATTGTAATCCAAGAAACACTTGTCAGAGAGAAGGCCACTCACAGGGTAAAATTCACCTGACAGTGGATTTTGTGAAAAAAACCGAACCGACGTCCTTCGTGGGGGATTTCCACCCGCTTTGGTCACCCTCCAAGTGACACAGACTTGCTGGATGAAAACAAACAATAGAATCCACACACGCTAAAAACTAAAGTGTTAAAAACTACACTTGAAGTGCTGTATTTAACACTTACTAAGTGCTGAACTATCACTTTGTTCAAGTGTAGATATCCCAGAACCTGACAGGTGTTGACAATAATACCACTTGACAAGTGTAATGTCGCGATACTTAAAAGGAAACAACGCAGATGACACGGATCAGGCTCGAACTTTCGAGCCTGATCCGCGTCATCTGCGTTGTGTCCTTTTAATTATGTACCCACCAAATGCAAATCAAATTATGGACGATTCTGGAAGAACCACCAATGCTAGACACGTGGGAAGTGCCATCCATTCAAGTTTCAGATGTCTGACGATTGTAATGTCTAAGTGCTTAAAGCATTGCACTTTGAGTGTTAAAATCAAACCCTAAGAGTTAGAATGGGTTTAACACCTTGAAAGTGTCAGTTTTAACACTTTAGTTTTTAGTGTGCATAAGCCGCTGAGATCGGGAAGAAAAGAAAGATAAAGAATGGATCTTCCGCCAGATAACGCGATGCCCGCCGACTGACGGAGTTCATGGAAAAGAAGAAGAGGGAAAAGGAAGTGAGGGAGGGAGGGAGGGAGTCTAACCAGGGCGATGAAAACTCGATGCCTGCTACCCCTGACCGTTCCAAGTCCAGCTCGGTATCTTCCACTCCGGTGGATGTTCCGGAAGACACTGGTTCTCCAGGTAACAGTCCACACTCCAGCCTATCACACTTTTCCTCTGAAGAGGAGATGGAGGAGGAAGGCCAGTTTGTGGAGCAGGATGTTGAGTCGGACATCGCACCTGTCGCCGAACGCGCTCTTGCTTCACCAGCTTCTTCCAAACAAACTCGAATTGGGAGGTGAGCTCCCCGGAATCCGTGGAAGCTCTCCTGGGAATGGAGTTCAGGGACGACGGACGCCGAGACTTCCTGGTGGGACAAGTACCATGTATTAACACCATGGACACACACCTATAATTTCGAACAATTACAGTCAGTCAGATGCACGGATGCTCAGCAACAGCTATCTACAACTAACAACTGTTTATTTATAAATTACCTTTTTACCCAATTCATTCGATTTTCCCCCATTAGTGTCGGGTTTTCAAAAAGAGAAAAAATATAAACCAATAACAGTAACACATGTATACTAATCTGCATACTGAATGCAGCAAAATTACCTCCCTAACAACCCCATTTATCTTGTACTTTGAACTTATTATCTGAAATTCACCTACATGCCAACTAACTCTAATAATCACTCATCATCCATACAACCATCCATTTTTATTACTTTCCAAAATGTGATTTACTGGGATTTTCGGGTTTGATAATAAAAGATAACTTCACAAGAGAATTATGCAATCAACAAGTGTGTCATGTATCCGTGCGCGCAAACGAGGACGCTTTGCCATGGGTGTAATGGGGACTTCATTGTTTTTTTTTTAACCCTTTACCTAACATGAAAAGCAGACGACACTTGCAAAACAAATTCTTGAATAGCTATTACTTTCATTTTTTGTCTCAAAAACATAGGTTATTTAACATAGGTATTTTTAATACGACTCTTATCCTCATTTCAGAAAAAAGGGGTGCCGAAGGCCATATGTTTTTGAAAAAAGGGGTGCCGAAATTGGGGTGCCTTCTGGAGAATCCCTTTTTTCTGAAATGAGGATAAGAGTCGTAGTAAATTGGACCTCACTGAGGGATTTTTACTACGACTCTTATCCTCATTTCAGACAAAAAGGGATTCTCCAGAAGGCACCCCAATTTTGGCACCCCTTTTTTGAAAAACATATGGCCTTCGGCACCCCTTTTTCTGAAATGAGGATAAGAGTCGTATTAAAAATCCCTCAATGAGGGATTTTTAATACGACTCTTATCCTCATTTCAGAAAAAGGGGTGCCGAAGGCCATATACTTTTCAAAAAAGGGGTGCTGAAATTGGGGTGCCGGGGATATTGCCATTGATATAGGTTTTTTTTATACAGAAGGGAGATAACTCTGTACGATTAAGTACAGGTTATGGGAAATCAAGCAATCTAATTGGTTAATTATAATTTATATAAATGATCTAGATAAATGAAACAACAAGAGTACTCGGAATAAGGTAGGAACTACTGGTATTACGTACCACCTTACCAGTAACAGGATGATACAAAGCATTTGGTAGGTTAATACTATGAACGGTTAGGATGGGACCTATATGGGAATATACCAACCATACTCTGCTGCCGTTCTGTATTACCAGGCATTGACCCCACCCCAGAATACCGCTCAATAATATGAAGCATCTGGTGGATCAGTAGTACCAAGGGCCAGCAAGAGACCTACAGGGATATGTACAGCCTATGCTATACTACCGTTCTAAACTACCAAGCATTACCCCCACCCCCACAAAATCACTAGGTCTACCATAACGTACTACATATGCCAGCCATATAATAAAACAAGGCAATCGGTTGGTTAATAGTACCAAGCACTAACAGGGGACTACAGGTGTATATACCGCCCATACTATAGTGCCGTTCTAAACTACCAGGCAGTACTCCTACCCACAATACCCCTATGCCTAGCATTGCATACTACCTATACCAGTCATAGGATAACATGAAGCATTAGGTGGATTGATAGTACTAAGGGCCAGCAAGAGACCTACAGGGATATGTACAGCCTATATAGTATCCTCAGATAAGTATCCTCTAAAAGGTATCCTCGATGGGTATCCTCAAATAATACAATACCAGGCCATAGGTATCCTCAAATACTGAAATGAGTCTAAGAGTCGTTCGAGGAGTCACTCGAACGAGCAATTACTCGATAGCTCATTTGCTCGATGAGCTTCGAGTCGTTCGAGCAATTGCTCATGGAGCAATTGCTTTAAGGCTCATTTGCTCGATGAGCTTCGAGTCGTCCGAGCAATGACTTATCAGTAACTGCTCGATAGCTTATTGGCTTTGGGACTGTTTTTGTTATACACAAGGGAGATAACCCTGCGTACAGATTATGGGAAATCAAGTAATCTGATTGGTTATAAATGATCTAGATAAATGAAACAACAAGAGTACTTGGAAAAGGGTCAAAACTAACAAGAATATACCTGAAAAGCTAAATATAGTAATAATAGGCAGAGCTGTTCCAACTGATAGGCTCTTCTACGCTACTGGAGTATACTCTAAAACAAAGGAACATGGCCAGATAGACGAAAACTATTGCATATATAGATAGAAGCAGAGAATTCTGGAAGAACTCGAAATTATACAAGTTGTCGGGTTGTTTGTGGTAATTCTACGAATCGGGAAAATACTCTTCTACAATCGAACATACCCCCGAACATACCCCTGTCTTGTTAGAAGCCATTGGTAACATAGCAATCACGTGCCACTATAGAAACCAAGATGGCGGCTTCCAGTATACAAAATGGACGACGGAAACACGTATCACCCTAACAACAGCGCTGCGCATGCGCACTCACACCACGCATCACTATGGAGATGACGTCACAACATGGCCGCTCACGCGAATTACCATGACAACACAACATGGCGAGAATGGGAAGTAGGTCTGGCAGAGATTCAGTATCCAAATACTTGGTTCAATATTCGTGGAGAAGAAGCTTTCGTTACAGTGTTCTGGTCTTCGAAAAAGAATTACCGACTTACTCTCAAGGAAGGTCGTTATTCGGATCCCATTGATGTGATACGAGCTATCAATGGTGTTAAAGAATTACTCTTGCCTTGTCACGATAAGGTAGCTTTTGAACTGGATAGAGTGACTGGTAAAGTTCGTATCACGGTACGTGATGGAGTCGTGGTCACATTGAGCCCTACTCTTCAAAATATTTTGGGATTTAATGAGTGTGTGTTTTAAATCAGGAACTTACAATTCTTCCAGAGTTGCCGATGTCAACCAAGGATTTTATTCACTCTATGTATATTGTGACTTGGTTCGTGACCAAGTCGTAGGAGATACAAGAATACCACTTCTTCGTATCGTACCCGTACGTGGAAAATATGGGGATATCATCTCTAAAACATTTGAGAATGTGTATTATGCACCAGTAGAACAAAAAAATTTCAGTACCATCCAGGTGTATATAAGGGATGACACAGGAGCCATAGTACCATTCGAGTTCGGGAAAGTGACAGCGACACTTCATTTCAGAAATCGTAGATCTCTTCATTTCACATAAACATGACTTACTGTTGTAAGTCCAAATTATACGAAGAATATTACACGAAACAAGCTGGGAATGGTCTACCGGCTTTTTCTGGAGCTCAAATACAGAGAGGATATGGTTTGGGAAGTATAATGGGAGGACTGAAGAATATGGTGTTACCTTTATTGAAAACTACAGCCAGGACCGTAGGAAAACAGTTATTGAGAAAAGGAGCAGCTTTTGCCGAAGATGTCATTGAAGGGGAAAATGTAAAAAAGGCAGCAATCAAAAGAGTCAAAGAGGCTGATGCAGGAGCTTGGAATGAAGTGGTTGGTGGTTCAAAACCACCCGGTAGGAAAAGTATAAAAAGGCCCGCACCACGCAAAACTAGCAAATCGACAAAAAGAAGGAGAACTGTTCAGACCCAAGACCATCTCGGTGCATGATGTCTCTCATTAATGAAAAATCTTGTGAGTGTGTCAACAGCGAACTCGACTTGTTTTCCATACCACCAACACAGACTAGTGTGGAACATGGGCAATGGGTAGAACACAGGCCTTTAGCGACTATAGGAAACAGTGGTCCAATAGAATTCCACACTGCAGGATTAGGAGATGATTATTTGAATTTGGCACAGACATACTTGTATGTTAAAGCAACGGTTGTAGATTCCAATGGGGCATCAATTGCACCCAATGCCAAAGTGGGCCCAGTCAATTTATGGATGCATTCCTTATTTAATCAAATCGATATCAGCTTGAATGAAAAACTGGTATCTCCTTCCAACAACACTTATCATTACAGAGCTTTCATAGAAACTTTGTTGAGTTATGGACCAGCTGCCAAGAAGTCACAACTGACTAATGCATTATGGTACAAGGATACGGCCGGACACATGGAAGATTTGACAGATGATAACAAGGGATTTCTTCTTCGAAAGAAATTTATAGAGAAAAGTAAAATCGTGGACATGACTGGAAGATTACATTTGGACATGTTTTTTCCAAACTCGTTACTTGCTGAATGGAGTTAATGTTCATGTTAAAATGAATAGAGCCAAAGATACTTTCGCATTGGTGGCCGATACCGCTACATACAAGATCAAAATTCTAGATGTATCCATGTTTGTACGCAAAGAGAGACTCCAATCATTCGTGAGAATGGCTCACGAGAAAGCAGTTACAAAAGCAACTGCAAAATATCCTATCGATCGTGTGGAAACCAAGGTGTTTTCAGTGCCGAAAGGAAATCTGAGCATTACACAAGAAAACTTATTTTTAGGCCAACTACCTAAACGCATCGTAGTGGGATGTGTAGACAACGATGCTTTCAATGGAAACTTTTCAAAGAATCCATATAATTTCAAGAACTACAAAATCAATTACTTGGCATTGTACATGGATGGGCAGCAGATTCCAACCAAACCATTACAACCTAGATTCGAACAACAAGAAGTGGCGAGATGTTATGCAACTCTGTTCCAAGGAACTGGACAAATGTATGAGAATGAAGGAAACCACATCAGCCGAGAAGAGTACATAAATGGATACACCCTATTCGTATTCGACCTGACTCCAGATCTATCACATGGACAACACTTCGATCTGGTGAAGAGAGGAAACTTGAGACTAGAAGTCCATTTCGAAAACCCATTACCAACCACAATCAACGTACTGGTGTATGCAGAATTCCAGAACATCAGAGAAGTGGATAAGAATAGACAAGTAATCTTCGATTACTCAACATGAACACGTTGCAGTTAGAGAATGCTCTTCGATCAGATAGTTGTTTGAAGAGAATATGTTTGGGTGTATTTTCAAGAAACAAATTACCAAGAAGATTACCAGATCACAGACCAGTGGCTTTGATAGCCAACACGGATACAGACCACAGAAAAGGAGAACATTGGGTGGCTCTCTTTGTGAGTCACCACAACGCAGAATACTTTGATTCCTATGGATTACCACCACAGCACAGACCATTCGAGAATTTCCTGAAGAAGAATTCCAGATATTGGAAGTATAATACGAAACGCCTTCAAGGACCATTACCAGTGTGTGGACAATACTGTTTGTTTTACTTGAAACATCGCTGTCGCGGTGTACCGATGGAAACCATATCCAACATGTTTACCACTGATCTAATGGATAATGATCTGTTGGTTAATGACGTTATAGAGGAAACCAGCCACTAGATGTCGCTGCATTGAAGGAAAACTATAAAAACTGGTGCACTTGGTGTTCAGCTCATTTGTGTTTCGACAGCCAAAGAAGACGGATGTCTACTAATGTGACCGTCTTCAAACTTAACAACGATTTACAGATTCAACTGTTCAAGAATGACGTTGGGTTCCAGTTTACCACCAGAGATTGGGAACAAGTGACCAAAGCAGTGGATATTGCAAAGAAGAGAAGTCTTGAAATAGGAGAACCCAAACCAAAAAGAGAAAGAAAACCAAAGAAGAATGAAGATAAAAAGGATTGAAGAATGTTCACTATTCCATGTTTGATCAGGATGGCACTGAATGATTATCAATCAAGAAACCAAGAAACAAGAAATCCAAGAGACTTTGTAGAGAGAATGAGCGTTTCATTCGAAACGTATTTTCGTGATGTTCCGCCACTGGTACTGGAGCAGTTATTACGTGGAGAAGATAAAATAAGAAAGACACCAGAACAAAGACCACCAAAACACATCAAGTATGCATTGGAGGAAAATCGTCTCAAGACATTTCAATTCATGTTACAAAGTGAAAGTGTGAAAACCCCGAATGAACTGACAAAAGCTGGATTCTTTTATTTGGGGACAGGAGACAGAACTCAATGTTTTCATTGTGGTATTATTGTTCGTTTCTGGAAAACAGAAGATGATGTTATAGAAGAACACAGAAAGAAAATATTCTCCAGACTGTTATTACATTCATAATTTACCACCTGAATTCATGGACGTTAAAAAAGAAGAAGAAATGGCCATCAGAGAAGAAGAAGAAATGGACACATCATTTCAAGAAGAAGAAGATTCACGGAGGACAAAATGTAGTGTGTGTTTATTAGCTGAAGCCAATGTCGCTCCGCGACCATGTAACCATTTGTGCCTGTGCAAAGACTGCTGTAAACCACTCAGAAGATGTCCAATCTGCAGAAAGACTGTTTATGAATATCTGACAATCTACATACCATAAAAAGATGTATTTTTGTTGTTGAATAAAAGAAATTTAGATTTATATTTAGTGTTATTTTTTTAAACTTTCCATCGAAGTACAAAGAAAAATCAAAATGAGGGATAGCAAATTAGACCTCGTACGACACATCTGTTGGGTAGATCCTCATTAATTTTATTATTTAAAATCATGTAGTTAGGGGGGTCATTTAAAGAAATTGCTAAATATAGACCCTAACAATTAGTTAGGGGGTCAGTTAAGGATGTTACTAAAAATAGAGCGTAGGAATTTATAAAAATATAGTTCCAAGTAGAAGCAGGGGACTTCTGGGTAAATTTGTCCTATAGCACTACGTGCTACTCTTAATAGGGAAATAAAACGTCATGGGATCCAAAAAGAATGGGAACATTACTCCACTTCAGTCGAATGCACCCCTTACACCCCTTAGTACTATAACACTACGTGCTAAACCGATAAAATGGGGAAATAAAGTCAATTTCGGTGATTTCGGGTGGATTTTGGTGATTTGGATGGATTGTCGGGTTGTTTGTGGTAATTAGATTTACTCTTCTACAATTGAACATACCCTCCGAACGTACCCCGTCTTATTGCAGAACAATTGGGTAACATAGCAATCACGTGCTACCATAGAAACCAAGATGGCGGCCTCCAGTATACAAAATGGACGACGGAAACACGTATCACCCTAACAACACGCGCTGCGCATGCGCACTCACACCACGCATCACTATGGAGATGACGTCACAACATGGCCGCTCACGCGAGTTACCATGACAACACAACATGGCACCACTAGGTCACGTGACTATGACGTCACATGAGATCCCCCGATGAGATCCCCCAACCTGCCCCTCAAAACCACATGACATACTACTCCAGTCCCCTAGTCCGACACCAACAACACCACAGACAGAGATTTCTCCATCACGGCCACCTCCTCCCAAGAAGAATGGTTGGAGACATATATATAGACGCCGCTGAACACCTCAACTTCTTCCTCCTTTTGCCGCGCCCAGATATGAACGTAAGAAATTTAAATCGAAAGGGGCTTATCCCACACCCTCGCTTTCGGCGCGCAAAAACCATTGATTCCCTCACTCTACAATTCATTTGACAACAGTTACTATCAGCAAAAAGAACACATTTTATCGCCAACCAAATTTGCGAGGGGAACCCGTGTTACTATTTTTAGCTATCGCTGTCGACTCCAATTAAAATGCCGGTGTAACAGGAATGGAAGTCCGTAGGAAAATTAGTCGCTCTGGACTATTATTCCGCGGAATTATAGTCCTAGGTCTAACATTTCTAGGAATAGTAGTCCGCCGGACTACTATTCCTAGAAATGTTAGACCTAGGACTATAATTCCGCGGAATAATAGTCCAGAGCGACTAACGTTCCTACGGACTTCCATTCCTTTTACACCGGTTCACAATTTGTAGAAAATTCCAGTGAAATTTTGCTTCTATTTAAAATTAGTCCGTCAACGATTTCCGGATTTTCATTTTCCGCATGGTTTACTGTTGCTGTAGATGGGTAGTTCATAGAGCAGGGTACAATAAAACAGAATTGACCCCAGAACCCACAATTTCTCTTGTCGACCCTGATCGTTACAAATCAGCAGCTGTTAGACTCTCAACCTTGGTGACCTCGCGTTTAAATTCTTGACTCAACGTGATTCGTTTAGTCTATCGGCACGTGTTACACTCCAACATCTGTATCAACGATGTCAATTCATCAAATATTTTTTTTTCAGTTTGAATATGTCCTATTGATTTTATGTCTGGAATATATATCACCGTATATTAGTTATAATCATATTATCTGAAAATGAACAACATCGACCGGAAGCTCTCGACGCATTCATTAAATATTTAAGATGTTTGTCTGCATCAAATACACGGAGCATGAGAGACGATAAAACGGACAATTGATATTTGACGTAGACGAACGACTCCATACAACTTCGCTGTTTTTCGTAACCCTCTTGGCATTTTACAATTGGCACTAAAGTTTTGTTTGTTCGTATTGAGATGTTAATTGTGACTTTTAAAAGAAAATGATCAATAGGCTCCCAATTAACTACTTTGAATATTGACAAAATTTTATGCAAACTGTCTTCCCGGACTGTAGAGACAAGAGTTGCACTCTGCATAAAAAAGACGTCTGCGTGCATAAGCGTTTTAAATTATAATCCAGACTGTCTGCTATTCCAACAACATCACACTCAAAAATTAACCCAAATAAAAGGGGTTGGTTAATGTTTAACCAGAATCAACAGGGTTGAGTGAATATGAACCCAATTGGGTTCATATTCACTCAACCCAGTTGATTTGGGTTAATGTTTAACCCAACTGATTTTAGAGCATACGATGGCATGCCTTTGGCAAAGACGTGCCTTGATGATGTAGTTGGAATATTTTATCAGTCGGTACCTGAGCCATGACAGACGGTGGAAACACATTATATTACTTTCCCAGGTATATGGGTATTGTTTAGTCTTGGAATTTTAATGTTTCAGAGGTCTGTAGAATTTTTAGTTCAACGTGAGTTAATTGATGAAGTTCGATGAAAACATCAATGTCATCTACAGCGAGGATCTGTGATAACGTAATAGCATATATATATACAATTGTACTGGGCGATAAAATTATAACCAATCTTAGTGGTGACAGCGGATTATTCTCGGTATAGGTTTTGGAATATCTTGTACCGTCTGCTCATGTTATGCCACACTTATTTCTTGTCAAAATATTTAAGTTTCTGTTAGAAGTGTGGAATCATTATTATACAACATGTAGTTTTGATGGGCCTAAACGAGTTGGTGTGTTAATAAAACGGCTCGATAAAAAGCAATAAAGAAAAATATTCCAACATCATCAAGGCAGAAATGGGCGCCGGAGTATATTTTAGGAGGCGGGGGGGGGGGGGGCGGATAAAAGAGCACTTTCTACAAAAGTTCAATTTCACTAAATTTAAGTCACTATTTAACACTGTGCGTCACTAATCAGTTTTCTAGACATTTTGGTTGTTTTTTGTTGCGTCCCGTAAATTCAGTTATTTCATTTCACCACTTTGTTGCTGATTTGCATGGCCTAGATGCGGACTAGGACGGTAAAGGTTATTGAGAACTAAGCCGACACGGGCCCCACTTTAGCGCTACCTAACCCATGGGGGCCGTCCATGATGAGAACATTAATTTCAATTTTCAGAACCGAACAGAAACTAATTCCACACTCAAAAAGCGGAATATTTCAGGTCGGAATCAAAGTAGTTTCAGAAACGGAACCTCCTTGATAGGTTCAAGAGGAGACACTTGATAAGATTTTGAAAACATCAACACGATTCGAAAATTTCCAACTCGACATGACTCGAATCGCATTTTCGGGACTATTTCGAATGTTATCGATTTTCGAAGCTCCCCATGGTCCTAGGGCTGGACCTCTCAACGTCTTAGAATGGAGAAGCAAATACCATCTCTACACTACGGTCACCACCAACAATTCTACTATTCGTATGTATCCTTTAATTCAGTTTTGTAGATTACACACAAATCAGATGAGAGTTGAGACAATATATCGAACGATTCAGCATGTATTTTTGATAATTCGTTTCAGTCTTGCCGCAAATGAGGCTATTATTTTTGTTGAAAATGTATAGAAACCTTTATCAGTTACCAACACAGACGTAATTTGCTAGGTGGTTGAGAATTGCACCCAGAAAAGACAAAGAATGCAGGAATGCACATCGTCTTGGATCCACTAGTAACCTAGAAGATTTGGGTTGTCGGCTTTCACGTGAAACGCGTTTGAGACATCATGGTACCATTTGGCCGTCATCTCTGATAATTCAAAGTGTAGACCAAATAAAAACTAGAGGTACTGTGAGCAAGCTCACAAAGTGATACCCCCCGCGCCTGAAATGTATAAGTTAGATTATCTCCCATTGAAAATGTCAGAACGGAATTATATTGCTTCACGCACATCTTCGTATGGAGTTCTTCCATTGTGTAAAAGTTTCATGAAAATTCTTCAAACGGTTTAGGAGGAGTTGTGCTTATAAGGATGGACAGACGGACCTTGGTTCCAACTATTTGGGTTTAAGGGCTACGAAAAAAACATTTTATATGTCCATCACCTTATTTTAGCCAGAGCCCCACCCCCTCCACCCTAGAACTTATATCTAACTCTAACCCCACCCCATCCACTCAAAAACCACACCCTAACCCTAACCCTACCCTACCCTGACTCTAAACCCTAAAACCCCACCCCTGACCATAACCCCCACCCCCGGGACCTAACCCTCCCCAACCTTAAGATCTACTCTGGGGCTACCCCTACCCCTAACCCAACCCCAACCCCACCCCTGACCCCAACCTCCTAGCCAGACCAAAAGGATTAGGGGCTATTTTTTTGGTTTAGGGGCTATAAAAACTAAAACCCCACCCCTGATCCCAACCCCCACTCCACTGGGTTCTAACCCCTCCAACCTTTAGCCCTGCCCTGGGGCTAACCCTAACCCCACCCCTCTCTTAACCCTAATACTACCCTAATTTCGACTAACCTCCTAAAAATAATACCTCCAAAACAGGTTTAGTTGGCCCGGACGGACGGACGGACGGACGGACGGACGGACGGACGGACGGACAGGGTGATTCCTATATACCCCCCCCCCCAAACTTTGTTTCCGGGGGGTATAAATACATTTGATTCTCGAGCAATTAATTTTTCTAATAATAAGGGAGGGAGGCTTTTATTTTTAATTTTTTTTTTTTAGTGTGTTTGATAACCGGTAAAGTGCTAAATTACTTTTGGTCAGAAAAATTTGATGACATGTTCTTGCCTTGTTAAAATTTATGGGAGAGTGCCTGTAGGCACACAAGGTAAATCTATACAGGCTAAATAATTTCATTTCACAGATTTTATGAAACACATCCACAGAATAAGAAACCTTTAAGTTGTGACGCCTGCACTTTAGAAAAATGCCCAAATTTGGACTTCCAGCACATAACCAGTCAAACAAGAAATATGAAATACATTTGTGTTCAGTTATATTTATGTACCTTTTTCGAATAATAAATACCGTCCACGTAATATTTAAGATATTTTCTGTGAAACAGAGCAAACTGGATGTATACAAAACAAATATAATAAATGGGCGCTGTATTTTAATCATGCTTTGTTGAAAACATTTGTAAATGAATATACATCAATCAAAAAATGTAAACTTTTAAAGTCTCATGATCTCATTATTTATTTATTGGGGTTTTAACGACACTTTCGACAGCCAAGGTCACCTCGTGCAACCGAGAGTAACTGTCAGACTCCCCAACGTACTAACTCCACACAAACAGGATTAGCTTTGGTTTAAGACAAGTGCACCATCGACGTGCAGTACGCCTTAGTTCACAACGCAACCGTGCCCCCACATGGGCAATTGGGATTAAGTATTAAGTGCCTAGCCCAAAGATACAACGTGGTTGCCGCAGGTGGGATTCGAACCGAGGACCTCTCGGCTTGCAGCCTGTATCTCTACCCATTGAGCCCAGTGGCGGCGCCAGAGTTACAGAAGTGAGGGGGGTAGAGTCGGGTATGGCCTTCTCTGATTTACTGCACTTGGGAATATGGAATTAAGCATACCCACCATTACACCGCAAAGTTCAATACAAAAATTAAAAAAATGATAGTATTTTTTACTACGCTTGGCGAAAAAAGTGGAGGGGCAAGTACCCCCCCCCCCCCCCGCCGCCCCATACCCCGCCACCCCGCCCCCTCCCATGGCGCCGCCACTGATTGAGCCATCACACTCCCTCGTGATCTTTTAACAACTTTGGAAGACACCGCAAGTCAATACAAATGTTAAACGAGGTGGTTCATTCAATGAGGGGCGGGGGGGGGGGGGGTACCTAAGAATCAAATACTTTTGTTTAGCTTTAACACGTCAATGAACATCATCCAAGAAGTGTTAACTAAGTTATTTTGATAGAGCGAAAAAATCGTTGATTTTGCACAGTACGTTAAATGTCACGTTCATTCGAACACAATTCAAGGTGAAAATTTTCAATTATCTGTTCCAAAAGGTTCCCTTTGAAATTTGATCTTTTCCATCACTCACCTCCACTAATTGCTCTGGCACATTTGTCATTAAAAGGAAACTAATGTCGTCTAAGATTACTTGTCTTGTCACACGGTTATGCGTAGGTGAGATGGCTCATCCTGCTTTAATCCCATAAAAATCAATATCCAACTTCCTGCATAAGGGCTAATTTTAATGGATCTTTGTCTATTAGAGCGAGTAATTCCTAAAACAAAAAATGAAAGCGCACCTGTAGTGCATGCTTAACGATCACAGGACATTTTTGTGGACGTAATTTATTTTTTGATGACCACAAAAGAGATGCAAGAAAAGTTATTGGGCAAAACACCCGAAAGAAGGAAATTAACTGAGATAAGATTTCACTACCATCTTGTTGCCCAAATAGCTTGTCTCTAAAAATCAATTCCAGTTCCAATCTCAACCGCGTGCCTTTTATGGCAACCGTCAAAGTTTTGCATATTTATAACTATTTTTATCGTATGCGATGACCTTTACCCTTTGAGCCTAGTGGTATCTTCCATGTCAGTTCCAGGGACAGATCAGGACTATTTAAAATACGCTCTAGCCTCGGAGCCTATTTTTTCAATTCATGCGCCAGATTTCAATTTGCGAAGTCACACTGCTGTTTGTAACACACACTGCAAGTATGTAATAGCTCTCATCATTTTCATTTAGTACACTATAGCAAACATTAATCTTCACTGTGGTTTCTGATCAAGTCTTGGCTGCCTATTTAGGCAGCCAAGACTTGATCAGAAACCACAGTGAAGATTAATGTTTGGTAATTAAGACTTGAAGTATTAACTTAAGCACTCTACAACAATGATAAATGATAATCATATATATAATACATGTAAGAGTGTCTCTCTCGATTATCCAGAGAGAAGTTTATCAAAAAAGCAAAATATTTGAGAAACGGAATCAAACTAATTTCAGGGGCGGAACTTCCTGGAACTTTTGTTCTATCATCATATCCATCCCACCACCCGAATCGTTTTCTACAAAAAGGCATTAACGAGCTCAAGCAAGATTTCAGCTGGTGGAACACCGTGTTGAATCCGGTTGCAACGGAAACTTTGCTTGTGAATTAGTGTTTGAGGTGGTTTGAAATTTACAGTATTCACTTCGAAGATAAAGGTTAACAATAACACAGCATGATCACTAGAGGGAGCTCGGTGGCTCATTAGATAGAGACTTGGGCTTCAGATCGAGAAGTCGTAGGTTCACTCCTGACCATTGTCATCCGCATTGTATGTTTGACAAAGCACTAAATCCCATCTGCACGCGTGGGAGCGCTGTGAGCTGAACCGAATTGCTCCTCGAAGGTACACACGCCATCAACCAAAGTATTCCCAGATTGTTAGGGTTAGTAAGTTGGATAATTCAACCGTTACTTGCCACTGTTCAGTGGTTCTTCCAGGGTACTCCGTCTTCCCACACCCGCAAAACTGTCCCACACGATATTGTTGAAAGTGTTCTTAAGCCACAGTAAATAAATTAATTGTTCGCATTTCAAAGACCCTTTTTTCAATTTTGCCTCGTTCCAATACCATACCATCCCAAGCCTGTCTGACACTGACCCGTAAATCGCTTACGATACCCATGCGTAATTTAGCAAGTATAGTTTCCCTCCGGCTATTTGTCCTTTTAAAAAGACCCGGCAAACCCTCGCAGAGGCTATCCAAAAGACCGCGCGTCCAGTGATTTGTCACCGTCTAGTATGTGAATTGAAATTCCACTCTATGGGTGTTTTAGTGGTACTCAACGGGAGCGCGGTGGATCAATGGTTACGGTATTGAACTTCAAACCGAAGGATCTATAGTTCGATCCCCAACCGGGGTAACTGTGTTGTGTCCTTGTGGCACTTCACCTCGATAGCCCGCGTGGGGACACGGCGGCGACGTATATTAAAGCGTACTGCTCGTCGTTGGTGCACTTGTCTTCAAGCAATCTTAACCCTGCTTGTGTGGAGTTAGTACGTTGGGGAGTCTGACAGTTGCTTGCCGTTGCTCGGCGTTGCTCGGTGGTTCTCTCCGGGTAATCCGGCTTCCTCCATCCGTAAAACCGTTAGACACGACGTGACCCTGGCTGTCGAAAGTGTCGTTAAATCCCAATTAATAAATAAATAAATAATAAATTAATAAATAAGTTGTACTCCACTTTCTAATGGACAAATTTGGTCACCTCTCTAATGATTCTCCACTGAGGAATCAATGATTCCTCCCTCCGTGGAGAACCATTAGAAAGGTGACCAAGTTTGTACTCCGAATCGATGCGTATTGGGAGGTGCTCAATATGGGAGTTCGTCCTACTTTTATATTACTGTTTCAAGATCAATAATTTTCAGCTTAGGCAAATTTCGTTAAGTCAGTGAAGCAATATCGGAAACGTGGCATGCTCGTACCTTTACCAACAGCACTTCGCACATCTATAAACATACAACCGGAAGTTTGTATTGCAAGCTGATCGACTGACACAGGTACTTACTTCATTTTAGCTGTCATCAGTGCCACATTGTTAACTGAACTCTTTTCAGTTTTGCGATTAGAATTGAAAAGAAATATTCTGACCCCATAGACACGGAAACTCTATTTAATGATCTGCGATCTCGTTTTATAAGCTAGAATTTTAAACTTAACCCGGATAACACTGCCATCTCTAATGATGATACACCAGGCTCCATAAGAATCCATTAGTTTATCAACCTCGCTATCCGGAAATATGTACCCAATGCCACCATATTCTATAAAAGATCTTTCATATCTGTATTGAATTTCTTTTATACAAATAAGGCAAGTGAGGTTTTAGCAAAGATTGTAGACAGGCATTTCCTTGTAACTTTTTGCTGATGATGATTTTTGTTACCTGGTTAACGCATGCTTGGGCATTACTGCCCACGCGTGGATTTCGACCAGTCCACGGCGACTGTACTGTAATGTAGCGGATAAACGGGCAGCACAAAAATCGCCCCCAAATTTTATTATTCTTTTCAATTTTTGTCTCGAAAACATAGTGTATTTCCCTCGTCGTGCTCGTTCCAATGAAGAATAAAAAGCTTTGTTTTCGAGACAAAATGGAAAAAAAATTCAGGTACTCAGGATAAGTGTTTTGGGGGCTATTTCTGTTTGGTAAACAGTAAATGGCATATGAGAGAAAAACCCAATCACCCACAGTCTTGCTGCTGACAGTTATTCCTGCCCAGGACAGGATTTCACTTGCCACTGAAATAAGTATAATATGGCTACATTTAATCACATTTTCCTACTGTAAATTTATCAGAATATTTTTCAACCCTGATTTGTTGAGGTAAATGTAGATGAATTTATCATCAGCTCTAGTCATGGCTGCAGTAAAGCAGCCATGACTAGATTTGATAAAAAAAATATCTTGAAAATACTCCACGGGTTAAGAGTTGAGGTTTTGACATTGACCTTTGATGTCCCGCATTTATTACACGTATTGAGAATGATAGTTCCGTGATGAGATTGACGTATTGCGAACGATATTTCCGTATTTATTTATTTAATGGAGTTCAAGGACACGTTCGACAGCCATGTTCACCTCGTATCGGACAGTTGTGCGGGTGGAGGAAGCCGCAGAACCCAGAGAAAAACAACGAGCAACTGTCAGACTCCCCAACGAACTAACTCCACACAAGCAGGGTCAGCATTGGTTGAAGACAGGTGTCCCCTCCACGTGCATTACGCCTTAGTACACAGCTCCACCGGACCCCACGTGAGTAATCGGGAGTAAGTACCTTGCCCAAGGACACAATGCAGTTACTCCTGGCAGGGATTGGACCGCGACCTCTCGTTTTGGTGTCCAATGCTGTAACCACTGAGCCACATTGGATATTTCCGTAATGAGATATTCGTTGGTGATCATATGATAAATTACCAACCTCACAAACTTGTCCAGCAGATGAGTGCACGGCAAAAAGTTCTTGTCTTAAAAACACTTGTTCATGGGAGCGCGGTGACTAATCGGTTAGCGCATTGGACTTTAAACCGAAAGGTTGTGGCGGTCCGATCATGATTGGCAATATCCGCGCTGCAGGACACTTTATCCCCATTGCCCAGATGGGACACGGTGGCGCTGTGTACTAAGACGTACTGCAAGTCGATGGTGCATTTGCCTTCAACGCCTGCTTGTGCCAGGTCAGTTAGTTTGAGAGTCTGGCAGTTGTTTGTAACTGCTCGACGGTTGTCTCCGGATACTCCACCCGTGAAACAGCCCGACTCTATACCACCATGGATGTCAAAAGTGTCGTTAAAACTCAACAAACAAACAACTTGTCAAGAAACTGTGAGTTCTAACGTTGATTAATACTCTTGAACGTAACACGAACTCAAACATTTTGACATCATACTGGCCTTATAAATATAAGGGGGAATTTATTGAAAATAACATACTGCTCAAGACTTATGTCCCAGGAGGTGTTTGTAGGCTAGAAACAACTGACAGGGCTTATATTTCATCAAAATGTGGGGAGAAAATGGTAGCGAGAATCCATACCTGCTACAGTTAAAACTAGAAGTCCTGTCCTGAAATGCGCACAAATAGCACGTCGATTTGCGCGTTAATCTACGCGTTATCAAATTCTGCACATACGGCCTGTGCACAAGCAAAGTAACCCGGAGGTCCATTGGCAGGAACATTGCTTGTGTTTGCTATGGGTAACAAGGAGAACCTGCCATGCTTTGGGTGCCATTCGATATTGCAATTGCGCGCAATTCCTACGCGAAATTAAGCCTAGATAAGCGCACAGTTCGTGACAGGACTTCTAGTTTTAACTGTATGAGTGTTTCAGGATCTCATGAGACCACCATGGTTGAACACCTGTTGTATACTGACAACCCATGTTAATCCTTTACTCAACACAACTTTTTAATTTTTAAAACATAAACTGAATTTGATATTTTTTCAATATTAAATACACAATATATTTACCTATAAAACTTTACAAATATGGATGTCATTGGAACCGACTCTTTGAGCCGGTTCCAAAAAAGCCCGCATTTGTACAATATTTTTGACAAAGTGTCAGGATATTTCAGGTCATGTTAGCCTTGTATTGGTTAATTTTCTCCCGTTATGTTAGGTAAAGGGTTAAATTGACTCCATTCTTTTCATTCGAATCCTAGCAGAGGTGCAGCGAGAATCTACATGGATTCTCGCTGGTTTGGTTGCGCGAATCTTTACGTGAATCGATTCTAGGATTCTCGTTATTTATTTATTTATTGATGTTTAAGGTCACATATTTCTGCACAATGGCTAATCATGACCACGACAGGTTTAAGGGTGGAGAAAGCCGGAGTACCCGGAGAGAACCACCGAGCAACAGCGAGCAACTGTCAGCTTCTCAACATACTAACTCCACACAAGCAGGGTTAGCATTGGTTGAAGACAGGTGCACCATCGACGTGCAGTACGCCTTAGTGCACAACGCAACCACGCCCCCACGTGGGCAATGGAGATGAAGTGTCTTGTACAAGGACATAGCGCGGTTGCCGCAGGTGGTAGGATTTTCGTTGAAATATAAGTCCTGACTGACCCGAGCGCATGCCTCTATCTACCTACTCACTATTATCCAGACCACCAATGCCGGAGCACCTGCTGTATCACATCATGACCTCACTATTATCCGTACCCCCAATGCCGGAACATCTGCTGTATCACATCATAACCTCACTATTATCCAGACCATCAATGCCGGATCACCGCTATATCACATCATGGTCCCACTGTTATCCAGACCATCAATGCCGGAGCACTTGCTGTATCACATCATGACCTCACTATTATCCAGACCATCAATGGCGGAGCACCTGCTGTATCACATCATGACCTCACTATTATCCAGACCATCAATGTCAGAGAACCTGCTGTATCACGTTATGGCCTCACTATTATCCAGACCATCAATGCCGTAGCACCTGTTGTATCAATTCATGACCTCACTATTATACAGACCATCAATGCCGGAGCACCTGCTGTATCACATCATGGCTTCACTATTATCCAAACCTACAATGCCGGAGCACCCGCTGTATCACATCATGGCCTCACTATTATCCAGACTCCCAATGCCGGAGCATCTGCTCTATCACATCATGGTCTCACTGTTATCCAGACCATCAATGCCGGAGCACCTGTTGTATCACATCATGACCTCACTATTATCCAGACCATCAATGCCGGAGCACCTGATGTATCACATCATGGCCTCACTATTATCCAGACTATCAATGCCGGAACACCTACTGCATCACATCATGACCTCACTTTTATCCAGACCACCAATGCCAGAGAACCTGCTGTATCTCATTATGGCCTCACTATTATCCAGACCATCAATGCCGGAGCACCTGCTGTATCACATCATGACCTCACTATTATCCAGACCATCAATGCCGGAGCACCTGCTGTATCACATCATGACCTCACTATTATCCAGACCATCAATGCCGGAGCACCTGCTGTATCACATCATGACCTCACTATTATCCAGACCATCAATGCCGGAGCACCTGCTGTATCACATCATGACCTCACTATTATCCAGACCATCAATGCCGGAGCACCTGCTGTATCACATCATGACCTCACTATTATCCAGACCATCAATGCCGGAGCACCTGCTGTATCACATCATGACCTCACTATTATCCAGACCATCAATGCTGGAGCACCTGCTGTATCACATCATGACCTCACTATTATCCAGACCATCAATGCCGGAGCACCTGTTGTATCACATCATGGCCTCACTATTATCCAGACCATCAATGCCGGAGCACCGCCGAAGCACCTGCCATATCATATCATGGCCTCAATATTGTCCAGAAAATCAATGCCGGAGCACCGCTATATCACATCATGGCTTCACTATTATCCAGACCATCAATGCTGGAGCACCTGCTATATCACATCATGGCCTCACTAGTATCCAGAACATCAATGCCGGAGCACCGCTATATCACATCATGGCCTCACTATTATCCAGATCATCAATGCCGGAACATCGCTGTATCACACCATGCCCTACTTATTATCCTGACCACCAATGCCTGAGCATCTGCTGTATCACATCATGGCCTCACTATTATCCAGACCATCAATGCCGGAGCACCGCCGAAGCACCTGCCCATATCATATCATGGCCTCAATATTGTCCAGAAAATCAATGCCGGAGCACCGCTATATCACATCATGGCTTCACTATTATCCAGACCATCAATGCCGGAGCACCTGCTATATCACATCATGGCCTCACTATTATCCAGAACATCAATGCCGGAGCACCGCTATATCACATCATGGCCTCACTATTATCCAGATCATCAATGCCGGAACATCGCTGTATCACACCATGCCCTACCTATTATCCAGACCACCAATGCCTGAGCATCTGCTGTATCACATCATGGCCTCACTATTATCCAGACCATCAATGCCGGAACACATTCTGTATCACATCGTGACAAAGTGGTCTCCACTTCAGTTTCAGAGGTGTTAAGAGTCTCATCTATCAAAATAATCTTCGAGAGTGACGAAAGGTAAACTTGCACCACTCTAGTACATACATCTTTGTTACAGAACGTACTTTATGTACGATTAAGATTAAGTCATGATGTTAGGGTCCATGTTTGGACAAAGTCGCCACCAGTTCATCAAGATGCCGTTAACAAAGGAAAACAGAATACCTTGTAACATGACTTTATGGGGAGAAGGTGATAGTTGTCTAAAATTTTCAAAGAACAGTTTAGACTTACCAAGATCTGATCTGATAATAAGACATGTGATCAGCATCCTTTGGCATGTTGTGAACGTTATTTATTACCGTAAGCGATCTTAAAACGCCAAAAAACAAACAAAAAAAATAAATATGCAAATCTGCATGCTTTGCCTTCTGAGTTGCTGTCAAACATTTTATGATTCACAAGTGACATACTTTGAGTCACTGTTTCTTTGTTGGGCCCCATTCAATATTAAGAAGGGGTGTATACTTACTAGATTAGCTTTTGAAACTGTTTATGACGAAATGCTTAATCACCGTGATTTTAATCAACAACAGCCAGTTTTATTCTTAGCGTGAATGGACCAATCGTCAACGCATCCCGTAGAATCGGTTAGGGTAGACGGTCTGTATTTTTTTTTTCAAAACACAAGGCGGAGGTGATGGATTCGTAGTTCAGAGTAGCATTACCAAATTCCCCCTCTGGGGACCTCATTCTGCAGATGACAGTCCGCTTATTTCCAGGCGTGAATACAACCTCAACCGTGGTTGCCTACGTGTATAATACATACGTTTTATCAGAGTTCAAAGCTAGTTTAACCTTTTCAGCATCGAGTTGCATAATAAGATCACGGCATGCTATATTTGCTATATTGATTAGAAGAATCCATTTCGAATTTGTGGGGGAGGTTCAGTAATAATTTAATTCAACATTCTTATTTACGTCATTTCACAGTACACTTTTAACAATACAACCAACCCTGGGAACAAAGCAATCGGCAATTTGCAGAATGAGTTCCCCAGAGGGAGAATTTGCTGATGCTATCCCATACAGTGGGCAGATGTATCCTCTGGGTACCTCCTTCTGTTAAGGCCCGAGACCTTGATTCAGACAGATGCTCACAGAGTGGAAATCTAGTGATGCTATCCTGCTGTGCAGGATAGCATCACCAAATTCACCCTCTGGGGACCTGATTCTCCTCAAAAATAGGTTCCATATTATGTTGTTGCTGAACGAATTTTATCTTTCCGAAAAACTTTAATTTACGTGTATCGGTTTGAAATGGTTAAGAGTGTTAAGATTGGTATTTCAAGAAGCTAATTCTTCCCATAATTCGACAGATAAATTAACCAGTTCAGTCCTGCTTGACAGAGCTAGAAAGGATCTGTCAAACAGGATTTAATTGGTTAAACTACACGTTGCATTATGGGAAAAATTTGCAAGAGGAAACTTTTATATTTTGGCTTCAGTGTGTAGAATTCAAGCGTCAGCTCACTTTTCAACCTTTTCATGTGGACGTCAGAAAAACTTGAAATAGCAACACATCGACAATTGAAAACGTGATACGTCTGTGATTTCAATAACAGGAAACCAGAAAACAAACATCCAATCAAAATCCGCAGCGCAGTTTGATGAGATGGTGCATGGGTGGTTAAATGTCGGAAGAGCCATTGCAGGTTGTGACAGGTTGTATATCGACGAATGGTCTCAATGTTTTTCAATAACTGATTTAATTTTCTACATGCATACCTCATGCATACGTCATGCATACGTCATCGTTATTAGATTATTCCCGTATAACATTACATACGGGGATTTATCATTCATGATATACACGACCACATAAATACTCTTGTCATTGAATTGTTACCCCCCAGATTTCGGACAAAGTAAGATGGCTGACAATTTTCTTCATTGGAAGAGACTTACAGGAAAGTTAGCTTCCTTTAATTTTCAAAAGCAGTCAGTAAGTTTAACAATAATTTCTTTTGAAATTTTGAAATGTTAGCGAAGTTGTATTATCGATGAGCGCATCATTTAACAAACTTCAGCCATTTTCCTGTAGAGTACATGTATGATCTGGTAACCAGATCGGGGTGAAAAAATGCTGCCTGCCGTTTTAAAAAAAAGGCCAATAAATTTTCGCTTTCAAGTTAATTTACTTAATTGATAAGAACGTTTTTAATACCAATTATATGAGAAGCATGAGGGTGGCTACTTTTGCATAACGAAAATTGTGGTTTTGTCATATCGTCCCCTGAATTCCAATGTGTTATATGTGTCTACTGGACAATAGAACACATTGGAACTTAGGGGACGATATGGTCAACATTTTTCAAATTCGCGTCTCATTGTTACTTTAGAAGAACGTGTCCTGTAGAATATAAATACATGTATAGGAACCTCTCACTATACCGTACGGCCGCCGTGGACTGGTCACTTTCCACGTGTGTGTAATAATATTAGATTCACAACACTAATTACAGGAGTAATTATTAAAAATTTAATTAATAAAGCTCCGGGTTTAACCCGGTACTTCATTTATTAACATTTTGCTGATTATGATTTTTATTACGTGGTAAACGCATGCGTGAAAATTACAGCTCACGCTGGATACCGACCAGTCCACAGCGAATGTATTGCAATATAACACGTTGGTTCGTGTATAGACCTTTAAAATACAATGACGAGCAATATATTAAAGGCAAGTGAGCCACGAGATCCACTAGGTCACTACCAATCTTAAATAATTACAAGGTACACTGTGAAATATTGTGCTTTAATATAATTCGAACCTAATTTAGATCAAGGATAATGTGAAATTTAGTCAGTTTCCAAACCATATCCAACATCCGACAACTCGAGGATTGAATTGTTGCTACCATTACAACACCCATATCCCCAACCCCATGAAAACTAATTTAAAGCTCGGTTAGAAATTTGAAAGGTTCCTTTTAGGCACAGTGGCGTACCTACGAGGGGACCGGGGTACAAGGGAAGGCCCGAAACCCTACATAACGGCCTTCAAATGTCATCTTTACGCCCTTCCCCCAAGATTGGCTATGGAACCCTTAGTATAGAGTCCTGGCTCCGCGCCTGTTTAGGGGCAGTCGACAAAGGTTTCGCACCCTCGGCGCTCGCTTTCTTGTTGTTTTGCAAGTTCGACAATAGCCCCGTAAACTTTAAAGCCTGCCCTGCCAAGCAGATCGATACATTTTACCATTGTATCTCTTTTATACGGAAGCCTATTAGCTTCACGTCATTTTTAGTTATTAAATTGTAGCTACAATAAAGCGCCTGTACTTTTATTGGTCAAGCTAAATTGTAGCTGAAATTCAACTGGCCAATCGGGTTCGTTGTTTTCTTTCGCTGAAAATGGCCTGAATAATCTCTTTCTTTGAGATGTTTCACACATTCCGCCGGTTGAGTCAGTCACGACAACAAAATCTAACAATAGAAATGGGAAAATAAAATCATCATCATTTTAAATTATAAATAAAATTATTTTTATTTTGGTTATCATTGGGCATAATTTGAGTATTATTTTGTAACATTGGCAACTTGGGTGCAATTGCGTATCATTGGGGTAAAACACATGCCGTAAGAAAGTGAGGGCCCTATGTAGTGCCGATCTGCGTGGGCCTGTTGGTTCAAGTAATGCACAAGATCAACCATGTTGTGGCCCCGCGGGAGAAAATTTGTTTAATCCAAAAGGAAAAGGAGCCATTTCCTGGAACTTGAATCTCTCAAAAACAATTTTCACGCGATTCATGTTGCATATTTGAAAGAATGTTATCGTTTTGCACAATTCCGTGTGAAATGTGGGCCCCCCTAAATGAGTGAAGCCCTGGGCGTTTGCCAGCCTGACCATTCCTCAACAATTGGTGGAAAGGTTTTGTGTACGACTTTTGGTGATAATATAGAACATATATAGGGAGAATGGGCGTGCACAGTGGACGGGGAGGTACAGTCATAATTATACAGAGTTGAAAATGGTTGCTTTTAAAACAAAAATTTCAACAAGTTCTGCCTTCAAGAAAATCAATAAAAAATTGCATAAATTGTTTGTTTACCTCCGTGTGCCCCGCCCCTGACTGCTGACCAACTACAGATAGCTTGGTTTCGCTCGGCGAGTTCATGATTTCACATCTTAGTCACATACATCCCCGATTTCTGGATTCGATCCGAGCTAAACCACTCGGCGCCAAAATCTACTCCCATGATTTGAAATACCTTAGCTTTATTCTCTCAGCATGCAACCAGGACATTCATAAAACAACTGCAAACCCCACAAGCGACGAGGTTATTTTCGTTAGGCCTAATTAGTCATTGTGGTTTCATGACACTTTCAACGACCAGTGTTGTGTTATGTAGTGACAGGTTTACGGATGGAGGAAGCCAGGGTACCCAGAGAGAACCACCTACTAACGATGAACACCTACCAGCTACCCAACATCATAACTCCACCCTGCAGCATAGGCAGGGTTGGAGCGATTGACAACAGAAGTAAGTCGATAGCGGTTTATATACCTCAATACACAGAGTCATCGTTCCCAATGTGTGCACTAATATGAAATGCCTTGTCCATTAAACAATGAGGATCGCTCTTATGGCTTCACGAGCTTGCACTCAGAACCTTGAGCACAAAAGTCAAGCCGTCTATCAGTGATTCACCACTACCCCTAAATTTATCATAACAATATCCTCATGGAATTACCTCGAATTGAGGATGACGTACATGCTATCATATTTTACCAATTGAGAATGTTGGTTTTTCCTTTACAAATGTTCAAGCACTTTGGAGCTGAGTGTGCCTTCAAAGACTGATTTTTTCCGGGTCGGGAAAACATCCTCAAAACGTTTACCCTCTTTGGGGCGCATTTTTCTCACTACCGGTACTATAACACCCAAATCCTGCCAATCTGAGTGTTATGATAGTGAGCCAATTTTAAGCACCTACCGCCAAACACTCTTTTTAATGCCCCCCCCCACCCCCCCCCCCCCCCGCAGTTCTAGTGATTTCGATCTGACCCTCAACAACAGTGACCCCAAGCGAACCACCAAGATAACGTTCAAGAACGGGCGCCTCTTTCTTACTTAGCCCGTCCAATAATCTTTTAGATATAACACCCACCCTCTCATTCCCATTACAATCCTCTAAAATTCTATAAAAAAAACCTCGCCGACTGATACTGTTTTAAACTCCTAATATTTGCCCCTCAAATTGATGATTTTCGACTATTTCAAGTGTAAACGCAGGATTGAGTAGTGAGCCATGGTAAGTGCGAATGCCACCGATTGGCCACTTAAATTGCAGCTACAATTTAGCATGACTAATAAAAGCACATTGTTACTACAATTTAGCTAAATTGTAGGTACAATTTATTAAATTGTAGCTACAATTTAATAACTAAAAACGACGTGAAGCTAATAGGCTTCCGTACTTTTATAATCATTCCTAAATCGAATCATCAATCCGCAGGTTTATAATCTCTTCCGGAAACGAAAAGTCAAATCATTCATGTTTCAACTCTTCACCTGATATGATTAACAGACGACACTTGTAAAGACAAAACTAAATTTTTCAATGTTTAAAATAAAATTCCTTTTTTTGCCACAAATGCATAGCGTGTGATTCATCATTAGAACGATCTCGTTAAGGGAAGATCTAAAAGGAAAATAAGGTTTGGTATTTCTCTCTGTTAGTTGTTGAAGGTAAACGTCCGATTGGCGGCATAAAAGGGTTAATTCCCATAATTTGTAAGAGGAATATTTCTAGAGATGTGTTTGATAAGCTGCACCCATAATTCTTGATGGATCCGATGTTTCTTTGTGGAGTTGCAATGATGCAATAATACAGTTATGAAATAATTATAGATAATCGACAATTGTGCACCGTAAATCTCAGTACTAACATGTTATGTAACCGTCCAAGCAGCTTCCCAAGCAGCTTCAAGCCAACCATGTCAGACTGACATGTGACGATCTAAATAAGATTCACACAATTTTGATTATCACGTGTTTGTGTGCGTGCGTTTGTGGGTGTGAGAATATATAGAATAGAAAGAAAGAATAATATATAGTTTGTGGCGTAGAGACGCCATAGAATGACGTTCCAAGTGCCATTTGGGCCTATTTGTGAATTTATTCCCAGGAACAGAAGCATTCAGAAGATCGATGAGCATTTAAAAGTTTATATTTCTTACAGTTAAAACTAGAAGTCCTGTCACGAACTGTGCGCTCGTCTAGGCTTAATTGCGCGTGGGAATTGCGCGCAATTGCCATATCGAATGGCATCCAAAGTACGGCAGGTTCTCCTGGTTACTCATAGCAAACACAGGCAATATTTCTGCCAATGGACCTCCGGGTAACCCGGAGGTCAATTGGCTGAAACATTGCTTGTGCACAGGCCATATGAACAGAATTTGATAGCCTTACTATGGTCATAACGCGTAGATTAACGCGCAGATCAACGTGCTACTTGTGCGCATTTCATGACAGGACTTCTAGTTTTAACTGCATTATCAGCTGAAAAGTATTTTTATAATTCAATGTTCACCAGAGGTTAGCTACAATAATTAGACGGATAAAAAATAGTGAAATGCCCGAGTTCTATTGTTTAGTTAACTTGATGCAGTAAACGGACAAATAGGCCAAGATGTCTAATTAAATAAATAAATCAGCAAATAAATAATCATTTGGATAACTGATCTGATTAAATAACTAATTAATAAATGTTAAGTGGCGTCAATTTATCCAATCACTTCCAACCCAATGCTCCTCGCAGCTATGCATTTACTAGCACTCTTCTGATGGAATCCATTAGTTACAGCCGACGCGTCTGTACGACGCCTAGCAGGTGACTAATTATGACCTGCGGAAAAATGGTTGTCTACACATGGGCGGATCGTGGAATTAAAATACGGGTGTTACTGATGTGATTCGAGAGAGTCCTAGCATCAGTCGCGAAGGCGACTGCCGCGCGTGCCGAAAGGACGTGCATTTGTGTGGGGAGTCTGGGGAGGGTGGGGGGTTCTCCCCCCACCCCCACCAGAAATTGTTTGATTTTCAGGTGCTCTAAAGTTGCTTCTAAATGCATTCTGGCCTCCAATTGAATATCAAGGAAAACACACATTTTTCGTTGTAAAAGTTGAAATTATCAAACCACACATCACATACACTGTCACATACTGCTTCTGGTCATATAGCTGGTCTGTCGTGGACAAAATATGACAGTCACCTGTCAGGGCAAAGCCAGCCTAAGTATAGGGGCAAGGGGCCTCATATCTAAAGATATTGTAAGTTCAAAATATATTCCGCATCAAGGCGAAAAACCCACATGAATTTCACTTCTCTGTAAAGCTAGACATGGAAAAAACACACGTGGTGTATATCCAGCTTTAGCGCAGGGACCCAGGGGAGAAACGGTATGTTAGATAAGGTCTAATCTCATTTAATTTATACAGTAGTCGCGAGTCTTACGAGACGTAATCAGTTGGTGGCAAGATATCGCCACGGCCAATTGAGAAACGAGATTCTAAAACGATAGAAATGTCTATCGTATCGTCACCTGATCATTAGGTAGCAATAATGGCAAGAACGAATCGGTCTTCTCGACAAGTGAAATCACCGTTAAGTCACGCGCGAGATGACTTGTATTGATTCTATCTCAATATATGTCATCTCCCACCGTTTTGACAGGTGGACAGATGAGCGTCGGTCCACCTGACAGTTTAGGGTAAAAAGTATATATACCTTGAAGAGCAGAGCATTAGACACACACTTGGGGTCACACACACGTTGGTGAAGTCCAGGACAGGCGGACTCTGTTTCCTGGCATAAGGGTACCTTCGATCACAGGACCCTGAAACGGCTGGAATCGCCAGAGAGGGCATTCCACGATTGGTTTAGTTTAACGTTGATAGGCGGCTACGGGGCCGAATTCGTGAGAAGGAACACCCCAGGTGGAACATTAAAGTTTAGATTGTCGAGTAGCAGGTATCAGTCTGCAATAGTCAGAAGTGTAGGTTAATTGTATTGTGCGTATTAACCCTTTGAAGCGTCAGACTGATTGCGTTCTGAGTAGTTTGTTTTGCTGTCGAAGCATTGTAATACCGACTGGAGATCGATGTGAGTGACAATTTCGCCCTAGCACAAAAAGGGGCATTTGTGAATCATGAATTCAACCAGGAACGGTGAATATTTCAATAGGACTTTCACGGAGGACTTTCAAAAGGCACATAAGGTATGAGTAGACAATATCTGACCCAAATCAGAAGTACGGTGGCTTTATAGATGACGAGCATTGCTGGTCGGAACCCTCCGACAGCCAGGGGTACAGTTACGCGCAGACGTTGATATTTGAGCCTAAGCGGGTGAAGCTCTTATGGCGAGCTCACAGTAATAACATTTCAGATTTGTGAAGCTCTTATGGCGAGCTCACGGTAGTAACATTTCCAGTGTGTAGACTATAGTGCCAGTACAGGGCTATAGAATGACTATATGATTGTCGAGAATTATTTAACCCTATAGCAACCAAATTTCTGTGAAAAGAATCGAATTGTTGATTGTTAAAATTTTGAAACGAATTTATTTTTGTGTGTAAATAAAAGAATCGTTGTTACTTTAGATCATTCTTTCCATTACGCAGCCTGAAGTGATTAGGAATCACACCTAACGGAAATCAGACCTATTTCAGGCCAATTTGGCAGAGAAGGAATCACGGCGTCGGTCTAACTCAGCTCCCTGCGCCGAGTTCGCGGCACTTGGATTCCGACCCTCCACGTTGGTCTAATTTTCCCGCAACTTCATCAGCGGGACTAAATAACCCCACGTCAGCCCAGTCCTTACGGGGCCTCAGGTGTTCCTGACATCACCTATTTGCGAAAGTGACTTACGCGAACAGGTGACTGCCATATTTTGTCCCCGACAGATTAGTGATCTTTGACATCATGGGAACATCAATCGTCGGAAACGCAGAAACAAGAAATCTCTTTTACCTTACATTTTCTGGCTGTATAGTGGCAACAAATTTGGGAAACTGTTGGCATTCTTGGTCTATTGGGCCAATATTGCCACTGACTCTTTTGGTGCTGATTTTCAGATTGGTTTATTGGCAGGCCGAGTGAGAGACCGGACAGACAAAAACTATGTTTCGACGAATATCAAGGGCCATAACTCTTGGGTAGGAAGGACAGCGAACGCAATTCGATATTTGTTAGAAAGGCCATGTAACACCACACACCTATACAAAATTTTGCCTCTGCTATTATAGGAGTTATGGCCTGGATCACGATGGACATCTGACCGACGCACCGACCCACCGACCCATCGACAGACAGATGCAATCCAGTATACCCCACTTTTTTCAGAATGTGGGGGTATAATAAGTTTAAAGATTGTTATAGGCAGTGCGATGTGCCACAATGATAACTCGACCGGTCAACTCAACGGGCGAATGACCAGTTGAGTTGACCCGGCGAATGCCAGAAGCCCTCAATAAAATTAGAACTGGGAAACATATGCGACTGGAAATATTTGCTCCCCATTAACATTAACTTCAAGTTTGGGGTATGCGATGTAAAAATAATGATACCAGGAACATACCATTTCTTCGGCCTTGTGGTGACAAAATATTCTTTGAAACTTCGCTTCATTGCGTCCCGCTTTCGACCATCGATTTTGCAGACAATGGATACTTGCAGGCGTGACTGTCGTCAGTTCTATAAATAACCGATATTCTGCGAATTCTAAAAGAGGATCATGTCCCTTATTTGGCAACGCGATGTCATTAGTTAAGGAGGGGCGTTAAAGGAAAGATTGTGTGGAATAGGAGCATGACTTTTTTTAGTGGGCTCGGGGAGGGAGGGGACTAGTCCCCTAGTCCCCCCCCCCCTCTGGATCCGCCCTTGCTACAAGTCGTAATTCCATCTCAATCTGTCCCTTTGCAAAGATTTTTTTGTCTACCAATAGCGGGAATGGACAATTAATTAAGGAAAATAAGTCCAACAGTACCTAACCGCTTCCGACAAAATTTTGGTGGGGTCTCACCCTGTCCAATTAACGTGCCTTCTCCGAATACGAAGTGGCGTGATTAGGCTGATGGAAGACACTTTGGTGCAGTTCTGAACACAACCCTTTTGTATTGCAGTACGGATATTTCAATGATATCAAATGAATGGGGACGTGACAGCCGTTACAATCGGTTGATAACGCATGTCGAATAGGGAACTGAGAATAAGTAATGGCTGTCACGTCCGTAAAAAAATGCTACATTAACATATTGCTAGCTTTCCTAAAAATTGCAAATTAGTGTGTTCAGTTATTCATATATGGGTAATATAATAGGTGGAAGATCACTCTTAACGAATACAGCCACACTTTACAAAAACGTACAAGCAGATCTTCCCTGTTTTGGTAAATTAGTTATTGATTTCTCTGCACTGAAGGTTCTAATGTGTTGATAATTAATTTCCATGACAACAACTCGGGTAACTACCACGCCTTTTTAATGCGCTTTCATCTGGTAACATTTTAAAGCACAATTTACCGATGATCGCAGCTAATAACTGTATATCATTAGTAAATAGTTTTAACATTTTCACCTTCTGGTTCTCAGTTCAGTGCAAGTGTAACCTTAACAGTGTTGGATTTACACAAGTGCGAGTGGTGTAACTTCGTCGCGCCTCCCACGTGGAAAGGGCCTACCACAAACTTTTACAATACTGACACGCATCCTGCCGCTAGTGATTGGTGTCATTTGATTTCAAGTCAGAAGACAGTGTTCCGAAATTTGGGGAAATTTTGTGGGAGGTCCCTTTATGTGGGCCAGTTTATTGATAACGACGGCGCCGCAAAGGCTGTTCATGTGACCTGAAGTCAAATTTTAACTCAGACCAAATTTATAACCTTCCCCTCCCATCCCCTCCACTCGCAGAAGCTCGTCGTCATCCAATTGAATTATGAGGAATACACTTTCTAAGATGGATTTGTGCTGTGGCGACAGGCCTGTAACTCGGTAGTGAGCCTTTTCTAACGCCACCCCCCCCCCTCCCCCACTCCAATGGTGAGGATCTTCCAAAATATACCCAATACAGACCAGCTTTTTTGTTGATGCAAAACAAATATCCCCCTAATGCTGATGCATGGTTACGAAATGCACTTTATTTATTCATTTATTTTATTTATTTATTTATTTATTCATTTATTTATTTATTGGGGTTTAACGACACTTTCGACAGCCAGTTCACCTCGAGCCGGACAGTTGTACGGGTAGAGGAAACCGGAGTACCCGGAGAGAACCACCGAGCAACAGCGGGCAACTGTCAGACTCCCCAACATACTAACTCCATTCAAGCAGGGTTAGCATTGGTTGATGGCAAGTGTACCATCTATGAACAGTACGCCTCAGTACATAGCGCCACCGTGCGTCCACGTGGGCAATCGGGATTACGTGCCTTCCCCAAGGACACAAAGCAGTTGCCCCTGGTGGGGATCGAACCGTGGACGTCTCGGTTTGAAACCACTAAGCCACCGTGCTCTCTACGAAATGCACTGCCAGTATATTAGAGGAGATGGTACTCTGGAGGTTAAAACTAGAATTACCTGACTTTCATGTCACAGTTATTGTGTACAACAGTTGAAGAAGTATGATGCCATTCCGTAATTCGTGTGGAGGGAGATGATAGAGCGCTAAATTATTTTTCAAAAGTCGTTTGTAATGCAAGTACATTGCTTAGATACCATGCACTCAGCAAGGGGAATCTTAGTTTAGTAAGATATTGTGTCAAGTAATTGTTTTGCTACAATTGATTGGAGAGTGCCTACTGCCACTCTCCAATATATTGTACCAAAACTGTTTTATATCAAGATTTATCAAATGACTCGTCCGTTTTGTTCACTTTAAAACATTTGATATTTTGTTTTCATATTAATCAGTTATAAATAAAGCCTTCCGTCAGTTTCATTGGTCAATTTCAAAACTAGACAATTTGAATGGCTGAACAAAATACAACTGGGCCACATTTTCATAATTTGCATAATTAGAGTTGAGAGCTTTCATTGGTCAATTTCAAAACTGGACAATCTGATTGGCTAAACAAAATACAACTGGGTCAAATTTACATAATTTCAGTATGGAGAAGTTACGTTATCTGTCCTATTTAGGGTGGGTTATACTGTATTAATCTTTTACCTACAAGAAAAACGTCATTCATTTTTTTTTATATTTTCACTTTTTGCTTCCAAAACATAGGTTATGTCCCCTCATTGGAACGAGCTCGACGAGCTCGTTCCAATGAGGGGTCATAACCTATGTTTTGGAAGCAAAAAATGAATTTTTTTAGTACGAGGATGTTTTTTCCAAGTGCCGTCTGGAACTCCAGTTAGGTGATAGATTAAAAAGTCATACTAAGTGGCTAATTTGTGCGTGTGTGTGTCATATGATAAATAGAATATGAAATGAGTGTTTTTATCATATAATATTTATGAAACTCGACCGAATTTTCCGTTTGGGCTCGCCAAAACGGAAAATTCTTAGACTCGTTTCATAAATATCATATGAGAAAAACACTCATTCCATATCCTCTATTTATTCTGCGAGTTTCCGATACGAACTGATGCTATATCGTGATGTAACACACTGATGCAAAGAAATCAGAGACCTCTTTCCATCAGTGTATCACATCACATTTTATTTCAGGAACATTCACTTCAAGAACATTTTGTGTCATCATATTATAATATGGATTGAGGTTTGCGCAGCGGTGTCGCTAAGGGGACGATTGCGTCGGAAGCGGGGGGGGGGGGGGGGGGGGGGGTCGGCTGACCCTACCCGGAGTCTAGGGGTAAAGGGACCGCACGTGCCGTTTTTCGCCAGAAGTGTACTGGTGGAAAAGACTTTACGTTCCGAGAACAGTAACAGAGAAACTCTTGAGTATTCGTTTCTAACATATTTTACGTGTGTCAATGGCTGTGGAGGTGGGGGTGGGGTGGGGGTGGATTGGAGATGGGGGTGTGAGGGGGAGGAGGAGAGGCGCTGGTCGATAATCACCAAACAAAAAGGTATATAATTGTCAGTGTGTGTTCTAGAACTTTATGTATATTGAGTGCCACTTAATACCCCTGCATTCCTTGCCACCGGGTGCTTCTGGCGCCCTTGTAAGAGGAGTTTAGGGGCTTACCACCCGCCCAATAATTTTCGAGTCCATTCGAGACATTTTCGCCTGAATTAGAGTGTTAGATACCGATTTCAGGGATTTGGCGACAGGAGGGGGGGTCTCAAGCCCCCCCCCCCCCCCCCCCCCCCCCCCTCAGCTAGGAGTATTTTTTTTCAATAGTTGGAAATTCCGAGGTAAACTTGAGTTTCAAATTTCTTACTCTAAAATTGACATTGCCTCAAAATTTCGACTCTGACATCAATCCGGTAAATTTTCTGACCCAGACACATTATAAATGATGCTTTTTCCGTTTCAAGACTAGTGAAAATTTTCAGAAGGGTTCATAACCCTTTACCCAACGCAGACGATTTCAAAATTCTTTATTTTAAATATCATTTTTTAAAATTTAAAAAAAAATTTCAACAAAGCCATATCATGTGACCCCTCTTTGGAACGAGCTCGATGAGCTCGTTCCAAAGAGGGGTCACATGATATGGTTTTGTTGAAATTTTTCGAAAAATGATATTTTTTCAGCAGCTGTATTTGCATATTACGTGGGCGGATGCGGGTGATTCGTTGGGTAAAGGGTTAAAAGATATCACCCAGCGCTGCAGTGCAACCACCTATCGAAACCACTCACAGTTGGAATTTACACCGGTGGTACCCCCCCCCCCCCAACTGAAACCCTCTAGCCACACCCCTGATCGATTTGCTCTTGCTTGTCTGGGAGATCACTTGAACGTGTGTCATATACACAGTCCGCCATAAAATGGAGCAAGCCACTTCATCCCGATTGCCCACGTGGGGGCACGGTGGCGTTGTGTACTAAGGCGTACTGCACGTCGATGGTGCACCCCTCTTCAACCAATTCTAACCCTGCTCGTGTGGAGTTAGTACTTTGGGGAGACTGACAGTTGCTCGCCGTTGCTTGGTGGTTTTCTCCGGGCACACCTGCTTCCTCCATCCGTAAAACTGTCAGACACGAGGTGACTCTCACAGGGTATAAACAGAAATCGTCGAAACCGGAAGTTGTGCGCTCTGAGGCGGGACGTTCCAATCGGAAAAGCCAAATCGCGAGGAGGTGCTCCACAATTTTCCTGCATTTAGACTTGTTTTGTAATCGGAAGAGGAGTAAATTCAATTCAAACAGTAAGTGGAATAGTTATATGTTATTTCTGGTGTGAATTCCTGTCCGAATCTCTTGGCATTTGTGTTTGAATGTCAATTTTGTCCACTGCGCTCACGACAAAGTTTACATTTCTAACGAACAAAAATCTGATTGACGATACAAAAATACAAAATAGGCGGCGCTTTATGGGCATTTTACTCTCCAAATTCCCAGATTATTCACTTTCCAGTCGAAGCATACCCTCATACGGAAAGCATGTAATAGAAGAATCGTAAACAGGACCAATATGCGAGACGGTGTATTCGGCCTAACTGTCCTACCAATTGCAAGCGTGGACGTTTTTGAACTGTCCGATCAACTGTGGGCTTTTTGTCCGACTAACTGTGCGCTATTGTATCGGGAATTGTTAATGCCATGGACATGTGATAAACGTAAGCCGTATAATCACCAGCAAATTCCTTGCTATACTAACGAGACACGTTACACCATGCAAGAGGTGGGGCTGCAACAATAGATACACATTGCACGATTAAAAATGGGCTTCTATTGAGTATTCTTACTCCTTGGTTATATTCATGTCAACCCAATACATGAATATAAAACATGTGAGTAATATCATTGCTCGCTTGGTGATTCAATGTACTTCGTTTTACATAAGAAAACTGCCTGGAAGGAAAAGTTCACACAACTTGCTCACCTGGAAGACAAGACGTTTGGTCTATCAAAACATATGGGATGTAGTGTTCACCCACAGACTGTGACTTTCTATGAATCAATTTGTTGCGTCAAGCAACCTCTCTCACTGAAGACAGGAAGTCATATTGTGATTCTCGAAAACTTAACCTTTCATTGTTTTACCCGTTTAACTTCTCTCTGAGGTTAAAATCTCAAATGTCCAAATCTTTACTTAAATCTTCTTAAATTGTCAACGATTCAACAGTTTATATTTTGATTGGCAGAGTTCAAGAAGCCCTGGCCATCAAAATTAAAATTGCTTAACCTTTGACAACTGCAGGGGGATAACCATTGGTTATAAAGGATGTAAAAGCGAGTAAACCTTACGTCTCAGTGCGGGGGGGGGGGGGGGGATGGACAACCGCGTATTAAATCCTGCCTCAATTGTATTATGTATGGAATCTAAACCACTAACATCGATTCCCACGCAAGATGGTGCATCATTGCCACCGTGGGACTAGGGATGCTTGGCATGGAAAACTTCTACCAACGGTTTGACATTTAATTCTTATGTTCGGTAGACTCGATCTGTGTTATAATGCGATTGTTTAAATAAGGTATGGATAAGGTGAAGTGAAACATTGTTGTTTTCTGGCAGCCCAGAGGAATAGGTTTCGAGATTTGATTGAATCGAGATGCGAATTCTATCAGTAATGTCTATGGTCATTCAAGGGGAAAAACCCTACCTCACTCAGACCACCATCACACATCTTCAGCAGTTTTAATTTTCAGAATACCATCGGTTAATCGTCTGGGGTCTCTGCTGCAGAGATGCTGGAGATTTGACACTACGTAACGTTTAAAACACCAAGGATCCCACATATTTTGACTTGAACCGCCCCAGATGAAAACGGTTCCTACTTGGGGACGCAGAAATTAGAAATATTTTAATGGGGACGGTTTGGGTCCAAAGTGTGGGAATAATTTACCGGTAGTTAGACTTTGGACAATTTGGATGCAGCCGTTACATGATGACCGATCTCCAGCACCTCTCTGGGATAACCTTACATGTAAAAAACCCTGGGTTTGAATTAACATTCCAAGCGGGCCCTTTGCCTCTCTCTCTCTCTCTCTCTCTCTCTCTCTCTCTCTCTCTCTCTCTCTCGAGGAGAGAGGGGAGAGAACGAGAAAGAGAGAGACAAACAGAGAGACAGGCACAGACTGATGCGCTGACAAATAAAGACAATCCAGGCTTTTATTTTATGCATCCTCACACATTTTCTCTGTTTTTCTCTCTGTCTCTCTCTCCCAAGTGTTGGAAAATTTAGAGAGACAGAGACGGAAAGCGAGGAACAGACATAGACTAATGGACAGACAAATGATATGATTCCGCTTGCTCTCTCTCTCTCTCTCTCTCTCTCTCTCTCTCTCTCTCTCTTCTCTCTCTCTCTCTCTCTCTCTCTCTCTCTCTCTTTCTCAGACTCCCAGAGAGAGAGAGAGGAGAGAGAGAGAGAGGACTGATAAACAGACAAATAAAGGCATTTAGGAATGACATTCTATTTTAAACATACTCAAACATTCTCTCCATTTTTCAAGTGTTGATAAATTCAGCGAGAGAGAGGAAGAGAAAGAGAGGGAGAAAGAGATAGAAAGCAAGAAACAGACATTGGCTGATGGGCAGACAAATAATATGATTCCGGGTTGACATTATATTTTATACGTCCTCACGTATATATAATCTCCCCCTCCTCTCTCTCTCTCTCTCTCTCTCTCTCTCTCTCTCTCTCTCTCTCTCTCTCTCTCCCTGATGAATGCCGGACATTTTGCCATCGGACATTTTGCCATCCCATTTTGGCCGGACATTTTGCCATCGGACATTTCGCCATTCTGCTTAATAGAAAATCGGATATTTCGCCATCGAACATTTCACCATTCAATAGAAAATCGGACATTTCAACACCCGGACATTATCCCATCCCAAGGCCGGGGATTTCGCCATTCATGTCTTGATTCTTTGCGGGTCAGTTTCTTTGAAATTTCCCTTTGGAAACAACACAATACTTTTTAACCACAGTATATTTATCTTTACATGTTTTTAATACATAGAACACACCAACAGCAGCTGAGTTAAACAAATTTTAACCATGAGAGGGGTTTTGCCTTTAACCGTGAGCCTTGGCGAGCGGTTAAAAGTAAAATTCCACGAGCGGCAGCGAGCGGTTAAAATTTGTTTAACTCAGCAGCAACTCTTGGTGTATTTTATTTCTAACACTATCTTTTACATAGTTTACGACTCTGTTACGATGGGTAAATCGGGCGAAGATATGCAAATAAGCGGCAACTTTCCATTTTTTGGTCCCAAAACATAAGTTATAACCCCTCATTCGAACGAGCGTCTCACGCTCGCTCAAATAAGGGGTCATAACCTATGTTTTGGAAAGCAAAAAATTAAAAGCTGAAGATGGTCGGCTTTTTCTGTTACGTTGGGTAAATCCGGCGAAGATATGCAAATAAGCGGCAACTTTTCATTTTTTGGTCCCAAAACATAAGTTATAACCCCACATTCGAACCGCGTCTCACGCTCACTCAAATAGGGGTCATAACCTATTCACATAAGTCCGATGGAGATAAAAAAAATCGATGGCAAAATGTCCGCCCTGGATGGCAAAATGTCCAGATGGCGAAAAGTCCGATGGCAAAATGTCCGGATGGCAATATGTCCGATGGCAAAATGTCCACGCACCCTCTCTGAGACGGGGAAAAGACGGAGAGACTGATAAGCCACATCCAAGAAAGGCAAAAACCAAACAGACAGACAGAAAAACAGTGGGTGATAATTTTTATTATGCCATGTTATATGCTGGTGTCAATGGGAGATTACCTTCAAAATTGTTATTTGTTATAATATATTTTTATTAAAAAAAAAGAAAGTTTTTTTTAATCAAGTGATTAATAAAGAACAAAAGGTATTTCAAGAATAATCGATTATTGTGAATCCAACCAAGCTAAAGTATAATTAGAACGCCATTCATTCGAATTGCTTACCCGTCTTCACTATTGACAAAACAAAGTTATTTAACGCTTGCGTGACCAAGGCTTAAGGCTGTGAATATAAAGATATATGAACACTGCATGCCATTTTATCGTCACCTGAGCTCTAGAGTGTTCTATGTTACGCAGGGACATGTAGCACTCTAGAACTCAGTCGACGTTATGTCTCCTGGAAAGACTGAAACTGTCATTTACCGCTATACATGTAATTATTGTGATTACAGAGATATTATTGTTAAGTGCATAATTATTTTTTTGGTTATGTGTTTTCGAGATTTTTAATTCATCGTTTTATTATTTTGTAGAAAATGTAGAATAAACGTTCTGCAAACTATGATAGTGCTGTTGTTTTCTACTGTAACACTTTCACTAGTGGAGCTCTTGAATGGTTTGACCCATACATGCAAATATCTGATGCTTGGACAAGTCCATTTGCAGGGAAAAGGGGTGAACACTTTAATATTTGAAGTCTGCCGACAGATGAGTTATTCGGACAGTCATTTGACAATTGATCGGACAGATTGTGCTATGACAGCACCCAAGAAATTAGCGTGATGTACGATTTTAAAGTAACCAGGTTCGTCGATGTAAGGTTTAATGGACTGGAAAGTGAATTATCTAGGAATTTCGAGAATAAAATAACCTTAAAGGGTTGCTGATTTTGTATGTTTGTATCATCAATCAGATTCTCGTTCGCAAAAATGTAAACATTGTCGTGAGCGCAGTGAACAAAATTGGTGTTTTAGCTCAAATGCCAAGAGATTCGGACCTGAATTTGCATTAGAAATAAAATATAACTAGTCTACTTACTTTCTGAGTTTAAAAGCTCCTCTTCCAGTTATAATACAAGGCTAAAATCAGGAAAATTGTGCAGCACCTCCTCGCGATTTGGCTTTTCCGATTGGAACGTCCCGCCTCAGAGCGCACAACTTCCGGTTTCGACGATTTCTGTTTATACACTGTGACTCTTGCTGTCGAAAGTATCGTTAAACCCCAATAAATGAATATATGCATAGAAATGGGGGTAAGCAGTCCCCGATTCGGGTTTTTTGGTAGCCAATTACCGTGCGTTTTGGACTACTACATGCATATTTGAATTTCAAAGAAGTCTTCCCGACTGACCAATAGTCCTACTATATCATCAAGGCATGGCTTGATGGTGTACTTAGAATGTTTTTCAGTGGGACCTGAGCTATCACAGTCGTGAAAAATCAGGTTTACATCACCCAGTCGATCATCTTCACGTCTCCACAAGTTCTTGAAGAGTTAACAAATGAATACCAACGATAGCTCCAGCGTTCCATCTTGATATTCGTCACAGTCTAAGTACTGGTCGTAATTCACGCATGAGCAGTGACGTACACGTTTGCGTTTACCAGGTAAAAAAATCATCATCATCAAAATTTGAATTAATGAAGCACCGCGTTGTACCAGGTGCTTCATTAATTAAATTGTTATGATTATTCCTATAATTAGTGTTTGGAATCTAATATTATAAGTTAAATATATACGTGTGTGTGAAGACAATTGTCTCCTTGAAAAATGCAAACAAGTTTCAGACCGATATTGTACATGAAAGTGACAAAATAATGCACGCCTTTAGGTGACCTGATTACGGCGGTACCGGATCAATTTTGGCGATATCGGATCACGCATCCCATTGTATACTTGCGCTTGAGATATCGTTCCCCGATGGGGGACATGCCTTGTCTGCAATCCGGGGGTAACAATGAAAGTATTCCTATTGGAATCATTCAAAGGAACTACGTATTTCTTTCTTGGGTAACTCTAAATCTCAGCCTAAAACATGTAATAAAAATAAAAGTGATATAAATTTTAATGGCCACAACAAAAAACGGTTTCTCGAAGAAATTACAATAAACCACATAAAAATCATTTTCAAAATATCCCAGGATTGTTAAGTGAACTGACTTATATCTGTATTGTATAATATAAGAAGCATTTTTGTTTTCACCCCCCCCCCCCACCCCTATAAACGCCAAATTATTTTACAGATACATGTAGCTGTCGATTTACTTGCTCACTGTGGTCTGTGTAGAAATTGTCAGGGTATAACCCTTTATATAACGGTAGTAGCAGACGACACTCGTAAAACAGCTATCGTGTAACTAAAAATCTTCATTTTTTGCTTCCAAAACGTAGGTTATGGCACCTCATTGGAACGAGCGCGGCGCCCTCCATCCAATGAGGGGATCAGAACCTATGCAAAAAATGAAAATATAAAAAAAGATTGAATAGCGATTTTCGTGTATAGCGCAGAAAATATAAAAAAAAGATTGAATAGCGATTTTCGTGTATAGCGCTGGCCGATTTTGGCCGTTACTTTGGGTAAATGATATTTATTTGTTTATTGATTTTTGGGTTTAGCGACTTTTTTGACAGCCAGGGTCATATCGTGTCGGAGAAAGTTTTATATGTGGAGAAAGTCAGAGTCATCGATGAGAACTACCAAGCAGAGACGAGTAATTGTCAACTTCTCAATATTCTTACTCCAGTCCACCCATCACCCATTCTCGTATCAGTTGGTGTTTGAGGGTTCATTGGTGAATTGTAACCGTGAAAGCCTACATGTACAGTGTATGTATGGAATTTAGAGTACCAGGAGAAAATAAATCAACAAAGATGAACAACTGGCAGCTCAACAACATGCTAGTAGTATAGGTCGTATGAAATAGGCCCTATTTTGGAGATTTTTCGGGGAGCAATTCGGGGGAGCCAGTGTTAAATTCCCATAGAAGCAAGGGGACTACTTTTGGGGGCGCAATTTGGGAGAGCCACCTTTCGTGTGAAAACCATGATGTTGGGTTTTCTGCCTGCCTGTCCGCCTGCCCGCACGCCTGCCCGCCCGCCCGCCTGCCCACCCGCCTGCCTGCCCGCCTGCCCGCCCGCCCGCCCACCCGCCCACCCGCCCGCCCGAAGCCAGCCTGCCCGACCGCCTGCCCGCCGGAACCGCCCGCAGGCCCGCCCACCCGATACCCGCCCGCCCGCCCGCCCGCCCGCCCGCCCGCCCGCCCGCCCGCCCGCCCGCCCGCCTGCCTGCCTGCCTAACCTGAAATGAGTCGAAGAGTCGTTCAGGCAGGCAAGCAAGCAAGCAGGCAGGCAGGTCGGACCTGCAGGGGCAGGCAGGCACTGCATGCAGGACCCGCAGAGGCAGTCGCTCGAGTCATATGTGGAGTTACTCGATCGAACTAGTGACTCCCCGAACGACTCGAATTTGGAGTCGTACGTCATATCCGAGTGCAACATTTTCAAGTGGGGAACTTTGGTTTCATGGATTTACTTCAGTGATACCTATACATGTTATGTATACATAAACATAGAAGAGTTTGTGTGTATGTGTGTGTGTGGGGAGGGTAGAAAGTAGTTACAGCACCACCAACCCTACATGGGCGGAGATATTTTCGAAAAACGTGTCTGTGTGTGGAAGGGGGGGGGGGGCGAAATTTAAACTTCAGGTGTGGCGTAGCCTGTTCTATTCGATGGTCTACACATATCAATGCCCGAGTGCTATACTTTTCTGTGTCCCTTGACAATTAGAACACAACAGCACTCGGGCAGCTATTTGACATGGGCACAGACTCGCCCATAGTGGCTTTCACACCATGCACGTCTGCATCCAATTAGAGAATCCGACGCCAAGTCGTTATCTCCCGTTGAAAAAAATGCATGGTCATAGGAACTGTCAACAGGGTGCGGGTGGGAGTCTCAAGTCCTCCTCCCCCATTTTTGATTACATATGTTCCCCGAGATATGCCATTCCACAGGATCCCTAAAAGTACTTCAAAATCGAAGAAAAGACACGTTCGGAGGGTAAATCCACAAATCACTCACCAATAGCCCTGATGATCAACTCCTCCCTCCCCTACAAAAGACCCCGAGAATCTAGGAAAATGCTTCTTCTGTACAACAAACTTCCGAATTTTGTTTATCCCCCCCCCCCCCCCCCCCCACCCCAGTTTCCTCCTGCTGCCCACGGCCCTGTAATGCCTTTGATAATCAGACGCATACGCGCTGGAGTTAAGAAACTACACCTATCCGCTATTAAGGTAACACTGGCAAATTAACCATTGTCTCTATATGGACTCTCAATGTGTTTAGTTGACGGTGTTGTATCGGGATATCCACACATCTTGTGTGATTAAAGTGCTATGAACACCAAAAGATGCAGTCGACGAAGAGAATCTACATCAGGGCCTACGCGTGCTGTGGGATTGATGCGACTTGCTTTTTTCGTGACACGTGTGCAGTATTTAAATCCCTTTGCATCGGTTTAGAAACTAAAGAACGGTGTATTTACTATTATGCAATATGCATAATAATACGATTAGAGTATCGTGGCGTTTTTTCTAGGGGGTGGGGGGTGGGGGTGGGGGGGTGGCGTTGTGTACAAAAATTCTCATTATTTACGTTTTCACATTTTTACTTTACTGAAAAGGCTAGTTAGGCTAGAAATGTTTTACAAGGGTTATCGGTTTACAACTTTTATTAAAGTTTCTTCTTTGCCCACTGGCACAGATAACTGCTGTTCTAAAATACTCTAGGGGAATCTTTAGCCCCCCCCCCCACCCCCACCCCATTAGCGCCATTTTGCAATCCATCAGTTTCTCGAATTTCGTTAATTTTTTGCTCGAACTGCCCGATATTTGACAGTTTTCAACCTCCCCAACCCCTTCCCGGTCCGCACAGCTGTAGTGTTATTTTAAGGGCAGTACCGATGGGGTTAACACCCTGCTAGTGGATTTAATATGACATCGCAGCCATCCCCGCCATCTTTGCAGTTTATATCGTTTGTGGGGAGGGGAGCGGTTTATTCTCGTTAACATTTTGTCCGACCGCGTGTGTCCATATCGATGAACAGCGCGGAAATGGGTGATCCGCTACACAAGGAAAAGGGAGCCTTAAGACAAGTTACTGTTATAACTTAAAAATGGAAACACAGCATTTTTATGATTTAGGAAATCACACGTGTATTCATATGAAGTAACTCATAATAGAAATTTGTTCCTTCTATATGTCATTACCAGAAAACAAACAACTTTTTGCCGTCCTTGTATTTTCGCGTTTTCTGCAACTTAGGAGCTCACGGCGCATGCACAAAAGTTATTTATTGTTTGTGAGTACCCCTGTATTGAGTGAGAAGCTAATATTTGATATTTGGTGTAAGAATTAAATTGCCTTCAAAAGTATGGCCTCCTAGTTCACAGAAAAACGATAACTTTATTGTTATTCAAAATAAAATTTCAAAGTGATCCGTTACCGCCAAGGATTCGATACCGCCGTATCAACTGTATTTGGTAAGGCGAAGCCGAACCTAATATTGTTTTCTCTGAGCCGAACCTAATATTGTTTTCTCTGAGCCGTATATGACACTGTATCTGCCAACTAAACGCCCTGTAACGTATTTATTATGCACGGCATGCTAAAATGTCAATGGGGAAGTTAACTCAACGAATAGTAATGATGCGCACTTGTCGAAAAATGTAAACAAAGCAGACGATGTTTACATACGCAACAAGGGGAGTAATTTTGCTTCCGCATTCTAATAAATCACTCGTCACTTGTTCTATAACCGCCAATGTTTTGGGCTGGTTTGGCATTTTATTATAGCAGTTTCATTCTATCGAATGCAATGTTTATACGACGGGGCTATTTTATATGGTGGGTCGTCTGTACGACTGCGCTGCAGCCTGTACGTACGTGTAAATTAAAAGCTGAGGCGTGTGGATATAATGATAAAACAAAATGGCTGACGGGCACCTAATATTAAATTAATATTGGGTGCTTTTCAGCCATCCTGAACCTAATATTGCGGAGTCTATGTTTCTTAGTAACTTCATTTGATTGGATAAACAAATTTACTAGCATAATAATATTGCTTCCATGGAAATGTTACAGACGGCGACCGTACTGTATGTGCGAAAACGAAAAGTCGGTTACCTTAAGTGTGTTTAGGCGAACGATAAGCAAATAAAACGATCGTTCGCCCTAGTTGTATTGCCCGTTTCATACGAGATATTTGTCAAATATATTGCCCATGGTCCGTTCTTATCAACTGTCTTTGAGAGAAGATTGACTTGTTCCCATTCTTACAGTATAAGTCTGGCTGTATTGGATTTGGTTTATTTTGTATCATGAGGTGTTACGGATTATTATTGTCATCTTTGTTTGAAATCGCTTGTTTGATTCATATTTTTAATCAAGTGATAAACAATTTAATGGAATTAGCATTACAAAAATTGACATCTACGCAGATATGGACATTTGGCATTAGGTCGCGCTCTGGCGGCAGGGATAGACTGTCAGAGTTATTCAGTCGCGCTCTGCCGGAGGGATAGACTGTCAGAGTTATTCAGTCGCGCTCTGGCGGAGGGATAGACTGTCAGAGTTATTCAGTCGCGCTCCGGCGGAGGGATAGTCTGTCAATGTTATTCAGTTGCGCTCTGGCGGAGGGATAGACTGTCAGAGTTATTCAGTCGCGCTCTGGCAGAGGGATAGACTGTCAGAGTTATTCATTATGCTGGTTCCAGACATTGTTTCATTTCAGCATTTAAAAACGTAAACAAACCACAATTTCAAACCAAACTTAAAACAATCACCCGTGTCTAACACACGATAAGTAATGAATAAAACTCGATGCACCTCGAAATATAGCGCTGGAATATACACATCATTGATTTGTCGAGGGCGTGGCAAAGAAGGGTAAACAGTGGATATATTCTCCTACGTTTGTGTTTGGATAGTGTGCAAGTTCCTCGACAGTTATCTATGGAAAATCACGGGGGAGGGGGGGGGGGGGGGGAGGGGGCATATTCTGAACGCAGTGAATCAGCCACCGCGTATTGTAGTGCTGCTGAACTGAGCACGTATACCAAACTTACACCCGTTTTGTAAACGAATTCTCGGTAACGTTTCGACGACATGCAATCTTTAGTCGACGTGTTTGATTGGGAGAGTTCGGGGCTGTATATAAGTCAGTTGCCAGTATTTATGGAAGATCTATTATGCTTGTACTATTTGATTTTAGGTAAACAGAAACTTACTCTGGGTTGGTAAAAAAACCCGGCATTTGGATTTTGTTATTTGTTCCCTGCCCACTTTGGTTTATTATCCCTCATTTGACGAGCATGTTTTTGAGGTGACATAAGCAGACAAAGCTGATGTTAGGAACAAAATATTCAACTAGCACAAGCCTGGAAGAGTGAATTTATTTAACACGAGCGTTATGGATACTTTAGCGCAGCAATTGTCACCAATCAAGTGTCGTCTGCCTGTTCAGGCAGACGGCACTTGACTTGAGACATTTGCTCGTGTTTTCCTGCTCATAATTATCCAAAACGTCACTGTCCGAGCACTTCCTGTACAACAAGTAGTGAAAATTCGACTTTAGGATTCTTGGTGCTCAAAACAAAACATTGGACGACCATGTGTGTACAGTACGTGGAGAGTGGATTGTAACTAAATCACCCGCGGAGTGGGGTTATCACCCAAGCTATAACTTTCAAATTTTGATCATATCGACAAAAAACACAAGCAATGTTTCAGCCAATGGACCTCCGGGTTTAACCCGGAGGTCCAATGGCTGAAACTTTGCTTGTGCTGGTTATGCTTTGCAACAATTTTGCAATTATTGCTTGGGTGGAATCTCCACTCTGCAGGTGATTCAAGTGATAATACACTCTCCACGTACTGTATGTTGTTCTAGTTGATTTATTACGTGAAGAGTAAAGTTGTAAATCTGAGAAGGGAACTGATAATTTTACTTGGTCACGTCTTCTGACTATCAGTGTTATCGACTCCTAATGTAAGTAAATGCGCATATTTCTTTATTGACCAGCATCAGTATAAGTTTGGAATGTTGATGTTGGAGAATGTTTGTACGTGGACTCCGTTTATCTCTCATGGGTAATTAGGTACAATCACAGCTTTCGTGTATACAGTATTGACCGGACACAAAATGTATATCTAAAGAAATACATTCGAAGGTTTGGTGGCAAATTTTTGTCCAGAAGAAAATGTCCTCTTTCGAATAAATATGGTTTGATCAAATGATCACTTGAAGTTGACAGATTCCAAAGCAGAAACAAGGGTATCGGTAAATCAATACGGTGACGTCAATTCGTTACCAATAAGCTTTGCCGATGCAGCACATATTGGGAATTTGTGTTTGGCGGCAGTTGCTGACAGAAAAAAAGTTCATCTACTGTGTTTGGGGGTCACTGGGGCAATGGGAGCAATGAAAATATGGAACGTCGAGATCAGTTTGTTCCATTGCACCGTGTTGTCTGAGGAAACCACGTAATTTTCTTATTGTTCATCGACTTCATGTCACCAGTAAAAATAAACTTATGCGTCAACCCTAGAACGAATTTATGTTGACAAAAAGTATATTTTTACTCGAACTCATGTTAAATGCACACAATATTTTCTGGAGTGGAGGAGCGGCGAAGATGACCTATTGGGGGCACTAATTTGTCCCAACTGTGTAGGATCAAGACCCGACTGATCAGATATTCCAGCTTCACCATCAAGGAATGTTATTTAGTGTGATAAAATAGAATGTTCGACTCATTCCAGTTGATGGTGAAATTTGCGAAACAATCATCATCCTGGGGACACAAGGTTATAACCCTCCACTTTTCTCCACATTTTGGCCCGCAGTGCAGCTTTAAGCTTTAAAAGACTGGTCAAAAACAAGCCACAAAGCACCCCGCTTTGTTTTCTTTTTGTGGTCTCAAGTAAATAAAAGCCATCAAATCCTTGACAATATCAGTACTAATGTAAGAAATAGAGGATCTCCATTGAATTGCGATTTCATATGGAATTTATGTACCGAGTTCACTAATATCGATCTGAGCCGAGGTTTACCGAGGTTGACAGATGTTGACCGAGGTTGATCTCGGCTCAGATCGAATTTAGTGAACGAGGTTCAGAAATATAAAAACAAATCGTGATAATTTTGAGATTTTTTATATCACATAATGTGTAATTTAATTTAAGCTTACGTAACGACAAAAGTTGACCAGTGCTGTTCCTAAAAATCGCCATGCAAATTTAATTATTTTTTTTCAATTTTTTCCTCAAAAACATAGTTTATGACCATTACTGGAACGAAATTGTCTGTCGAGCTCATTCCAGTGAGGGGTCATAAGCTATGTTTTCGAGACAAAGATGAAAATATTTAGTTATTCCGGAAATTATTTCTGCAAAATGTCGTCTGCTATTTGTATTGGGTAGACAGTGAATGCAAATAAGACAAGATCCTTTTCTACTTTCGAATCCAACTCACTCACAATGTGATAACGACGACGTTGACTTCTGACGTCATTCTCGTACAAGACGTGTTGTGAACGATACTTTTCGCAATGAGCAACTTGGTCCTGACAAAGTGAAAAAGAAATGTTGGTGGGCGCGGTGGCGTTGCGGTGACCGGTTCTCGTCAGATCACCGAAGTTTAGCAACGTCGAGCCCGGTTAGTCCTTGAATGGGTGACCGTCTGAGCGATCGATTCGGACTCCCGCGCTGTGTCCTTGGGCAAGACACTTCACCCCGATTGTCCACATGGGGGCATGATGACGCTGTGTACTAAGGCGTATTGCATGTCGATGGTGCGCATGTCTTCATCCAATCTAACCCTGCTTGTGGTGCAGTGCGGAGTAACGATGTTGGGGAGCTGGCAGATGGTCGTCGTTGCTCTGTGGTTCTCTCCGGGTACTCCGGCTTCCTCCACCCGTAAAACTTTCACCGACACGATACGACCTTTGCTGTTAATGTGTTGCTAAACCCTAATAATAAATAAAATAAATAAAGAAATGTTGAAGCAGACGATTGAGTACAATGCAAGGAACACGGATTTACACACGTGCACGAATTATTACTCGACAATATATATCAGGAATTCAGTATGATGATTACTCAAAAATGCATTCGCGGCGCTAACCTCCAAATGATTGACGCTCACCCCATTTCTGCCCCCACATGCTTCAAATTGGTGACACCCTTTTCCCCGCGGCACCTGCATCAGCCTGCATCAACATACTTGACTTTTGCATGGTCTTACCTGGTCCCCTAACTGTCGGCTCTTTTGGTACATGTGGGTACTAATTTTTCTAACATTTACCTAACAATTGAACTCGATAGATTCAACACATTGTTGTGTATGGTTCATTTATCAGGTACCGAAGCGGAGGCGATCGGGTATGTATTAATGAACTTCTGAAATCCCGAGTGATAAATTAAAAATCGATAGATCAATTTGTCATTGTTCCGCCTACGTGTAATTAATTCATGTAACTGATATACCACAGAATATCATGAAACGGAAATTTGAGCAGAAGTGGACTCATTTTTTAATTGGTGTTTGACCAAATATAACCCACGTAAATAAAGACTGTTTAACCTCACTACTATATTTCATTTTCGCGAATTGCTCATTTACCCTATCGGTGGCGTACTGACCGAGTGGGACATTTCAGGATGGGCCGGTGTCCAATTCGGTACCCCCCCCTCCCCCCACCACCACCACCACCAAAATATGTTTACATAGCCTCGAAGCTGATATTTCGTTCATACATGCGATCAGTTTAGTTCCGAGGACAAATTGGCGGATTAATTTACCACTACTTCATACGAAGGAAGCGAGCGACCTAATTATTTGGTTAGCCGGTAAATCCCATTTTTGGGCCGCTAAACCACGGGATGGCACCCCAAGCGTGGCCACTCTAAGGTTGAGGAAGCCAGACCAAAGTTTCAGAGTGAATCGATCCATGGCTGAGGAAGTGGTCAGCCGCTTAGAAATTTATCCGGTCAGGTCTTGGGGTGCGAGTCCGGCTTGTTAAAACAACAACAGTTGTGGTGCCACCTAAACTGGGCTTTACACTTTTTATTACTGTGGTGAGAGAGAGAGAGAGAGAGAGAGAGAGAGAGAGAGAGGGGGTGTGGGAGGAGAGAGAGAGAATGCCCATTTAGTTTTTCTCCTATGAATATGTTTACTCCCTTCTTCCGGACATGTGCTTGTATTATTTTCATGTTTTTTTTTGTATCAAATTAGGCAACTTTACTCCATGTAATTGGAAAAAAAAGTTGAGAAAATAAAATGTATGTATTAGATTAATTCATACTTCTCTCCTTTTTAACCCCCTTCACTCTGATGTCAAAATACCAAAATTTCAGGAAACTGTTTTTTTCCATAATGCATCTAGAAATTTAACCACTTCAAGCTCAATGAGCTCTGTCAAACGAGATTGAATTGGTTAAATTTCTAGTTGCATCATGGGAATTTTTTTCTGCCTGAAATTTAGATATTTTGACATCAGTGTGCAGGGGGTTAACCCTTTCGATGGGATAATAGCGTTTCATACAATGCTGTCTCCTCGAAATGGGCAAATTCGTTCTGCATTGAAAGAGAGGTTCACGAATAACTCAATCCTACAGCCATGTAGAACTGTATGATTGAATTATTTCTTAACCACACTGCCAATTCATTTCACACCAGCTGGTCCATCCGTTCAAAGGCGGAAAAATAGCTGTCCCGCCGCCCACTAGTGCAAAGACGGGAAAGTTCCCTACTGCATATCAGGGGGGATAATCAAAGCTGAGCTTTCTCGCGGTAGCTGGCCCATCCTTCCAAGAGAGAAAAATTGCTGCCAAGGACGGAGAACAGCTGCCTTGCCCGAGCAAGCAGGCAAAAGTACCCCATTGCAGATCAAGGGAGATACACTTTAAACTTATCTTGTAAGAAAATCCATTTTGTACAATAAGTACCTACTGAATACATCTAGGGCCACCCTACTCTCGGGGCATCATGAGAACACCCCCCCCCCCCGCCCATATGTTTCACCGCACTCAAAGTGGCATAAAGTATTTTCAGTGACAGTCGCGGACTCTCTTTAATCAATCAAAGAAACCTTTCAAGTGATGATAATATGGTGGGGTTTCTTTACTCAATCAGTCGAAGTAACACAAACAAAGTTGTTTGTTTGTTGTTGTTTTGGATTTTTTGTTGTTATTGTTTTTTTTGTTTTTTTTTTTTGGGGGGGGGGGGGGGTGGTAACCACACAGTCAACATCCGGGTTTATATCGTGTCGGATAGTTTTACGGGTAGAGGGAGCCGGAATATCTGGAGAGAACCACCGTACAATGGTGAGGAACTGTCGCACGCGCCAATTTACTAATCTGGCACGATCAGAGTTAGCATCAAAAGAAGACAAGTGTACAGTCGTCGTTTATTACGCCTCGTTACACAACGCAACGATTCGAGCTGTCCTGAGCCAAATTTGGTTATCGATACGTAACGTGTTAATTAAATAATAAATTACATCACGACAACCACTTGTTTATTTATTCGATAATAAGTTTCCAAGAAGTCTTGAGTTTGTAAACTATACAATCAACGACTGACTATTTATTAATTAATTAATTAATTAATTAATTAATTAATTAATTAATTAATTTATTAATTAATTTATTTATTTATTTATTTATTCACGACAACCACTTGTTTATTTATTCGCTAATAAGTTTCCAAGAAGTCTTGAGTTTGTAAACTATACAATCAACGACTGACTATTTATTTATTAATTAATTAATTAATTAATTAATTAATTAATTAGTTTATTTATTTATTTATTTATTTATTTATTTATTTATTTATTTATTTATTGGTGTTTAATGTCACATACTTATGCACAATGGCTAATCATGACCGTGACAGTTTTATGGGTGGAGGAAGCCGGAGTACCCGGAGAGAACCACCGAGCAACATCGTAACTCGGCACTGCAGCAAAGGCAGGGTTAGATTGGTTGAAGACATGCGTACCATCGACGTGCAGTACGCCTTAGTACACAGCGACATCGTGCCCCCACGTGGACGATCGGGGTTAAGTGCCTTGCCCAAGGACACAACTCGGGAGTCCAAATCAGACGGTCACCCATCCAAGGACTAACCGGGCTCGACGTTGCTTAACTTTGGTGATCTGACGAGAAACGACTGACTAATATTGCAACTACATCATCGATGCATGTCATCGACGAAGGCCTGTATTGATTTATATTTATATAGTTGGAGTATTAGTTAGTCGGGACCTGAGTCATCACAGTCGGGACAAATCAGGTTTAACACACACCCCACCCCCACTTCAACTCCCCCCCCCCCCCCACCCCGTCAACCATCCTCTGGCTGCCCTGGAGTAATGCAATACGATTTCTGGATCCATGTGGTATATTAACCAAACACGAAAAGCAGACGACACTTGCAAACAAAATTATTGAATAACTATTTTTTTTCATTTTTGGCCTCAAAAACATGGTTTATGAACCCTCATTGGACGAGCTCGTCCAATGAGGGGTCCTAAACTATGTTTTTGAGGAAAAATAATGAAAACTGAATACAAATTTTTGTGAATATCGCTGGCCGGTTTTGGTCGTTACGTTGGGTAAAGGGTGAAACAGTCATCACATCCAACAGATAAATTTGCGTCAGGTCGCGCTTATTTGGTGACTTTATTTCGCCATCAAAATGATTAAACAATCAAAATGTTTTTCTTTTTGAAAGTCGCAGCGGGGAACTAAGGGCTAAAGCGGTCTATCCCCCGAACTTAAAGTGTGAAGGGTACAGATTAGTTTAGCCTCTTCGCTAGAAACAAAATGTATTAAACAAGTATCATCAAGGAGACTTGTTGATAAAACAGTGAATAAAGTATCATGTTAGCCCATTCAATGGAAATATCCACAACGTGAAGAGCTGACATCTCTATAGCATGAAGAGCTTAAGTTTCCATAGCATGAAGAGCTGCAATCTCCATAGCGTGAAGAGCTTAAGGTTCCATAGCGTGAAGAGCTGAAATCTCCATAGCGTGAAGAGCTCAAGTTTCCATAGCGTGAAGAGCTGACATCTCTATAGCGTGAAGAGCTTAAGTTTCCATAGCGTGAAGAGCTGACATATCCATAGCGTGAAGAGCTTAAGTTTCCATAGCGTGAAGAGCTGACATCTCTATAGCGTGAAGAGCTTAAGTTTCCATAGCGTGAAGAGATGAAATCTCCATAGCGTGAAGAGCTTAAGTTTCCATAGCGTGAAGAGCTGACATCTCCATAGCGTGAAGAGCTTAAGTTTCCATAGCGTGAAGAGCTTAAGTTTCCATAGTGTGAAGAGCTGAAATATCCATGGCGTGAAGAGCTGAATGCGTGCGGCATTAAAATGCCTGCGCGCTATCAAAGAGAGATAACCCCTAAATTCTCTGCGTACATTTTTAACTTGTTTCTCTTTGCGACACACAGAAGGTACAGACTTTGCGTCAAGTTCGTGAAAAAGATCGATTATTGTTCAAAAGGTAAATAGACTCTGTGTATTAAAAATATTCGCAAGTTTGTTTGTTTTTCTAACGGGGATTAGCTGAGACAATATGGAATTTCTGTGAGTGAATAGTATAAAGTTACATAACACACAAAATGTCAACGTTGATGTTCTGTCCTCGTTATTTTTAATTTTTTTTCGCAGTGGCTTTGATATAGTGGTAAGCAGAGAAGAGGAAGCCCTCCCCAAGGAATCTGACTGCGATTCACAGTATTGTCAAGTTGTTTTACTGACCCGTAGCTCTATTCACAACCATAAACTGATTGCTCACTGTCGAGGAGGACAGTGCCTCCTCGCGCTTCTTGGGGAATCATTGGTGATATAAACAGGTGGAGCTTGAAGCCCTCCAGGTCGACCATGGTTGGACCCGGTGGGAGAAAAGATGTCAATATTCGGGGCCTCACAACTGCTGTTATATCTAAGTATATGAGGGAGAGATAAAATCCGTGTAATTAAACATACAATTTAGAAGGTCCAATTAAGAAGCAAACAATCAGTAGAAAACAAAGCCTAAGTTTCCTTTTGTTACTTTTAATAGGGGGGGGGTGGTAGAGATTCAGGCTGCAAGCCGAGAGGTCCTCGTGTTCGAATCCCACCTGTGGCAACCGCTTTGTATCCTTGGGCAAGACACTTCACCCCCATTGCCCACGTGGGGGCACGGTGACGCTGTGTACTAAGGCGTACTGCACGTCGAGGATGCACCTGTCTTCATCCAATGCTAACCCTGCTTGTGTTTAGTTAGTATGTTGGGGAGCTGACAGTTGCTCGCCGTTTCTCGGTGGTTCTCTCCGGGTACTCCGGTTTCCTCCATCCGTAATACTGTCATGGTCATGATTAGCCATTGTGCAGAAACATGTGACCACCAATATATAAATAAATAGATATGTTACTTTTAATAAACGAAAACAACAGACAGCTCTACGTTTATTAAAAGTTGCAAAAGGAGACTTTTGCTTTTTTATGGCAAGCTAATTAGGAGGAACTACTTCACCGATAATCCGTCATTAACTCTTAACTTGCTGAGTATTTTCTAGATATTTTTCATCAGATCTAGTCATGGCTGCTTTAAAGTTTACAGTTTCGTGTTTGCATTTTTTATTTGACCTATTTCAAATGAATAGATTTTAATCCTTTACAGAAAACACATGATATCAAAATTTTTGTTATTTTAATTTTTTTACCCCAATTCTTAAAACACTCAACAAAACCATATCATATGACCCTCATTGCGGCGAGCTCGTTCCAGTGAGGGCCACATGCAATGGTTTTCTTGAATTCTTTTCTACTGCACAATTTGTATATCACGTGGTGGGTGTAGCCTATTCGTTAATTAAGGGTTAATAGCTCGCTAGGTGGATCTGTGGCGCGCTGTTGTCTACTCGCGAAAAATAAAAATTGTATGTGCGATGGCGCAAGAGCGATAGCTCGCCTCAAAATCGAAAGACTAGATATTTTCATACTACAGGTGGGCGGATTTTCGGTTTCCCGGTTCGCTTCCCGTTTTTGCGGCAAACCGGAAAACCGAACCGCAGGCCCGTCGGAACCGGGGGGGGGGGGGGCTGGGGGGGGGGGGGGCTGCAGCCCCCCCCCCCCCAATAATTTGCTCATATTTTGTCGTTAGTTTATCCATGATGGGAGCAACCGATGTAATCTTAATAAAACTGGACATTACATTATTGAACTCAGATTAGAACAGTGGCGTAGGAACCGGTTGGGGGGGGAGGGGTAAGGGAGATATTTCCCCCACCCCCACAAATTTGTCAAAAGTAGGCTTTACTGGGCTGGGTTGGTGGTTTCTCCACACGGGATGCCCACTGGTTACCATATTCCGACATTACTGTTAATGATTACTGGATTGAGTGGGTTCCATGTGGGCTTTCTTCCACCAATAAAACTGACAGTTGTGTTTTCGCCTAATTGTGGAAAGCGGTGTTAAACCCCAACCAACCACAGAGTAATTCATTGCATGTTCACTATTTCTGTCATTCTGCTCGGAAATCACGCTGAATTGATCAGAGAGCTGACGTATTTCCTTATTGACGATGTATTTGCTCAGAATCACTCAGAATGCATATTTGTACATCTTAAATTAAAAAAATTTCCCAGAGGAGGCCCCCCCGGACACCCACCAACGAGACGGGGAGGTACCCCCTCTCGTGCTTACCCCCACTCGCCTTTTTGCGGTTCGGATGACGCTACGCGTCATAGGAATATACGATTTATTTGCTCAGAATCAACCAGAATGCATGTTTTTACATCTTAAATTCGAAAATTTTCCCGGGGGAGGCCCCCGGACCCCCCACCAACGAGACGGAGGGTATCCCCTCTCGTGTTCACCCCCCACTCGTCGCTCGGATGACGCGTCGCGTCATGGGAATATAGGTCCTACCCCTCCCCCAATAAAATTAGCTTACTACGCCCCTGGATTAGAATTATGAACGTATCACTGAATGTATAACATGCACCTGCATATGTTGATGTGCAAACGTTTTGAGCAATTCCTTTGGCAGCTCAGAAGACCACGACAACCGCTGGCGTAATGATAAAACTAATGAATCCACCATAAGGCCTGACTGTTTTTTAGCATGACGGAATACGGCCACGGCCTGCAGGTGAGCCCGGTGTGAGAACTGTCCCCAAATGTTATGGGGTTCTATTGGGATTTTTGAAACATTTTGTTAAAAAAACAACTTTTGCCGTTTAAAAAAATCAAGAGGTTTTTGCTTCAAAAGCTACCAGAATGCTTCCTTTGATTGCCCTTTTCAAAAAATTTTCTTGGGGAGTACCCCCTCCCTCCCCCCCCCCCCCCCCCCTTAAAAAGCTCGTGCCTTCAGCACTCGCGCCAGATGTCTTCGGCATCTGGATACCCCATACCCATTTAGTATCAGCCAGTTCACCCAAATTAGCAATATCAGCCCCCCCCCCCCCCCCCAATATAAATTTCGTTCCGACGGGCCTGGAACCGCAAGACTTAGGAAAAACCGAGAGAGTGGTGGCCGAGTGGATAAGTGCGCTGGTCTCTCGTGCAATAGGTCCCGGGATCGATCCTCGGTTGTGGAAAGTTCTTGAGGTGTCCGAACACCCTCTGTCAGCGTCAATTGTGGGGTCGATGCTGTCACAGCGTAACGTCCTATCGGGTGGCGACGTAAAATGGATGTCCTGTGTGTGGAGAGAGACACACTCCGTGCAGGCTAAAGATCCTTTAGTAGTATTCGAGAAGAGCGAGGCCACGAAGTTACCACTACGAAGACCATCCCCACACACCTGCTAATTTGGGCCAAGGAGAAGCGTTAATATAAGTTGCATAATTTGTTCGCCAATCCTTGTAAAACAATTAAACTTAAAAAAGGCCTAACGGTTTTACTGGTTTTGTGCATAAAGTATTAAACTGAACAAACTAGTGTAGTGGTCGAGGTATAAAGGCCATTTACCAACCGGCCGGGTTGGTCCGGATCTCTTAGTCTCGTGGTAAATCGATCGCATTGTGTGCTATAGGCCGACGGTTCGAACCCCGGCTCCCGCACTTATCTCTCCTCCTGTTACATTTGGGGGCTCGTCCGATCCTTAGCAGTTGGTGGCGTTGTGGACGCTGTGGTGAAGCATGGTGGATGCTTCGACCGCTCTGAGGTGGAATCTGGGTGAGATTCACATGTGGTGAATCTCAAAAGAAGGGGAGAGTAGTGTAGCGATCGAGGTATAAAGGCCATTTACCAACCAGCCTGGTTGGTCCGGATCTCTTAGTCTCGTGGTAAATCGGTCGCTTTGTGTGCTAGAGGTCGACGGTTCCAACTCCACCTCCCGCACTTATCTCTCCTCCTGTTACACTATCTTACTGTGCGACGGGACTAGTGACCCCCATGGACTTCCGTCTATCCGGGGTGAGTACGAGTGTTCTCGTTGTTATATTTTCTCCCTTATTGACTCGTCCATCGGACGAGTCAATAAGGGAGAAAATATCACAATGAGAAAACAACATAGATAAGCTTTATTCATTTGTTACCTTAATTAATGATCATCTTTGGGAGGAAACTATAAAAATTTAAAATTAACAGTTAATGTTTTTTTAATGTGGCCAATGGATACAAAAAATTCCGAAATAAGTAAATAAATAAAATGTTGAATTAACAGGTAGGAAATATGACCATCAATTATCCAATCAAAAGTTGAACTACAGTTAAAACTAGAAGTCCTGTCACGAACTGTGCGCTTATCTAGGCTTAATTGCGCGTAGGAATTGCGCGCAATTACCATATCGAATGGGATCCAAAGCACGGCAGGTTCTCCTGGTTACTCATAGCAAACACAGGCAATGTTTCTGCCAATGGACCTCCGGGTTACCCGGAGGTCCATTGGCTGAAACATTGCTTGTGCACAGGCCATATATACGGAATTTTATAGCCTTACTATGGACATAACGCGAAGATTAACGCACAGACCAACGTGCTATTTGTGCGCATTTCATGACAGGACTTCTAGTTTTAACTGTACGTCCAACCAACCAAAAGGAATGGATGAAAATAGTTCAACTGTTGATGAGCAATATCATTTAATTTCAATTCACATAAATATACAACCAAATATGAATAAATATTTAACTTACATTTTGGACAACGTCCACCTTATACATAGAGATAAATATTTTTAGAGTATAAATTTATAGATGTTCATTTATAAATTCATCGTTCTATTCGATAACAGTCTGCAAATAAGAAATGCTCACACAGCATGGGAACGATGTGCCCTTGCATTGCCGTCCATGAATACAGGGCGAGTAGCCAACGAGTGGTTGTCAAAAGAAAAATATAAATGGGGTGGGTGGGTGGGAGGGAGGAAGGGTTTTTAGGGGCCTTTTTATGAAAACCAAACACCATGACCCGACCAGCATAAACCAAATTGACCACTGAATGAAATAGTTCACTGTGGTTACTCCAATAGTGGGTGGTGAGTAGAGCTCGCATAAAAGTTGTCATTGGCGACCAGGAAAGAATTTCTCCCTACCCGATGGCCATTAATTATTTTGAAGTCAAAATAAACCTGTGGTTTTTGCTGACTCAATTGGCTTAGCAACTGGTCCCCAAGAACCCTCAAGAATAATCAAAGGGACGTTTGGCTAAATCCAATAAAAATATTTACAGACTGTTTTTTGTGGAGAGTGGCGTTATACAGACTATTGCAATTTTCCAAGTTAAGAAGCCTGCAGCGTTGTTTGGGAGCGCGGTGGCGTTGCGGTAACCGGTTCTCGTCAGATCACCGAAGTTAAGCAACGTCGAGCCCGGTTAGTCCTTGGATGGGTGACCGTCTGAGCGATCGATTCGGACACCCGCGTTGTGTCCTTGGGCAAGACACTTAACCTCGATTGTCCACATTGGGGCACGATGACGCCGTGTACTAAGGCGTACTGCACGTCGATGGTGCGCATGTCTTCAACCAATCTAACCCTGCCTGTGCTGCAGTGCGGAGTTACGATGTTGGGGAACTGGCAGTTGCTCGTCGTTGCTTTGTGGTTCTCTCCGGGTACTCCGGTGTGACAGGAATGGATGTCCGTAGGAAAATTAGTCCCTCCGGACTATTATTCAGCAGAATTATAGTCCTAGGTCTAACCTTTCTAGGAATAGTAGTCCGCCGGACTACTATTCCTAGAAATGTTAGACCTAGGACTATAATTCCGCGGAATAATAGTCCAGAGGGACTAACGTTCCTACGGACTTCCATTCCTTTTACACCGGCTTCCTCCACCCATAAAACTGTCACGATCATGATTAGCCATTGTGCACAAGTATGTGACCTTAAACACTAATAAATAAATAAATGCAGCGTTGTTTACTATATGTTCTTAACACGTAGAAAAAGCTGAACCGAAACAGAGTTTTTTCCTGAAACCCAATCTGAAAAATCAATATTTCTAACATCTATTTCATACCAACTAAAACAGAAATGAAATATGCGACTAAAAAGATTATTCAGTTAATCGAAATTTGGTAAATCCCCCCCCCCCCCCCCCCCTATATTATGTTGAATATTTATTTGATATTAGGGACTAAATGGTTAGAACATTTTGTCCGAGATTATTATAATCCCTGATGGGTACGGGTGTGGGATGGGAAAATCTCACCCGAGGGCAAGATATTTGGGCCAGACACGAGGCTTGCCGAGTGTCTGGACCAAATATCTTGTCCCGAGGGTGAGATTTTCCCATCCCACACCAGTACCTATTTGAGATTATTTTTCTCCCCCCCACCATACAGCGGTTACGTTAGCCAGAGGTAATCGGCGGTCACGTGCTGATATAATCAACTCATTTGGTATTCGTTGTTTTGAAAAACTAATGACACCATTGGAAAGAGCATGCAAAGGTTATGTATATACCAAAGGTATATACCACTAAATCAGTTAGGAACGGTGGCATCTTGGGGGCTAAAGGGTTTTGGAGCAGCAAACTTCCATCACACGGCATTTTGATGACGTCAATATGAATTAGTTGGAAGCAAGAAACTGATACGATATGAGTAGTATGTCTCGGGCTTTTCACCCCCATTCTGGATGATCCCGGTGGATGACCCCGGAAGTGACGTCATGTCACGTGACGTAGTGACGCCATGTTGTGTTGTCATGGTAACCCGCGTGAGCGGCCATGTTGTGACGTCATCTCCATAGTGATACGTGTTGTTAGTGCGCATGCGCAGCGCGTGTTGTTAGGGTGATACGTGTTTCCGTCGTCCATTTTGTATACTGGAGGTCGCCATCTTGGTTTCTATGGTAGCACGTGATTGCTATGTTACCAATGGCTTCTAACAAGACAGGGGTATGTTCGGAGAGTATGTTCGATTGAACAGGGGTAAATCTGATTACCACAAACAACCCGACAATCCCTCCAAATCACCAAAATCCACCCGAAATCACCGAAATTGACTTTATTTGATACGGATTTCCCATGTTATTGGTTTTATTGACTTAGCACGTAGTGCTATAGTACCGAGAGGGTATCGCGGGTGCATTCGACTGAAGTCGAGTAATGTTCTGGCTTTGAATTCGCCCAGATTCCCTTTTTGGATCCCTATCCCATGACGTGTTATTTCCCAATAAGAATAGCACGTAGTGCTATAGGACAAATTTACCCAGAATTCTCTTCTTCTATCTATATATGCAATACTTTTCGTCTACCTGACCATGTTCGTTTGTTCTAGAGTAAACTCCAGTAGCGTAGAAGAGCCTATTATTTTGAACAGCTTTGCTTATTATTACTATGTTTAGCTATTCTAGTCTATTCTTGTTAGTTCTGACCCTATTCCAAGTACTCTTGTTGTTTCATTTATCTAGATCATTTATATAACCAACCAATCAGATTGCTTGATTTCCCATAACCTGTATGCAGAGTTATCTCCCTTCTGTACAACAAAAGCCAATATCATTCCCAAAGCCAATATCACTCCCAAAGCCAATAAGCAAAAGAGCAGTTACTGATAAGTCATTGCTCGAACGACTCGAAGCTCATCGAGCAAATGAGCCTTAGAGCAATTGCTCGATCGTGTGACTCGGCATATTGCTCGAATGACCCGAAGTCCGTCGAGCAAATGAGCTATCGAGTAATTGCTCGTTCGAGTGACTCCTCGAATGACTCTTCGACTCATTTCAGTATTTGAGGATACCTATGGCCCGGCATTGTATTATTTGAGGATACCTATCGAGGATACCTTTCATAGGATACTTATCTGAGGATACTATTACCTATATCACAAGGCATACCTATCCCAAATATCCCTTATCGTTAGCTCATTTGCTCGATGGGATTCGAGTCGTTCGAGCAGCATGTCGAGTCACTCGATCGAGCAATTACTCGATAGCTCATTTGACAAAAAAGGGATTCTCCAGAAGGCACCCCAATTTCGGCACCCCTTTTTGGAAAACATATGGCCTTCGGCACCCCTTTTTTCTGAAATGAGTCTAAGAGTCGTTCGAGGAGTCACTCGAACGAGCAATTACTCGATAGCTCATTTGCTCGATGAGCTTCGAGTCGTTCGAGCAATTGCTCATAGAGCAATTGCTCTTAGGCTCATTTGCTCGATGAGCTTCGAGTCGATCGAGCAATTGCTCATGGAGCAATTACTCTCTTGCTCTTTAGCTTATAAGGGATATTTGGGATAGGCATGCCTTGTGATATAGGTAATAGTATCCTCAGATAAGTATCCTATAAAAGGTATCCTCGATAGGTATCCTCAAATAATACAATGCCGGGCCATAGGTATCCTCAAATACTGAAATGAGTCGAAGAGTCGTTCGAGGAGTCACTCGAACGAGCAATTACTCGATAGCTCATTTGCTCGACGGACTTCGAGTCATTCGAGCAATATGCCGAGTCACTCGATCGAGCAATTGCTCTAAGGATCATTTGCTCGATGAGCTTCGAGTCGTTCGAGCAATGACTTATCAGTAACTGCTCTATAGCTTATTGGCTTTGGGAATGATATTGGCTTTGGGAATGATATTGGCTTTTGTTGTACAGAAGGGAGATAACCCTGCATACAGACTATGGGAAATCAAGCAATCTGATTGGTTGGTTATATAAATGATCTAGATAAATGAAATAACAAAAGTACTTGGAATAGGGTCAGAACTAACAAGAATAGACTAGAATAGCTAAACATAGTAATAATAAGCAAAGCTGTTCAAAATAATAGGCTCTTCTACGCTACTGGAGTTTACTCTAGAACAAACGAACATGGTCAGGTAGACGAAAAGTATTGCATATATAGATAGAAGAAGAGAATTCTGGGTAAATTTGTCCTATAGCACTACGTGCTATTCTTATTGGGAAATAACACGTCATGGGATAGGGATCCAAAAAGGGAATCTGGGCGAATTCAAAGCCAGAACATTACTCCACTTCAATAGAACGTACCCCTTATACCCCCTTAGTACTATGGCACTACGTGCTAAGTCAATAAAACCAATAACATGGGAAATCCGTATCAAATAAAGTCAATTTCGGTGATTTCGGGTGGATTTTGGTGATTTGGAGGGATTGTCGGGTTGTTTGTGGTAATCAGATTTACCCCTGTTTGATCGAACATACCCTCCGAACATACCCCTGTCTTGTTAGAAGCCATTGGTAACATAGCAATCACGTGCTACCATAGAAACCAAGATGGCGACCTCCAGTATACAAAATGGACGACGGAAACACGTATCACCCTAACAACACGCGCTGCGCATGCGCACTAACAACACGTATCACTATGGAGATGACGTCACAACATTGCCGATCACGCGGGTTACCATGACAACACAACATGGCGCCACTGCGTCACGTGACATGACGTCAGTTCCGGGGTCATCCACCGGGGTCATCCAGAATGGGGGTAAAAAGCCCGAGACATACTACTGATATGATATAAATGTATAACGCCACGTGGGTGGGGTGGGATACATCTGTCTCTCCCTGCTATCTCACCCGGGACACACGTATGTTACACATGCAGTGGGGGGGGGGGGGGGGGGGAGAAAAGAAAGCGTTGGAATAAATTCCATAAAATCAAATACCGAAATTACTGAAAGCCGTTAGTTATCACATTTTTGTTGGGGTTTGACGGCACTTTTGACAACCAGGTCCACCTCGTGTAGTACAGTAGAACGGGCGGAGGAAACCGGAGTGCCCGGAGAGAACAATCGAACAGCGGCGAGCAGCTTTCAGACTCACCAGAGTACTAAATCCATAAAAAAACAGGGTTAGCATTGGTTGAAGACAAGTGCACAATCGACGTTCAGTGCGCCTTAGACACAGCGCCATCGTGCTCCCCGCGTGGACAATCGCGATTAAATGCCTTGCCCAGGGACACAACGCAGTTACCCCTGGCGGGCAATGAGCCTTTCCAATGCCGTAACCACTGAGCCACCGCGCTTCAGGTTGTCACACTGAAAAGTCACATATTATTGTTTAAAGTGTGTACCGGTATAAAATGGAAGATACTGAAAATGAATACATGTAGTCCAAAGTATTCGATAGATGTAGTTGCATGCCATAACAGATCCTGATGCGTGTCGAACCGTGAGGACATGATTGTGCTTTATTTCCAAATGAAACAAAATACAGCAGTTTGATTGGCTGAGGGGTACGGTATAACTTACAATTCACAGTAGCTCTTTTTTACACCGTGGTTAACCACGGTGTAATTTATTTATTTATTTATTGGTGTTTAAGGCCACATATTTCTGCACAATGGCTAACCAGTTTTACGGGTGGAGGAAGCCGGAGTACCCGGAGAGAACCACCGAGCAACGGCGAGCAACTGTCAGCTCCCCAACATACCAACTCCACACAAGCAGGGTTAGCATTGGTTGAAGACAGGTGCACCATCGACGTGCAGTACGCCTAAGTACACAACGTCACCGTGCCCCCACGTGGGCAATTAGGGTGAAGTGTCTTGTCCAAGGACACAACGCGGTTGCCACAGGTGGGATTCGAACCAAGGACCTCTCGGCTTGCAGCCTGCACCTCTGCCAACTGAGCCACCGCGCTCCTCAACCACGGTGTAAAAACAAGAATACACAATAGCAGGCTATATGGCTAAAAAAAAGTACCCATTTTTAATTATTAATTCATACCTTCTGCTCGGGTATGTTAGAACAAAAATAAAAATACCGGAAATTTAGTACTTATGTGTTCATAAAATGTTACATATATGGATGTCATTGGAACTGGCTCATTGAGCCAGTTCCACTGACATCCACATTTGTCTGTTTTTATTAAGAAACTTACAAAGTACAAATTTTCTGTCAGTTTTGTCCCACCATTTAGGATAAACTATTAAGTACACCAAACTTCTTGGAAATAAATTAGTTATCCTTATGTTTTCCAGGGTGTATGGGAATTTACATCGGTTTGGGAACTCAAACACCCTGAGGCACAGCCATACACCCTGGAAAACACAAGGATAACGGATTTATTTCCAAGAATGTTGGTCTACTTAATACTTTAACCTACATTGTGGGCAAAAACTTACAGACAGTTTGTACTTTGTAAGTTTTTTAATAAATAAAACCAGACAAATATGGATGTCATTGGAACTGGCTCAATGAGCCAGTTCCAATGACATCCATATCTATAATATTTTATTGCACATAAATATTAAATTACCTGTATTTTTATTTTTGTTTTAACATAACCGAGCAGAAGGTATGAATTAATAATTAATAATATAGCCTGCTACTGTATATTCTTGTTTTACACCGTGGTTAACCACGGTGTAAAAAAACCCACAGTGGATTGATTGCAAGTTACACCTTACCTCTCAGCCAATCAAAACGCAGTAGTTTATTTCATTTGGAAATAACTAATATTATCTTAAGGGGAGCATACCATAAGCTAATCTTTAACCCTTTCATCTTATAGGTTTGAATGTCCTGAGTGATGAAAAACTTTGGCAGCGAGGAGATGAATGCCTTCAAAAATCGCTGAGAAAAAAATCGTATGTTGACCTTCAGTTTAGTTTCAGTCTTAAGTTTAATCCAACTTTAGTCCAGGCACATTAGACATAAAAATGAGAAAGTAAGGAAAAAAATCGGAGAAAGCTGATTTTTTTATATGTTTCCGGGACACACATTGCGGATAAAGTGTGAAAAGTCCCCGCGAATCCGAGTTGAGCTTTTTTAGTTATAGCGTTTTTTTTTATGAAAAAAAAGCTCCATATTTCTCATTCTTATTCGCCTTAGTAGGGTGAGAATCATAAATATCGTGCTGAATTATATTGAGAATACATATTCCCAACAGAAAATGCCAACTTTGTACCAATCCTCACACTCAATGGTGAAATATTCACGAAAATGTACAAAATTACGAAAAAAAATGTATTGTTTTCATACACACAACGGTACACAACGTCCATTAAATCAAATCTACGACTACTTTGGGAGTTAAATTATATATCAAAAATTGCAGAAAAGCAGTGGCTTTATAATGATATATAACAATAGTCATTTATTCCATAATGAACTGGTGAAACGTGTGAAATATTAACCATACCCCCTAAACTCAAATTCAAACGGCATCGACTTTTCTCATTCAAATACCGTATTATAGCATCATTGTTTCAATTTCCATGTTCGATTAAATCACACAATGTGGTGTTCGCCTACACTCAAGATGCATTGGCATGTAATGTGTGCACGCCCTTGATGTGTACTCATAAACAAATTTGTATTAGTCTTCTCCAGTTGTTCTTGAGAGCAGAGCGCACAGGCGACTGGAAACTCCACACATATTGTGTTCGCAATATGATTCCAGTATTTCACGCAGGTGGTCATTTTGCATACGCAAAAAGTTCTCATCTCTATTTGCAGCAGATGAATGAGCTAACAGAAATAATGCAACAGGATGATTTGAAGTTGTTCACTGAGAAAGGTTACTTTACCATAAGGCGCTCAGATAAATTCTGGGACGGGATATATTCTGATCAGACCATAGAGCAGTGTTTAATGAGAATGTTCAAGCTCCCTGGTGGTCTCACACATGGCAGGGGAATAACCGATAGCACTGTTGCGAAAATGGGTACATGGACTACCTCTTTGCCTTCCGATATGTAATGCTCTCGAAAATTTTGTTCATGTTCACACTGGTCATGGCGAACAACATCGGGATCTCCGTCAAAGTTCACAATTGACTGATGCCAATGATATCACCAAATTATTGAACTGGCTCAGAGTGCATTCCCCCTTTCAGAATAGAGATCCACTACAATTAGTCTCTATAGCGACCGGGCTTGTGGCCGACGAAACTGTGAACTGTGACCAAGTTCGCAAAATTGGTGAATGTTGCGTACCGAATGTTGTAAGCAAAACGTTCAACAGCATCAAACTACGACGTGTTGACACTGTGAAGTCTTTCGCATCGATGGCAAATAGCATCAAAGTCCGTGGAAGTAAGGTAGTGATTGATCCCACAATTCTGTTCAACCGCATCACGTGTGTTATTCAGTCACAAGCAGAGATGGAAGAGTATCTCAAATATGAACTCGCCCCGAAACCACCAGCATTGTTTGATTCTGCTGGAATGAGGAAGACACAGAAAAGCACGCTCGGTAAGATCCTCAAAACATACGGTTCCGAGCAAACTAAAATCCCAGAACATTCTCTGTTTGTTGTAGATGGTGGATTTTTATTGAGGGCAGTTGTATGGCCTAAACAGTCGTCATATAAGGACATATGTACATCATATTCCAATTATCTAGTGAGACATTTTGGGGCGAACGTCGTGGTTGTTTTTGATGGTTATGCTTGTACAATGTCGACAAAGGGCATGGAACAAGCCCGTAGATCTAAAGACAGGTATTCCATTTGATATCAATATCTCACCCGAGTTACCAGCCACCACACCCCAATCCGATTTCCTTGCAAATGCCAAGAACAAAACCCAACTGATCGATCTTCTAATGCAGGAGCTATCTGCTATCAATATTCAGTCCAAGCAGGCCGAGGCTGATGCTGATGTACTGATAGCCGAAACTGCACTTGACATCGCTCAAGATGACAACAATGTTGTCGTTGTGGGAACAGACACAGACTTGTTAGTCATTCTTACCTCTCGAGTTCAACCGGGATGTAATATTCACATGATGTATTCCATTACCCCAAACTTACTAGTTTCAGTTAGTGAAATAGCAACCAAAATGGGTGACCATAGAAGCAACCTCCTTGTAGCACATTCTATAAGTGGTTGTGACACTATTTCTGCACTCTTTCGAGTTGGTAAGAAGAAAGTATTCAGTACAATTGTCTCCGATGTTACTAGCGACTCACAACAGTATGTCAACACAATTTTGGCGGATGACAGTACACCAAGTGCAGTAGCCGCTACCGGGGAACAACTTCTCCTGATCTTATACGGGAGTAAAACTGTTTCCTCTCTCGACCAATATAGATATGTCACTTACAAGCGTTATGTAGCAAAATCTAAACTGAATAAACCCATCGACCTAGCCTCACTCCCACCAAGCAGCGATGCTGCACAACATGTCTACAGATGTTATCTCCAGGTCCAACAATGGCTGGGCACTTCGCTTCCTCCGACGGATTGGGGGTGGTCGCTAGACAATGGACTTCTTGTACCGACTGCAGCCACAAAGCCATGTGCCCCCGATAACCTACTGAATCTGATCAGTTGTGGTTGCAAGAGTGCTTGTACAAAAAGGTGTGAGTGTAAGAAGGCAGGACTCTCTTGTTCAGGTTTGTGTAATTGCAGTTCGGATTCTTGTAACAACCACAGAAACACTGTCCTGTCGGAAATTTCTGAGTTCGATGAATAATATGTATATAGGTCATGTCATTTCTGTATATAGCGTTGATAATAGTCAATGTAACTTAATCCATGTTGATTGATTTGTACATTCTGTAAATATTATTTATTGATTTTTGTACATTCTGTAAATATTATTTATTGATCTAATGCTGCCAGACACAGACGTGTCTGTTCGGTCCCAAGCCCGAAAATAGTTGAGTTCTCATGCTGACGAATTTTATGCCAAAAGGGGAACTCGGCCAGAAGCAGAGGGGGTCTTCCATAATGTCTATTTTGTAAGCAATGATAAAAGTCTTCAAATGGTGGTGGATTTTTTATCGTCTGTCCAACTAACATCCTGTTCTGTACTACGACCCTTTGGGCAAATCCGTTAGGAAAATCGTCATTTTTTGCGTACATCCGATACTTTTTTGTGAATTTTCAATAATTTTTCGCAGAAATTGTCACAGAATGCACATTTTCCTCTCGGTAAATGTATATTAGACATTATGTAGCTCGAAATACGCGTAAACAAAAAATACAGTTGGATCAATTCGAGGTTACAAAGTTCGTGCGATTTTTTTTTTGATTTTTTTCAAACGCGTTTTCGAAAAAAGGCTGTAGAAAAAAAGCTCAACTGGGATTTTAGGGGACTTTTGTCTAATCGTTCAGTGACATGTACTCGACATTCCCTGAAAAAAATCAGCTTTCTCCGATTTTTTTCCCTAGTGAAACCTAATGTTCTTGGGCTACTTGTCCCCCAAATAGATGGCAAATACACCCGGATGTTAGTCACCCGGAGAGATAAGATGTTTTAATTTTTCAGATTCGGTTTCGGTATGTCTGTGTGTTAAGAACATATATACACTTGAAACCTAATTAATATTAAGCACCCTGAAATGTTTCATGACAGTGAAGATGCTGTTACTGATTATTATGTTTTAATGATTGCTGTGTCTTGCAGTACATTTCATCAAGTGAACCATGATGTTTCTGGTCGATAACGTACCTCAAATAGATACCCTCGTCCACGTGAAGCATACTTACCACGAATGTCACAAAAACCACAATCATCCACAAGCAATATGTAGGTATAAAACAAGAAAGTTTGTCACAAACGTTGACATGGCAAGGAGGAGATTGTCAGAGGCACTAAGATGGCAAATCGTGGGCATGTATGCAACAGGCATGTCATTTGAAGCTATTGGAAGGCAAGATGGCTATAGTTATTCTGTCATCAGCAGACTTGTCCGAAAACATCAACAAACCAACATTGTTAAGGCCCGACCAGGGCCTAGACAACCCCAACAGGCGTTTGTGCAACAGAACTGTCCGAAGCCGTCTCAAAGCACTGGGTATGAGGTCCAGAAGGGTCATCAAGCGTCCAGCCCTTTCCGATCATCATCAAAGACGACGTTTGGACGACAATTGGTGTTGTGTATGGCACGACAACATTGGAATCTCAGGACGTGGAGGAGAGTCCATTGGTCAGACAAGTGTGGGTTCCTGCTTCACGTCACAGATGGTCGCATGAGAGTGTGGAGGCATAGAAATACTGCTTACGTGCCCAGGAACATCAAACCTACTTTTTCTTATGCTGGAGGATCAGTGATGATCTGGGGATGCCTCTCTCTAATTGTAAACTTGATATGGGGACTGTACGTGGGAATCTCAGTGGTCATCAGTACATCCAGGACATTCTCAATTCGGTTGTCGTGCCTCATTTTGACAACCACCTGTTGGCTACTCGCCCTGTATTCATGGACGACAATGCAAGGCCACATCGTTCCCATGCTGTGTGAGCATTTCTTCGGAACAAAGCTATTACAACACCACCTTGGCCTGCAATGAGTCCCGATTTGAATCCCTTAGAACACATCTGGGACTTTCCTGGACGTCGTGTGCAAGCAAGGGTTCCGCCTGTACAGAATTTGGCCGGCCGATTTGAAACTGCATTGCATGAGAATTGGCAGCAGTTGCCTCTGGACCGTATCGGAAGGCTCATTGGTAGCATTAGGGGGAGGTTTCAGGTTGCCAACCGGGCACGCAGTGGATACACTCGCTACTGACGTCAAACACTGCTATTGTGTTTAGGAGATCACAAGTTACATTTTTTGTCAGTATATATCGGTATTGTTTCATCATGGACCGTTCCAGCACCATACTTGCCGAGAGAACATTTTTCTATCAAAAACATTAGTGACAGATATGTAATTAGCGCCATTAAAATACTACATAGTTTCATCATTGTGTTGTCTTTCATTTGTCAATAGACCATTCTTTACGCAAACAATCACTTTTGGCCATCTGAAAGATAGCATGAAAGTAATGACAGTTTCTATTAACACCGCTGCGAAAAATACAGGGGGGTGCTTAATTAAGTTCCAGGTGTGTAGTAAATAACGCTCAAGATTCCTTAATTTGGAAAAAGTCCCCAATAGTTTTTACGATATCATCCACAACAAACGCCCTGTCTTTAAGTATCCCCCATTGGTTCAGTCTAACTTCCCTTCGATCATTCTTAGAGGTTTTAGGGGATCCTTTCCAAAAGCTATCGAGTCCGAAAAACACATGGGTAAGAAATGAATAAAGTTCATCTAATCTGTGTTGTGTTCTCGTTGTCACATTTCTCCCTTATTGACTCGTCTAGCGGACGAGTCAATAAGGGAGAGTGTGACAACGAGAACACAATATATTCAACCATTTGCCGGATAGACTGAGTGGCAAGAGTCCAGTTCCCACACAGTAAGATGGTGTGATGAGTTTAAGCACACATACTAAAACCCGTTCGGAGGCTTTTGTCGAGCCTCGCCGTTCGATTTTCCGGGTTGTCGCAAAAAGTGGAACCGACCGGACCGGAAAAGCAAAAACCTCCCAGCCCTAGCCACCTGATCAAAATGCCCCCTCACCAGAACCCAAGGTTCAATATGACGTTCTGTGGAATGGGAGTAACACCCCCCTCCCCTATCCCGGTTCCTGAGTAGTTACGAGTGAAACAATTTATTCTGAAAGGTTCCAAATCCTTTAAGATATGAATTAAGGACTCGGACTTGTGTTTATTACTTGGATCATTTGGAAGTGATCTACTGCGTTTTACAGATCCTTTTGGGGGCGCGGTGGCTCAGTGGTAGACTGTTGATGTTCTATGCTAGAGGTCCCGAGTTCGATTCCCGTCCGGGACGACCCGCGTTGTGTCCTTGGGCAAGGCACTTTATCCCGGTTGCCTACATGGGGGGCACGATGGCTCCGTGTACTAAGGCGTACTGCACGTCGATGGTGCACATGTCTTCAACCGCTGTAACCCTGCTTGAGCGGCGCTTTTGAACAGAGTTAGAATGTTGAGGAGCTGACAGTTGCGCGTCGATGCTCGGTTGTTCTCTCCGGGTACTCCGGCTTCCTCCACCCGTAAAACTGTTACGTTTACGATTAGCCATTGTGCATAAGTATGTGATCTGAAACACCAATAAACAAATAAATAAATAAATAAATAAATAAATAAATAAATAGTGTTTATTTATATTTATTCTAGGTTTAATGGTAAGACAGCCAATCTCGCAAACGTTGTACCCAAACAATATACATGTGACAATGTTGAAACTTGATTGCTGTGAAATTATATATTATATTCTCATATAGATGTATATTGTTAAATAACTTCAGTTCAGTTCAGTTTACTGGCCGTCTGAAAGCATTGAGCAATTTGAGATATTCGTCGCAGAAAAGAGTTATCCAATTTCAATTCGTACAGTTAGCCCAGGTGCTGAAATTCTCAGATGTAATCGGCATTTACTAGAATAAATCTAGAAGTTTTACTCATCTAGACCCAAATGACATTATTCAATGCATTAATAAGTATATGTTCGTCGTCAAATCCTGAAACTATTGCCATTGCTGTGGAAAAGGTTCAGCAGCTGACGTTGAATACAGGACGGAGATTTACAGTGCTCACAGCTAATCAACAGCTGTATAAAAACGATGTGCATGTGTTGTGGGCATCCCCGGACGACTTTCCATTTTTTATTCACCGTGCTTCTGATTAGGCGCTTCATCGGTGCCGTAGTAAGGCTGAGGACTGAATGAGGTTTGGCTGATGTGCTGCAATCGGTGTTTGGAGGGGTGTTAAAATTTCTAGTTGGAAAAAATTTTCCGATGATCATGAGAGCTGGGCGTTTATTGACAGAAGTACTTCTCCGTAAATTATTCGAAAAAAAACAACTTTAAACGACCTGATAATCTGTCCTCTTTCTTGAAAGGTTTAAGTGATGAAAGACAGTGTGGGTGGCTGCTTTTCTGAAGCCTGTTTTCCTCGTGGTGTTGTATGTTCGTGCTGAACGGGGTGGTGACTGTCCCCTTCACCTTCATGTTGTACGAAGTATGTTGCCACACATGTTTCGCTTACGTCCATACGAATTACAACCTCTGCCAAATGGAGAATCTTGAACCCAATGTTTTGGCCCATTTCGTGAGACACATTCCGGATCTTTGGAACGGGTCATGGAGTGACATGTTCATAGAGACTACATTTATGAGATATGGCCACGGTAAGTTAGGTATTATGGGCATTACTCCCAAATCAGAAACCCTTAAGGTATGGGATCTAAGTTTGCATGCCTGTGTATGTCGGGTATTATATACATTACTCTCACATCAGAAACCCTTTACCCAACGAATAGCCCGCATCCGCCCGCGTAATATGCAAATTCAGCAGCTGAAAAATATTATTTTTCGAAAAATTTCAACAAAACCATATCATGTGACCCTCTTTGGAACGAGCTCGTTCCAAAGCTGGGTCACAGGATATGATTTTGTTGAAATTTGTGGAAAAAATTTAAAAAAATATTTTTAAAATAATAAATTTTGAAGTTGTCTGCGTTGGGTAAAGGGTTAAGGTATGGGAGGTAAGTTTGCATGCCTGTGGATCCTTAGCTCATAGCATATCAGAGATACGTGACACCAAGAATACAGAAAGATAAAAAATTACCCACAAAGAGGAGGGCGAAGAGCGAATTGCGTCCGATACTGGTGACGAAAAAGATCTCCGCTCCAAACTTGAGATGTGTTTAGGGCCCATTGTTCTGTCACAACACCCTGAAACAATTGTCAATATCGTAACCGGCAAGGTAAGTCCTGGGTCTATCAACGTAAACAAGGTCCTAGAGTTAGGTTTAGCACTGATGATCAAGTTCGAACAGAACCTTCCTGTGGGATTCTACGACCCTATTCCAGTGCCGGTCCAAACTGTGGCTGTATCAAGAAAATCTGACGAGGTAGGTGATGTTAAAGTTTAGGATGCGTACCTCATATACTCCAGAGTAATCGGACTACTATCAAGCTCTCGCAACTTCGATGTTAAGGGAGTTACGAATTGTCGCCACTGCCCACATGACTCTTTGACGAGACTGGAGATATGCTGATTTCTGAATCAAAGTCGGATTTAAAAAATAAGACGATGGTTGGTTGTTTCGTCTAACTGAATGGGTGTCATGGGGCATACAACAGCAGTGATAGATGGCTGTGCATTGTTGTGAATTCCACATAGGTCAGTTTTGGGCCAAACGCACCAAGCGACAATCAAGGACCTTGGATAAATCATCGCTTGTAATTGCATGACGTCTATTTGATCTTTGACAGATATATGGATCCCTGCACCAGGTCCGTAACCAGGGTTGGCAGACATTTTTCTAGATGTAGTGTTCAAACTAGCCGCCAATGCTACTAAGTGGAGCTTCGTGGAAATCGTTGGGTGACGAAGACGCCGAGTGGTCAAATGTACTCGACAAAGCAACCCCGTTCATGTCTCTCTGTTACGGTTCCAAGGTAACCAGTTCAATGACTGATATACGCATTGATGCATGGTTTTCGAAAACCGAGAATCACAAGGCAACAAAAGCACCGAAACTTTGGTCTCTGCTTCCTACCAATGCAGCCTTTGTGGAAAATATCAAAAGAGCACACCTTCAGACATGTAGAACGCCCTTCAACCGAGACCTCCAAATTTAGATCCTATCAAATATGGCTTCGAGAAGGAACTTGAGTCTAAGTCGTTCCAGTCCATCACAGTTCCGTCCGATGTTGCTCTGGCCCCAGATGAAGTATTGAAGTTAAAATGTTCTTGCCCAAGCCAGACGCTATGTAGTACACACAGGTGCAATTTTTCTGCTCTTCCAACGCCACACTTGAGTGTTGCAGTGAACAAACAAGGTTAGCAGTACATCAGCTATGGATAGCACTGATGAATGGAATTACCAAACACCCAAAACATCCCTTATAAATGTATATAGGCTCGGATGTAACCTGTTATAACAGACGCAGTCAAACATTGCAGTCCTTGAAATAACGATGTCACTTTAAACGTGGATATTTCAGATTGCTCAAGGTTGCCAGACGCCCAGTAAATATTTTCGTAGTCCTGTTATTCTTACATATTCCATCGCGAAAAAACGTTGGACGCCACCTTGAGGTTCAGTGCTTTGGCGGCCGGACTATATGCGTTTTCGCAGAAAACAGACTTGCAAATGTTCTACGAGAGATCCACCCCAATCCCTAACAAACTATAAACAAGAGAGGACGTCCCAATCGATCGTCTATCCGTCAAACACAAGTTTTCTACAAGAGAACCATTACATCACCACCCCACCCCCAGGGACACTCTAAAAAGTGTAGCCCGAGCCCGAACTGAGAATATGGTGTAGCGGAGAAATAAAGTTTCGTTTTCTTTCTTATTTATCGTTACATTTCAGTTATTTTTGGTATATAAATCACTGGTAGCCAAATGAATCTAAACAAAGTGAAATGGGTATTTTTAAACGTATATTTCGTGAAATATACGAAAAAATTTCTCCGAGAGACACTAAAAAGTGTAGCCGAGAATCTGGTGTAGCCGAGTAATAAAGTGTCGTTTTCTCGTTTGTTTATCAATTAATTTCAATATTTTTGGTATATGTATTAGTGATTGACAAGCGAATCCAGACAAAGTGAAATGGATATTTTAAACAGAAAATTTTGAGAGAAATACGAAAAATAACTCCGAGAGACACTGACAAGTGTAGCTGAATTTCCGAGCCAGTTAATTAACTGGCCCGGCTCCGATATACACTTGAAAGTGTATCTTGATTGCTACGCTAGTTAATTAACAGAGGCGAGTATGGATTATGTCAGAACAAGAATTTCAACCGGCGATTGAATTGACTTGCTGGGTTATGAGTTAAGAAACAACAACGACCGGTTAAAGCCATCTTTTATTCTAGATAATCACTTAACTAAAAACAAAAAATAGAATAGCCATGAAGAATAATCACCAAGACTATTGTTATGATGCTTTTGTTAGGATTACTGTTAATCGCCTTTGTTGTGAAAATAATGTCAACATACTAGCTAATTAACCGGCTCGGCAATTCAGCTACACTTGTTAGTGTCACTCGGAGTTATTTTGTTTCGTATTTCTCATAAAATATAGTGTTTAAAATATCCGTTTCTTTTTATCTGGATTCGCCTGGCTATCGCTAATATATATACCAAAAATTATTACAATTGAGCGATAAACAAACGAGAAAACGACACTTTATTACTCGGCTACACCAGATTCTCGTCTACACTTTTTAGTGTCTCTCGGAGCAATTTTATCGTATATTTCACTAACTATACGTTTAAAAACACCCATTCACTTTGTCTAGATTCATTTGTCTACAAATGATTTATATACCCAAAATAACTGAAATCTAACGATAAATAAGAAAGAAAACGAAACTTAATTTCTCAGCTACACCATATTCTCAGCTCGGGCTACACTTTTTAGTATGTCCCCACCCCCACTACATAGTACATCCCACATGGCTGACAGTTTTCGTCACTGGAAAAAGATTTACAAGAAAGTTGTCTCCTCTTAATTTTCTGAAGTTGTCTTTTACTTTAACATAAATGGTATGAGAATTTCCTATAAAAATTGAAATTTCGAAATATTATCGAAGCTAAATCATCGATGGCTTGAGCTCATCATTTCACAAAATTCAGGCATATTCCCGTAGATTCGAGGTGGGGTGTGGGGCGTGGGGGGGGGAGGGCAGGAAAACAATTTCTGACACAAGGCGCAAAAAGTTTTTTTTTCTTTTTCGGTCCCTTGAGCATCCACCCACCCCTTTTTTGAAGGAAAACATTTTTTCCATTTTGAAATTTGGTACCCACCCCCCAAAATTCGAGTAAATCACACATAAACTGCTTTGATCGACAATTTCAACAGGTATTTAAGCTGGAACATGGTTTGTATTGTTCCAGTAACCATTCCCAACATTTAATCTACCCACAACCAGCTAATGAAGATGAAACAGAATACTTCAGAGTTTGCAATTGGAATTCGGTACCATTTCTTAGCAGGTTTATGAATTTATTAAAACTTTCTCACATACATTGGCAGTCTGTGTATACATGGGCAATCAGGAGAGTATAGAGCATATACTGACATTCTACTTGAACAGTTTAAGACAGGTGTAGCAGGAACAGGTGTGAAATATTTTTGAAAATTGGGATGTTTTACCTGATTTCACCACTGTATTTGCTGCTATTTCCTACTGATTTCTTTCTGTGTCTACCCATTTCTGTACTCGATTTTAGTTTCATCATTCTAATCTGAACGTTTTAAGCATTATCAAGTACAGAACTTGTAGAGGCAGTTAGCTCAATGTTGTATTGAACCTCTCAATAGTCAATGTGATGAGGGGTGAAAATCTATCCCCCATAACTCTGCACTGTTGCACCTTGGCCAAAATGAGTAGTACTTCAATTGATTAAGCGATTAGTAAGCTTTGGTCAGACAGTAAGAGAGAATTCCAGCCATGTGGCACATTTGCTACTGCCAAGGGGAAAAACCACAGGTAATGAGTGTGACATAAAATGATATTTGAAGGCACCTACGTTACCGGTGTTTTTTCCCTTTGGTAGTAAATGGGCCACATGGTTGGGATTCTCTCTTACTAAGTGACCAAAGTCAAATGCAGCACTACTCATATCGGCCAGAGTAAAACAGCACAGAGTTTATGGGGGGTGGATTTCTAATTTGTCTGTTGTGTGTCACACACGTTGCCAATGAATCACTTTGAGTCTCAAACGTAGTCATTCTGGCTTCTCAGTCTAAATGTTTCATATACTGTCAATAATTCCACGAAGTTGTTTCATCTTAGCAAGTCAGCTGAGAAAGTGTGAAAGAAATGGTGATCATATGAACTGAAAAGGTCTACCATATCTCTCCAAATTTGATCAGGATGCATTTTGAGGCTCTGATGTGTCGAGTGACGCCCCTGTTATTTATGTAAAATAACGTTTTATGCACTGAATGTCAGTGTTATCTTGCAATATACTGGAGACTGTTCATTCAACTCAGAGGCTTGAAACCTATTTTCTAAAAATCTGTTACAGGACCAGTGACAGGACAGTCACTTTCCAAGTAGTTTTCTGCAACATTCAGCTTGATCTCACTGAAATATAATACACATCCTTTCTGATGATCCCAAACACTTTATTCTATGATTTAATTTTATTATTTATTACAGCAGATTTCTATAGTTTATTTTATAAGAAGTTAATTTTATTTCAATTATAAGATAACCCAACCAGGTGTCTTATATGTGTTTGCAAAGTTTTCAGATCGTATATGCCAGGTTTCTCGACAGATATCCAGTATCTTCCTCAACATATGCAAAACACTATGGTCCAGGGGTAAATGGCTGAAATTCATATTAACTAAACTGATTCCCTATTAACATACTGTTTATACAATTGTGTTTCCCTATTGATAAACTCTATATCAATAAGATAGAGAGTTGCTGCTGTCAATAAACTATCAATAGGATCTTGTGTTCTGACTGTATGATGGTTCAGTCCTTTCTGGCAATATATCACAAATTGAAAGGAATTGGTTTGAAGGCTGCCCACTAAGCCTAAGGCTTGAATGACCAATGACAACATTGCATTTTGCTCATACATGTATATGACTGAAATTCATAATTACATAATGAGAGTCTGTGGAAGTAGTCTGTTACATTGGGAAATGGCGCTATGCCACTGTATGATGTCTACTATTCATGATGAGAAGAGTCCTTTTATTGTCAGATCTGGTTAGATTACATTTATGTTAGATTACATAAATGATAATTCGTTTAAATTGCTTTACCATTTTCAAAATCGTGAACCATTGATGGTGTGATGGATAACGGTGAACGGCTGTCCACATTTCCATGCTGCTAGTCCCTATCCAGTGCCCAAAATAACTTTTTTATGAATAGCATTTTGTAAAAATTACATAGCTATTTTTGTGTACCAGAGTTATGTTATGCTGTTTTGTATTGAATTCTTCTAAGTAGATAGAATAGTTTCCATCCATTTTTTGGCATTTCCAAATGATCTGCAACACATGAAGCATTTACTATGTTTTTCTTTAACTGAAATGCCTTTAAGGGTTGCATGGACTTGGATATTTTCAAATGGCGTCTTGGTTGTTTGATAGAGTTCTCAAAATGGAAGTTGGGATTTTTAATTTGATGGGCTTGAAGTTATTTTTAATGGGCATTTTATGCAAAATGTTGTAAAAACAGAAACAATTTAAACCAATAGAATTCATCTTACATATGAAGTTGCAAATGATGCTTGGTGGAGAGTTAATCTGAGTTATGCCTGGAATGTTCCACAATCAGACGTAAAGCATCAGTGAACTAGTTTTCAAATTTGTTTGCAAATTTTCATTCACATTTTGCGATACAAGATAATCAACTGCAGCCTAATAGGCTGCAGTTGATTATCTTGTATCGCAAAATGCTATACATAATTTAACATTGTGTAGCTTTTTGCAAGTTTTGCATAGCAAAAAGCGACGCGACACCGCTTATTTTGAGCCCTGTCCCTATCCCGTACATTAATCACCCCCGGTTAACCGAGAGGAGATGGAGTGGTGTCAAAAAGACTACACAAGCTTCCCTGGTCAATTTGCATCACTTATTTGAAACATAAGAGCTCACAGGGAAAAAAATTTAAGGCATGGAACAACGTGTTTTCAGAGCCGCTGACCTTCCCACCCATCCCCGTCTCGTGTTTGGAGAAAATTTGACGACCCCCCCTCCCCCACCACTCCTGGAAGAGTAGTATTAATATATAAAAGCTGGCTTTTTACAATTTTTCCCCAATTAGTTCGAACGTTTGACTATTATTCTCTGTTTGAACCCATTTAAAAACAAGAAAACGGTGCTTACACCATTTTTTGATGTCCTGTAACTTCTTTTTATCGAACAATCAAATTCATTTTGGCTTGAAAACCACGAGAAATGGTACGTATCACATAATGTGTTCCGATTCCGTACCATATAGACGACTCATTCTGATTCCGTATCATGTAGACGACTCGTTTCCGGGGACGCAACGGGCTCTTATAATAGGCGCATGGGTACATTCTATGTGCGTTTCAGTGATTGACTCTGCTGATCGCTTACAAACAAAACAAAATTCCTTACAATTAGCGACAGAACTATTAATAGCAAATGACCCCCCCACCCACCCACCCCCCCCCCCCACCCCCCCCCACACACACACAATAAATAGAAACTGCACAATTAAATATTGCTCACTTGTAAATTCAATAGTATCATCATAGGAAGTGACATTGAGAGTGAATAATTTTATAACGCAAGTTTGAACATTTGCGGTGTCCGAGTTACTCATTGTTTGTAAAAGTGCACAACAATGTATTGTTCCATAAAATAATAAAAATATCGTGTTTTTTTTTTAAAAAAATTGCTCGCCCAACATTATGTTCCAAAACTGCATTAATAATTTAAGATTTAATCTGTTTATGTGACAGAATTGTTAGATAAATGAATTATCATGATAATGTGCATGTCCTGTGATTTGCTTCAAATTCTCAGTGGTGTCCAAAAATGGGACCACAACTCGCCGGCAAAGCCGGCTCGTTGAGATCCCATTCTGGACACCACTGAGAATCTGATACAATCGGACATGCACATTATCATGATAATCTGTATTTTTCAATAGTGTACGCATAGTAACATATAATACAGACATTATTCATTCCATTAATATTAAGTTTAGGAGGTTGGATTTGCTCAATGTATTCCTGGGCAGAATGAAAACTTGCAACTTGTAAATTAATATAACAACACATTCGCTAAACAAAGAGACAAAGTGGAGATTTACTTAGTTCAGTCGAATTAGTTTGCCATAAAAAGCCAAGTTTCCTTTTGTAACTTTAAATAAATGAAAACAACAGATGTCTGTTTATTAAAAGTAACAAACGGAAAGGAAACCTCCCCTTGTTTCTGTTGATGTCATGGGTGTTTCCTCGACATTTAATATGCTGCTTAATTGGACCTTCACTGCCAGTCTAATATTTCCAGGGGAGATAACTTTATTGAAAATGAATTTTCATGACGAGATAAGTCAGGCATTTTATCATGTCAACACTAAAGGGCATCCCTACCGACAGTTCCCTTTATTCGATGTTCTGTAGTTAGGACAGATGCCATTGGCTGATATCTTGCACAGGGATCTCTAATGAAAGTTAATTACGGGCCCTCGCTCCTGCTCTCGTGAGTCTCCGAGAATGATTTCACCGGACATATTGGAAACAACAAGATATGTTTGGTTAAAAAGCTTTCAAGTTGCAGGTGTTGACGATGGAAGGACGCATTTTATCAATATTTTATCTGGTAAGTCGGTAAACTGGCTACAAATAAAATTCTTCCTTTCTTTCATAGAGATAATTCTCAAAAAGCAGTATTTTCACCTAATGACTGATCTATTGGTACCACATCAGTGGAAATTAAAGCCGAAGGGGTTTCAGATGCCGTTGTGTTTCGCCGATCTCTATCAGAAACCGAAATGCTATTATAAAATTCTAGCCCAGCAGTATTATCTACAGCACCATCTTCGCTTTGATTGTCTCGATCTTTATTCTCGTCGCTAGCCATCTGTCCCGGATTTGGAGTGTAGAAATACTCATTCAAACGCCTCATCCCAAATCCATATTTCTTTCGATTTCTGAATATGTAATAACAAGAGGAAAGTGTTGCGATGAAATTAATTACAAGCAGAGAGCAGACGACAAACACAACTATATCAGATGCCCCTATGGAGTCCGAGAACGTGCTTGGAGTGGGAGTGGTTGTTTCTACTGCTAATTCAGTTGTGATCACCACGGTTGCTGCCGAACTGTACATTTCTGTCGTACTTGTCTCACGTGCAATCACCTGGAAAATAAATCGAGAGAATCGATACTTTCAGACGTATGTTTTACTAGGAGACTTGAAATCCAAGTCACCAGCCTAATGCGGGGTTCTCACTTTCACGATTTGGGCCCCGGATTGCAACGGTTTTGAAGGGTGGTAAAACAGGCGTGTTTTGGCCACGGTGGCACAAGGGTGGCTACAGTACCTACGGAAGATCTAAGGAAGCGCTAAGGATTGCAGAAGGCGCCATCTGTAATACTTCAGCATTGCAGATGGCGCCTTGTTGCACTCAAGTGACGATATACAACTTCCTACGCACTCCAGACATCTAAGTTTGAGAATGAAACATTTTCGCCGACTACTCCCCGAATCTTAAAAGTAGGAATATAATGTTCCTCTCCAGCTAGCACGCACCTTCTAACATTTGGGTACCCAACCTAACTCCTGTTACCACTCCTACTGTGTTTGGAAGAATAATGGAGTTCATGTTAAGTGAAGAGAGAGAGGCATGGAGTGGTGGAGTTTGGCGGTGCCCCCGCAAATAAATCTCTAGTCGAGACATTATCGTCTGTATTAAATTTTTTGATATAGATTCGATCTTCATAATGATGATGTAATTCTTGCGATTTGATTGGATGATACTAAGACTTACGTCAGACACACTACGGTCATATAAATGTACGGCGGTTGTAGTACCCAATTCTGGCAGCTGGGAGCTCAGCATGGCCGATTTGGAATACAGTACTTGTTAACTAAATAACAGCGTACGTCACGACTACGACAGATTAGATTGGATACTAAGACTTACGTCAGACACACTACGGTCATATAAATGTACGGGGTTGTGGTACCCAATTCTGGCGGTTGGGAGCTCAGCATGGCCGATCTGGAATACAGTACAGTGGAGCCCAGTTAATTGGATATCTCTTAACGGAATAACCCTGTTAATTGAATATAATTGTTCAACACAAAACCATTTACCATACACCCAGTACAAATTTGACTTGTTAATTGAATATAGGTTACAGAGTAAACTCCTGTTAATTGAATAAAATATCTTGAAAATTTCTTGAGAAATTACCCTGACTCTCCCCCGTTTTCCTTTGTTTATAGACCTATTTGGCCTCAGTACATCCAATATAGGCATTTAATCTATTATATCTTGTTTGACAGAGCTCCATGAGCTCTGTCAAACAAGATATAATAGATTAAATGCTAAGTTTATCTCTAGAATACAGGAAAGTGACACAATCCCTATTAATTGAATACTCCTGTTAATTGAATAATTTTCATTGCCAAAGTGGCTATTTAATTAACAGGGTTCCACTGTACTTGTTAACTAAATAACAGCTTACGTCACGACTACGACATATATTTTATTTATCCATAAATAGATTTCCAAGAAGTCTTGAGATTTTTAACTCTAATCCCAACTTACTAATATTCCAGCTATATCAGGGCACTCCTTCAACGAAACCATTCCTTGATGATTTAGTTGGAATATTTTATCAGGCGGGACAAGTCAGGTTTACAACCCCTCCCAATCGGTTATCTTCGTCCCCACCTCGAGTGACGCCAACATTGTAAGCATCCCCAACAACATCGTTGTTTGGAAATAAAAACAAAAAATCTGAAAAGAAGTCTTGCAGAACTTACTTTGAACGTTTCTTGCATAGTATTCTGAGTTCTGTTGAAATGTTGATTATCTGTAATTCGAAACAGGATATATCCTTCTGAGTACACTTCAGATGGCATTGCGTCAAGAAATTTACAAAGTTCTCCATTCAGTTCAATGCTTATCGATACCTTACTGTTTAGGTCCTGAAGAAACATTTAAAAAAGAACTTTGTTTATACTGTTTCAGGACTGGAAGGTTAGTCTGAGGGATAATGAAGCAAAATTTTTAATTCACAATCGCAAGTTTGTCGTTTGAAACATTCATATGCTCACACCTGCACATGGACGTAGATACCAGGCCCCTCACCCCCCCCCCCCCCCACACACACACACAGACAGAAGCAACGAAATGTTTGTCTCATTGTGTAGTAGTTGGACAGCTTACTGTCAATCGTTGACCGTTGACTGGACCGAATACCTTCACATGGGCATAATACGGTCACAGGTGGTTGCTAGTTTAATGATCATCGGGCCGGACCAGTCCTAGTGATTAGCCACGCGATCGACAATGTCTTGGTAAAATAAATAGTAGGTCTGCCACGATTATTACCACGCTAATCTCGATTATCGTGATTAAGTTCCGCGAAAGAACTCGCTGAGAAGCATATGTTTGTACGTAAGTACTGTTGGGCAAATTGCTGACTTATCTTGTTGTCATGAAAATCAACTTTCGATAATGTTATCTCCCCTGAAATTATTAAAAGGCAAGAAAGGTCCAGTTAAGGAGCATGCTATTTATTTATTTATTGGGGTTTATCGACACTTTCGACAGACGGAGAGAACCACCTAGCAACGGCGAGCAACTGTCAGGCTCCCCAACATACTAACTCCACACAAGCAGGGTAAGCATTGGTTGAAGACAAGAGCACCATCGACGTGCGGTACGCCTTGGTACACAACGTTCCCGTGTCCCCCACGTAGGAAATGGGGGTGAAGTGTCTTGCCCAAGGACACAACGCGGTTCCCGCAGGAGGGATTCGACCGAGGACCTCTCGGCTTGCAGCCTGCACCTCTACCTACTGAGCCACTGCGCCCACAAGGAGCATGTAATGGTTGAGAAAACATCTGTAGAAAATAAAGAGACGTTTCCTTTTGTTACTATTAATAAACGAAAACAACAGACAGCTCTCAGGAAACTTGACTTTTTATGGGAAGCGTATTAGAAGTAACTAAGTTACTGTCCACTTTGACTTTCTTTAACGAATGTGTATTTACAGTAATTTGCAAATTTTCATTCTCAGAAAAACATTAGCAAATCTTACCTTCTAGACTTTGGTATTAAGGGAAAGATGGTGTCTGTATTATAATGTCAGGTTGCACACACTGTTGATATTACGGAAGCGTTGAGGCGCCAATTGAATTTTCTATCTTGCACGTGCAAGTTACTATCTTGCACCTGTAAGTTAGTTATCTTGCACCTGCAAGTTAGATATCTTTCATCTTGCAGGTGCAAGTTAGCTAACAATCACCTGCAAGTTACTAGAAATATTATAAGACTCGCAAAACCGGAAGTGAACAGAAACCATCGCCCCAGCTTTAGAAAAGTTAATGTTTCAGTCGATATCCGGCAGGTATATAATATTGCTTTCTCGTAATATGTCCATCTGTCCATTTCACAAACGACAATATCATGCATTAAGGCATAATTTGGTTACAACAACATTGTTTGAACATCTATCACCCACTTCCGTGTGTTTAGTTCCATAAGTGGTCGTCTGATACATTCCGAAAAGTATCACAAATTGACTCACAACGTCTAGCCGCAGTAGAATAACTTACACCTTTATTCCGACTGGTATCTTTCAGCGTTCTTGAAACCAGTTTCATCAAAACATACTTTACCCATCACCGCTTGATCATGAACAACTCTATTGTGCATTAACCCTTTACCCAACGCAGACGATATAAAAATGTATTATTTTAAATATTTTTTTTTTTTAATTTTTCCCCAAAATTCAATAAAACCATATCATGTGAAACCTCATTGGAACGAGCTCAACGAGCTCGTTCCAATGAGGGGTCACATGATATGGTTTTGTTGAAAGTTTTTGAAAAATATTTTTTTAGCTGCTGAATTTGCATATTACGTGGGTGGATGGCCTTTCGTTGTGTAAAGGCCTAAAGAGTTAAATCTACAACGTTACATGCTTTAATTTATGCTCTTTTGTCAAAACCATGTTGCCAAGTACTTCACGTCACCTAAATATAGAGATCTCACCTGCATGCACTGACCAGTCAGGTCGCCTCCCTAAACGAAGGCTGTATCAGACAACTACGACTGGAACTAAGCTCGTCGAATGGGTAATCGTTTCCAAAAACACAAAATGCCCTTTTAGTAAATTTATACTTTAATACCTGATATTAACGTTAAAGAAATGGACGGACAGACATATTACAACAAGGTAGGTATGATATTATAAAATGCCTGCGTGAATCGACTGAAACATGAACTTTTCCAAATTTAGACAGGACTTTCTCTTACTTCCGGATTTTCGAGTGTCATACCTTTTCTATATTTATCATTGGTAGGGGTACTTTTTTTCTCGGCATTTTGATTTCATCAAATGGCTAGAAGCAAGTTTTATCGCTTTGCCACGGTTTGGCGTAACCAATTTTTGTTAGGAAATCGATAAAAAAAGACGAAAAAAGTAGGACCCTGCGAATCTGAATCTCAAATGGAATCATGCATGGGCTCATAGTTCAGGTATTATTAATACCTTGTCTAAAGTTCTTATTATCTGTACGTTCTGGTATGCGCAGATCAAACCTACCATCTGATTAATTGTTATAAGAACATAGACGTTGTGCTCGTTCCAATGAGGGGTCATAAGCTATGTTTTTGACGCAAAAAATGAAAATAAATTTAGTTATCCAATAATTTTGTTTGCAAGTGTCGTCTGCTTTTCATGTTAGGTAAAAGGTTAAAGTGGACTCGAAGACGCTGTTCTATGTATTTGGATATGATTTTCTTCCCCAGAATTGCTCATTATCAAGCTCAGCTGATATGCCTTCAAATGACGCCGATCTCGGCCAATATCAACCAGGGTAGAGTTGCACCCCCTTAGTCAGTTACTAGGCGCAACCATTTTTGTTTACAGCGAAATCGTCCACTGTTATCCGTCGATCTCAATCAGTAAAACTGACATTCAGGGATTCTTCTGCTCTCTTTGTGAAAGGGTCCGGGTCCCATGTAATAGAGAAAATTTGCGTCAGGAAGGTTCGTACTGGGAATTTGTTTGGGAGAAAAAACACACATAAAATAAGAAATGTTACCTTCATATTGAACTGAGAACATTAATACAGACGCTACTACATGTATAATACATGTAGCAAGTTTTATAACAATTAGTCGCATGAAATGATGATCAGTCTCTGTAATGTCTATTAAATACATTGTTCTTATAATATAAAATGATGAAGATATTTATGCGATGGTCTCCATTCTGTGTCTTTGCAATTGTGTCTAGGCAAGTCTTGGCTGCCTATGTAGGCAGCCAAGACTTGCCTAGAAACAACTGACAAGATTCTTGGGATGTACCTTGAAAATGTATCTAAAAACTGCCTGTTGAGGCATCTGTTTTGGTGCAGTAAAAAGTGATGAAAGTCAAAGTTAGACCTTCAAGAGTTAAAGAGGAATTAAATTTTCATTTGAATGAGGACTGAGACATGGGAAATTTTGGGTTTGAATTGGGAAACATCATGCCAAAGTGCCAATGGGAAAGGGTCCCATATTCGACCTCTGTAGACACCCAAAAGGATCTCTGGGCATTTCCAAGCAAAGGAACTAGTTTTTGTACTGTGAGGAATTAATGACAGCAATCAGTAAGGATTAGGCGAATGAAGAGAAAAAAAATGAAGAGAGCTGTACACAAAGTTCAACGCAAACTAAGATTGAGAGTCGTAAGACGAGATAGTTCAGCTATCGGAACCTCGCGGCTTGTGTAGAAGCCGCGACGTTCGGATAGCCGAACTGGGATAAGAGGAAACTTCGGACTTCATGAAAAGAGAGAGAAACAATAACATTGTTAGAAAACTGTAACAGATCTGAAAACATTCTGTCATTATTTGTTTTGATTTCACAAATAAAGAGGTTATGACTCGATTAGTTTCATTTCGGCCGAGTTATTAGCCCTCGTTAACTCACATCATCCTTCGACCATCGGTCTCAGACTGATATGAAATAACTTCGGACTGATGTCTCGTGCGAGATGAAACTAACCAATCACTGTCCTCTAAATATTATCCGGTTATAGCCGATTACGAAAGTGTATTAACCCATAACCTTCAATGATATTTATTACTTTCTAAAGTGTGATTTACTGGGATTTCCGGGTTTGATTATAAACTATAACTTCACAAGTGAATTATGCAATCAACAATTGAGTCATGTATCCGTGCGCGCAAACGAAGACGCTTTGCCGTGGGTGTAATGCGGACTTCATTGTTTATTTTTTTTTTTTTAACCCTTTACCTAACATGAAAAGCAGACGACACTTGCAAAAAAAAAATCTTGAATAACTATTATTTTCATTTTCTGTCTCAAAAACATAGGTTATGATCCCTCATTGGAACGAGCTCGTTCCAATGAGGGGGTTATAACCTATGTTTTAGAGACCAAAAATGAAAAAATAATGAAAATTAATTGGCGATTTTTGAGAATAGTGCTTGTCGGTTTTGACCGTTACGTTAGGTAAAGGGTTAAATAATATAATTATCGTTAATAATGAAAAGTAATAAACAGAGTAATCGCTTGACTGGACTGGTTACCTGAAATAATTCATTAGAGGCGAGGGACTATATTGTAAAACACTCGTGCGCATTCGCGCACTCGCGTTTGTACAACGTCCCTCACCTCTCATGAATTATTTCACGTAACCAGTCCAGTCAAGCGATTACTCTCTATGTGTTAACCCAATGACCACGAGAGGCAGCTTTTCCGGCTCAGGAACATGATACGTCATCATTTCATTAAGTAGGAAAGATGCTAAGTGAATAGACTAATCAGCCCTCGAGGCTGCACGTTGAAAATATTAATTGGTCTACCCCCAAAGTAATAAATATGAACTCTTCCAATTGCTGCAATTGAACTCACATGGAAGATACCACTCGTATTCAAAGGGTTAACAATACGTATTATAATTTGCACATACCTGATCTCTGTCTCTCACATGGATATATCCATTGTTTTCAAACGATATGAGTGTACCGTTAGGAACATCAGACCTTACAATAGCCGTGTATGGTGTATTAAATCTGTCGAATGTTGGCACCTCATCATTTTGATCTTCTATTCTTATTATGATATGAGTTGACGCAGTAATATTTCCTGTCTGTGGAAACGTATCGTTATTCTCTTCTGCCTGTACCAAAAGCAAAATAATTTACTGAGTACATAAACCAGAAGACAAAAATTAAAAACAAATGACTTTCTAAGGATCACCTATCTATATCTCAGTGAATAATGAACGCATGTTTTATTAGATATGATTGTCTTCCCCAGAATTGCCCATTATCAACCCCCCCTCTAACATGGCTTCAAACTCGTCTTATATGACTCCTATCTAGGCTGATATGAACCAAGCTAGAGTTGGCCTCCACTGATGCCTTACTAGGCTCAACCAATTTGTTTACATAGAAACGTTCACAGTTATTCGTCGAACGCAATCAGGAAAAGTGTAGTTACCAGGCATGGTGGAGTGGGTTGAAGCAGAGTTTTGTATGATGAGGCACTGATGATGGTGATAAGTGATGATTAGGTGAAAGAAGCAGGGCTGTATTATTCATAAGGCTGACTAGGCTGAAGCCTGGGGGCCCGCAGGGATAAGGGGGCCGCCATTTTTTTTTTTCTTTTCTTTTGCTGAGGCATCGTTACCAGCGCATTAGGGCTCTAATGCTTAAAGACACTTTGGTCTCTGCGCCGTAGCGATACATGTACATATGTATTTATCCATATATACCTACTTAAAAAATATCATAAATTTACACAAACCCTCCCGGAATCTTAGGTCGTCATTGGATAACCTTCTGGACATTCCACGTGTGAGATCGGAGGTAGGAAAGCGATCTTTCGCTTTTGCTACCCCTTCACTGTGGAAATTGGAATGCATTGCCAAAGAACCTACGAAACATCTCCAAAACTGAAGGTTTCAAAACAGGTTTAAAGACTTATTTGTTTAAGATGGCTTTTGATTGTTAACCATTCTTTCTTCTTTTCCTTTTTCTCTTTTTTAAAATGTAAGCGCTTTTGAGCAGATTTTTGTTTGAATTAAGCGCTATATAAGTAAATTATTATTATTATTATTATTATTATTATTATTATTATTATTATTATTATTATTATTATTATTATTATTATTATTATTATAAGTATACTGTATATATATATTTATATACAGTACATTATTTTAATGCATAATAAATAATATGTCAAGTTGTGACTAGAATTCTTCAGGCGACCCGCAAAATTCGAAGTTGGAGAAGATGCAGTTTAGCTATCACAACGTCGATATCCCACACGCTATCCATCCCAACTTCTCCGATCATACTCTAAATATAGGTTATAAACTGAGTGACAATCTATAAGTGAATTAAAGTGTCGAGTTCGAATCACGAGTTACTTTTATTCATTTTGAGACTGTTACGAGATGTCTAAAATATTTATAACACTCCAAGCGTCCCTATGAATGCAGTAACACTGTAAGTGGACATATAGAATATACCCATAGTAGCTTGGTGTATCAAATGTTCACCATGAGTGGTGAAGTGGTGTTAACCGCGAGCCTTTGGCGCGCGGTTAACACCACTTCACCACGAGTAGTGAACACTTGGTACAGCAAGCTACTTTGGGTATATTTTATTTATATCAGGAGTCGCTATTATTTTTTCTCGATTTTACTGAGAAGCAGACGTATACACGTGCGAATCTGTTTTTGTGAACATGAGCACCGGTGGGCGGCACTTCCGCTGTAACTTTTATCGCCGAAACGAAATGGAAAAAGAAACAGTGAAATCACGGAGCCCTTTTCATTATAATAACATACTATTTCGAGTTATGGATACTTTATTAACATGCGACAACGCATGTGTGTTAATGTTTGGTATCTTCGGAGGAAAACTCGCGAGGCGACGAGCGATAAATTTAGACAAGTTTGCATTCAGTCGAGGTCACCAAAGGTCAACTTGGATGTAGTTCCACTGTAGGTGTAAAGTTTAACAATTGAAATCCCATTGCTGGTGTGTTCACCACGGTAGGTGTGTAAAGCTAAAATTTATGTCATAGGCTTTTTATATATAGTAGAATAGGTAATCATGGTATAAAAAGAGTCTACTTATAGATCTGTATGTAATATACAGGCGTCCGATTCCAGCGATATATTTGGCCGAGGGACGTTTGGAGTGTTAAAAATGAATCGTATTTTGTCAGGCTGATATTGTGGACAGTCTAATAGAAAGTGCTTACGCTCGCCATTACTCCTTAGTTACATATTTGACACTCCTTTTCACTGTCTGTTCCCGTAGTTTCCCTTTGAGCTCTAGCGACCGCGATCTCAACTTGAACAGCAATGACCCGTCAAAGGTGACATCAAGGTACTCTTCAAAACCTGGCCTCTCTTTATCCCACAGGTCACCAAAGGCTTCCAACATTCAAACTACAAATCTCTTTATTTTGGAATAAGTTGGTATACTTATAGCACCTTTCCCCCGCTATAAGATGTGCTCAAAATGTACAAAAAGGTTTACAAAAACAAGTTGTTTCTGAGTGACCTGTGAAGGAAAGGTTACTGATTAACAGATTATCAGTGAATGCGTCCATGAATGATAATATTTTCAGACGCTTTTTAAAATGCTGAATTGTTTTACAGTGCCGGATAAGAAACTACAAGCCATTCAAGATTTTGAGAGCCTGGAAACAGAATTCCATTCGAGACATTCAAGAATTCTGTAATCAATGCTTGAGCTCAGCGCTTGCCTCTGCAGGAACAAGATGAAGCACGACGTAAGGCGTGGGAATTCCTTTGAAGAGTTTGTACACTAGAAGAGTAGTTTTGTATTCAATTTCAGCCTTTTACTGGTATACTTCCATCCATTTCTGTATTTATTTATTGGTGTTTAAGGTCACATATTTATACACAATGGCTAATCGTGACCGTGACAGTTTTACGGGTGGGGGAAGCTGGAGTACCCGGCGAGAACCACCGAGCAACGACGAGCAACTCTCAGCTCCTCAACATTCTAACTCTGTTCAAGCACCGCTCAAGCAGGGTTACAGTGGTTGAAGACATGTGCACCATCGACGTGCAGTACGCCATAGTACACGGTGCCATCGTGCCCCCATGTCGGCAACCGGGATAAAGTGCCATGCCCAAGGACACAACGCGGGTCGTCCCGGACGGGGATCGAACTCAGGACCTCTGCATAGAAGTCCAACAGTCTACCACTGAGCCACCATTCAGCCCTACGGAAGCGATGTAGCTCAAAATTAGATGCACGCCTCTTAACCCTTTACCCAACGCAGACGATATCAAAATTTATTATTTTAAATATCATTTTTTTAATTTTTCAAAAAAATTCAACAAAACCATGTGATGTGACCCCTCATTGGAACGAGCTCAATGAGCTCGTTCCAATGAGGGGGTCACATGATATGGTTTTGTTAAAATATTTTGAAAAATTAAATTTTTCACCTGCTCAATTTGCATATTGTGCGGGCGATTCGTTAGGTAAAGGGTTAAAAGAGGAATAAGAGATGAAAAGTCGTCTGGTGGACGCCCACAATACCTGCGCGGAGATTCTATACAGCTGTAGATCAGCTGTGAACAGTGTGAAGCTCTGTTCTGCATTCTGCGCCAGCTGTTGGGCCTTTTTCATGGCAGTGGCAATAGTTTCAAGACAAATTAGCAGTTTTTGGCGAACATTCACTTATTTATGCATTGAAAATATCTTGTCTGTCTATATCTGTGTAAGTGTAAGAGTAGATCTTATCCCCTGGAAATAATATCCTTCCAGATAAGATTTCCTTAGATCTATACCCAAATAGAAAAACATATCCTACAAAAATGTAAACATTGAAATAACATTTGTCAAAACTCAGGTGTAAACATTGATACTGTGTTTATCAATATTGAGTGGGCCTGCAGGATATAATTTACAGTAAGATTATTTCTCACTGGAAATCTTATCCGGACTTATTTTTGTGGTATGAGCGTTTCACAAATCTCTTTCATATTATGATTTGTTAACATGATACATCAGTGAACACACTGCATGAATTTTGTGTGCAGGTGCTGGTGTCAGTCAATCAGTTTTTGATATGTGTCCATCTGATAGGGTCAGTGACAAACGTTTGAACACACTGCATGGATTTGTGTGTAGGTACTGGTGTCAGTGGCAAACGTTTGAGAATATGGGCAACATGGAATTTGAAATACTTTGGAATTTTATTTCAGATCATATATACCCAGATATACCCACATCTAACATGGACACGGAGTCTGACATACCTCTATCTGGGACTGTACTTAATGTATCTGCCTCGTCAGAATACAACTCCTCAAAAGAGTCTGTTATGGATTTATTTTTACAAAGTTCTAAAAAAAACAAAAATTCGGATTCTGTACATCCCTTCCAGGCCGAAATGAAATAAAACTAAAAAATTGGACAATAGATTGATTTTTGGATTTTCAGCTTTTGAACTGAAGAGATTTATGTGGCCGATAATTTTTACTACTTTGTCATCATATATCCTTGGAAATTTAGTCCTGTAGATAAAATTTCCTAGAAAATATTATGACATGGATAATATTTCCTGGGGGATAATATTTACTGTTACAATTTATGTGGTGGATAATTTTTACTGGTGTGTCATCATATTTCCTAGGATATTTAGTCCTGTAGATAAAATTTCCTAGGAAATATTATAACATGGATAATATTTCCAGGGGGATAAAATTTACTGTTACATAAACTTCTAGATTTTTTTCAGGTAAATGCTGATTATATATGAGAATTTCAGCACCTAGGCTTACTATGCGAATTGAAATTGGGTACCCATTTCCTGGGACGAATATCTCATAATTGCGCAATGCTGTCAAACGTCCAGTAAACATTTTTCTGGGTCAGGAGATGTCCCTCTATCAGAAACCATCGAGAAAAAAAACTTTGAACGCGACTTTGAAGTTGTGCAGAAAGTTGGCATTTGGCGGCCGGATTATAGTTGAGATAAACTACTAACCTCTATGTCTATAGTAAAGACTCCTCCACTGGACACCACAGGTTCGGTATCTCTGTCGATTATCTTTGTAGTTGTAATGATTCCAGTTTGTTCATCTATAGCGAAATATTCGTGTGGCCCTGTGGTGAATATATACATAGACAGTAATCGTTTGACTGGACTTGTTACGTGAAATAATTCATGAGAGGTGAGGGACGTTGTGCAAACTCGAGTGCGCGAATAGTCAATATAGTCCCTCGCCTCGAATGAATTATTTCACGTAACCAGTCCAGTCAAGCGATTACTCTGTTTATTACTTTTCACTATTAACGATAATTATATTATTTAACCCTTTACCTAACGTAACGGCCAGCGCCATTCTCAAAAATCGCCAATTAATTATCATTATTTTTTCATTTTTTGTCTCTAAAACATAGGTTATGACCCCTCATTGGAACGAGCTCGTTGAGTTCGTTCCAATGAGGGGTCATAACCTATGTTTTTAAGACAAAAAATGAAAATAATAGCTATTCAAGAATTTTTTTTTTTGCAAGTGTCGTCTGCTTTTCATATTAGGTAAAGGGTTAAAAAAACAAAAAACAATAAAGCCCCCATTACATCCACGGCAAACCGTCTTTGTTTGCGCGCACGGATACATGACACAATTGTTGATTGCATAATTCACTTGTGAAGTTATCGTTTATAATCAAACCCGGAAATCCCAGTAAATCACACTTTGGAAAGTAATAAAATACTTTAATCATGAACAGACGGAACACAATGAGATAGGAGTTTGGAAGGACAGGTTGGGATTGAAGAGCGTACAGTGCAGTCGCCGTGGACTGATCGTGATCGACGCGTGAACTGTGATGTCCACGTATGCGTTTACCAGATAATATAAGTCATCATTAGCAAAATTTTAATTAATGAAACACCGGGTTGATTTCCTTCACAAGTGAAAGGAATATTGTTGGTACCAAAACTTTCTGAAATAAAGATTTTTTGTCGCTAAATCAGATTTTTTAGTCAATTGGGTAAATTGGCACCCAACACTATGAACACAGTAAGAATGTATAGTAAGGATTCTATTTTTTATTACTACCAATTTAGAGGGCATTCCCTAGTACATTAACACAGTTTAACGGGGCATTACAAGAACGCAACGTTCAACTAACAGAGTCGCGTGATGTGTCGGGAGTAGTATGTCAGGTACATATGAGGGATGGTTAGGATGACCTCGGTGGATGACCTCGGAAGTGACGTCATGTCACGTGACCTAGTGGCGCCATGTTGTGTTGTCATGGTAACCCGCGAGAGCGGCCATCTTGTGACGTCATCCCCATAGTGATACGTGGTGTTAGTGCGCATGCGCAGCGCGTGTTGTTAGGGTGACACGTGTTTCCGTCGTCCATTTTATATACTGGAGGCCGCCATCTTGGATTTCTATGGTAGCATGTGATTGCTATGTTACCCAATCTTTCTGCAATAAGACGGGGTATGTTCGGAGGGTATGTTCGATTGTAAAAGAGTAAATCTAATTACCACAAACAACCCGACAATCTCTCCAAATCACCAAAATCCACCCAACTTTTACTATTTCGAATTCGATCAGAATTCTCTGCTTCTATCTATATATGTAATAGTTTATGTCTACCTAGCCATGTTCCTTTGTTCTGGAGTATACCCCAATAGCGTAGAAGAGCCTATTAGTTGGAACAGTTTATCTTATTATTGCTATATTTAGCAATTTCTGGTCTATTCTTGTTAGTTCTGACCCTCTTCCAAGTACTCTTGTTGTTTCATATATCTAGATCATTTATAACCAATCAGATTGCTTGATTCCCATAACCTGTGTGCAGAGTTATCTCCCTTCTGTATAATAAAAACCTATATCCAATGGCAATATCCCCAGGCTCCCCAATTTTAGCACCCCTTTTTGAAAACACCTGTGGCTATGGAATCCCTTTTTTGTCATATGTGCTTATGTGAAAAAGCACAATGTGACACAATGTGCCCTAGCACAAAGGCACATGCTTTATGTGCCGATATGTGCTTATGTGAAAAGGCACAATGTGACACAATGTGCCCTATCACATAGGCACATACGGGTATTTGAGGATACCTTTGGCCTGGTATTGTATTATTTGAGGATACCTATCGAGGATACCTACTGGAGAATCCCTTTTTGTCATATGTGCTTATGTGAAAAAGCACAATGTAACACAATATGCCCTATCACATAGGCACATGCTTTATGTGCCGATATGTGCTTATGTGAAAAGGCACAATGTGACACAATATGCCCTACCACATAGGCACATAAGGATATTTGAGGATAGCTATGGCCTGGTATTGTATTATTTGAGGATACCTATCGAGGATACCTACTGGAGAATCCCTTTTTTGTCATATGTGCTTATGTGAAAAGGCACAATGTGACATAATATGCCCGATCACATAGGTACATACGGGTATTTGAGGATACCTATGGCCTGGTATTGTATTATTTGAGGATACCTATTGAGGATACCTATCGACGATACCTTTTGGAGAATCACTTTTTTATCGCACTAGGCTATGTAAAAGCCCTCAATGGGTCTAATGTAGTCTTATCAACCACTTCCATCTTGTCGACAAAGCTCCAAGGCTATTACAGGTCTATGGCCTATCTGTCCTCTCATTAGCTTCTACAACAGTCTTGTTCCATTGTGGCCTTGTACCAGTACTATTGGCTTCTGTTATTCTGCCCCATATCTCATCCATTACTTCCTAGCTATACCTATCTCAGTTTCGACTATAACATTGATCAAGGTCGAATCAGATTTCTCCTGTATACATATAAGGCATTCCGTTATTGAGATTCCTGTTTGTGGTAATTAGATTTACTCTTCTACAATCGAACATACCCTCCGAACATACCCCGTCTTATTGCAGAAAGATTGGGTAACATAGCAATCACGTGCTACCATAGAAACCAAGATGGCGGCCTCCAGTATACAAAATGGACGACGGAAACACGTGTCAACCTAACAACACGCGCTGCGCATGCGCACTAACACCACGTATAACTATGGGAATGACGTCACAACATGGCCGCTCACGCGAGTTACCATGACAACACAACATGGCGCCACTAGGTCACGTGACATGACGTCACTTCCGAGGTCATCCACCGAGGTCATCCAAACCATCCCTCATATGTACCTGACATACTACTGCCGGGTCGTTAATGAGTTGAACATCTCATTAACAGCCCGACACGTCAAGTGACTTTTGTTCCTCACTGTCGAACACTTGAAAATGAAAACAGTTTTCAGAAATGGTTTCAACTAGTAAACAATGTGATTTTTATTTAAATTATTAAATATGTAACATGTCCAGCAAAGTTAGTCCCATAAGAACAAGCAGCTGTATATAGTAAGTAAGTCTGCAGAAATTTTAAGCCTTTATTCCTGACTTAAAAGCGGTAAATATCGGGTCTGTTTTTAAGTTTTCAAACTTCGTTGCAATTGAAAGAGTACCGGTGCCGATCACGTGATAATCATGTGACACCAGTTTGTTTGAGAACAAACGATAATAGCATTTGCAAAAATTGAAAACGTTAAAAACGTCTCAATCAAGCGAACTGAATGAAAACCAATTGACTGTTTGCAGCTGCCATGTAAGGTACAGAGTTAAAACTTTCTCAGAATCGCAGTGGTAATAATAGTAATAATATGACTTTGTCGGGCCTTGTGGTTTATTAACGGCCCAACAGGTGTGAATAACAGCCCTTCAGCTTATTAACCACCCTCGACTCCGTCTCGTGCCTTTCATAATCTGTCGGGCTGTTATTCACACATGTTGGGCCGTTAATAAACCACAAGGCCCGACAACGTCATGTTATTATTATATTATTATCAATTCATGGGGCGTTACTAGCACATTGAGGTGAAATTACGTGGACGATAAGGAACCATAGTTCCACTACTAAAACGACGATCACTGGTATTTCCCACCGGGGGCTAATGGTTAAAAATAGCCATTAGCGCCCTTGGCCCGCACGCGCAGTGACGATGACTTCAAGTTGTCAACTTCGGTAAACAGATTGCAGACGAACAGTTAAAATGTCTCACTCTCAGACTTCCGAATTAAATGAAGGTGATTTGCAAAAAATGGAAAGTGAATCTAAGCCGGCAAACACAAAAACAGCGACAACTTATGGAATAAAAATTTCACAGAATGGCTGGAAGCATTGGTTTGTTGATTTTTTCGGACAAGTCTGCTGATGATAGAATGACTATAGCCAAGTTTCCTTCCAATAACTTTGAATGACATGCCTGTTCACGTACCGATTGATCAAATGTCCCAACTACATCACCAAGACATGCCTTCCTCAGTCGGGGTTAAAATTCAAAACTCAAGACTTCTTTGAAATTTATTGATGCGTATATAAAGATTAATAGGCTGTTTGAAATATGATGGAAATTGTTTATATTATATAACAATGTAATTTAACCGCTAAATATCACTACTGTCTGACGATCTTTTCCTGGTCCCCGGAAAATCCACTGTGTGAAATACTGTTCCATATCATTATAGTATGACGGACTATTTACGGTTGTACTCGAATTCGCATAAGTAACTGCTCCGGTCGCAGGGAGTACTTTACTCCGAGCTTTCATTGGTTCTCTCGAACGGCGGACCGGGGTTTTTTTTTTTATCGTATTGATGATATTTTTATAGTATTCATGCGCATCGTGGGATTCTCCGGAAGTGTGCACCTGTACAAAAATAAGTGTAAACAAAAATAGTTCTATTTCACTTAAATCCAAGTTACCAAAAAAGGGTTGGAGGAATTGTTAAAGCTAGCGTTGGCATGCGATGTTGAACTATAAGTCATATAATAAACCTTTTATCGCTACAGTGATGTGATCTGGGTCGTCGAACCACGTCTCGTTGAGGAGGTCAGATCGCCGGATCAAACGAGCTGCCGCAGGCGATCTGACCTCCTCGACTAGACGTGATATTACGACCCAGATCACTTCATTGCAGCGATAATATGTATGTGTGACATTTTGAAACATTGAAAAACGATGCAGATGAGGACACGTCTGATAATGCATATCACAGTTGTATCAACAAGTTAAATAAATACGTTGCAGCCAAAATAAGTTTAACGTATGACAGGTATATATTGAGGCAATGTAAAAATCTCGCTTAAAAAAAACAAGCAAAAACATGTGAATTTTCGTTTGTTGATAAAGAACTGAAATCACAGATAATTTTCAGCACCATCATCCAAACGACGCTAACAGTCACTGCAAGATATTTTAAGCCTTGCACGGTCATGAGAACTTTCTGAAAAACATGACAGTTGTAAACAACAATTCTCCACTTCGCGAAATTCAATTAAATCGGGTAAACAAACAGGATAAAAAGCCAGTCTGTGGTATGTTCGAAAATGCTTCATTGAACAATTGCCAAATTTCGATAAACAATTACTACGGAGGTCCTAGTCCACCGAAAAGGCGCAGAATGTGTGTCAAAGGCAGCGATTCTGACTGAAAATGAAAAATTCAAACACAGATTCAAAAAGAAAGTTGACTGTTCATTTTTTTTGCGTAGTCATGTGCATCGGGGGATTCCCCGAAAGTGTGCACCTGTTACAAAAATAAATGTACTTTAAACATATTTTTATTTGCCATAACTATTGAACAAAAAGGGATAGGAGGACAAGTGCGTTCCACTTAGTAAAAACCTCCGCTCCCAAAACATGAATATAGAAAATGTTACAATGGCGAAACAAACAAGTTTTTGAAATTCATAAATGTAAAATAAACTATTTGAATGGGTTTATATATATGTATGTATGTGTATAAATAAATATGAATATGTAGCACTAAACAAAGACAGAAAAAAGGAGGAAAGAAAGAAAGAAAAATAAATGTGAATAAAAGTCGTTCTATTTTACTTCAGTCCAATTTACCCAAAAGGGTTTGGGGAATTGTTAATGCTAGCGCTGACATACGATGTTGAACTATAAGTCATGTAATAAACCTTTTATCGCTACAGTAAAGTGATCTGGGTCGTCGCATAACGTCTTGTTGAGGAGGTCAGATCGCCGGATCAAACTCGCTGGCTGCGGCAGCTCGTTTGATCCAGCGATCTGACCTCCTCAACTCGACGTGATACGACAATCCAGATCACTTCACTGTAGAGATAGTGTGTTTGTATCGTGCTATTTCGAGAGGACTATATGGTGATGAGGTCGAACATGTTCATATTCGACTGTTCACAGCTTTGGAAAAGATAAAGCATGCGGAATTCTAGAACACCGAATCAGAATGTTGTGTGGATTTAGTGAAAGCAGTGATATAATTTCGGATAGCCACCCTACATTAGGTGAACTATTAGCATTGACGAGGGTAGTGTATGGTCGTCAAGTTAATCGCTCGTGGTTTAGAAAAATTCATATTATGTAGTCTCAAGCATCATTCTCCAAACCTGCACAAAAATTCATTCCAAATCACTTTGTGCCTCTTCTTAAGAAATCATTTACTGCAATTCCTGAGTACAGACAACCTTGGGGTTCCTTCTGGAATTCTAGTTAAAATCGGAATCGACATCAAATACCGGAATCACCTGATAATTCGCATCTCACTCACATTATTATTCAATTATCTAAATTATGTCACAGCTTTCCTACACTTTAGTTAATCCTTTATCTAACATGAAAAGCAGACGACACCTGCAAAAAAAATCTTGAATAACTACTTTTTTAATTTTTTGTCTCAAAACCATAGATTATGGCCCCTCATTGGAACGAGCTCAATTAGCTCGTTCCAATGAGGGTCATAACCTATGTTTTTGAGACAAAACATGAAAACGTAATGAAAATTAATTGGCGATTTTTGAGAATAGCGCTGGACGGTTTTGGCTGTTACGTTGGGTAAAGGGTTAGATTACCATGCATTATGGAATTAATCTTGAAAAATAAGGGTGATTCCGGTATTTACTGGTGATACCGGTGATACAAGTGATTCCGGTATATAGGTACAGCTTAAAAATACGTGTAGTAGTGGTGACGCAACATCTTAATTAATTAACACGCACCGTACCGGTACTCCAAATTTATCACGATGGGCCTTCAACAGCGCGAACCAGGCACTACAGACCCCATTTGCATGACCGACTGTGTGTGTTACATCAGTACAACTCGCATATCGAGTCTCGTAAGGAAATGCATGATTGCAAGCAAGAGCGAATACATATCTAACCTTGCAATCCAGATGAAAATGTCTCGACTCGAAAAATTGTTAGGAAAGTCACACACACACACACCTTAACTACCCCCGCCCCTTAGTGACGCTCTTCCGATCGCTTGCTTTTGATATAATAGTATAAATGATCAACCCATTTTAAGAGTATGTATTACCTTTAGAGAACTTGTAACTAATGCTGTTCGTGGGTCCCCGATCTCCATCTACTGCACTAACTTGGGCCACTGATGTTCCCTATTAGAATAACAAAAACAGCAAGCGTTTATAAACTAGTAGACATTAAATGGAAATATTTTGTCTCTAATACGCATTTCATACATTTGTACTCTGTCTGACACAAGTATTATGGTAATGCTGAAAATCAAAATTTATCAAATCTCCACTGGTGTAAATAAAGTTGTGTTTGAAATGTTACCACTTAGGTGCGCAGTGTACTCAATCTGATTTTATTTATTAAATATGATTTTCTTTCCCAGAATTGCCTATCACCAGGCTCGGCCCAGGGGCGGATCCAGGATTTTATAAGGGGGGGTGCTATTGTTGGTCGGCGAGCGCCGAAGGCGCGAAGCAATTAGGGGGGGGGGGGGGTCTGGGGGTCCTCCCCCAGAAAAAAATTTTGAATTAGGAACCCATCAGATGCTATCTGAGACGTATCGTGGTCATATATTTGTCCTTTCTCTTAAACCTATTTTCTGCCGATTTGGCTTGAAATTTGGTAAAAACAATTATGGTACTGACACTGCCCAATGAAAAACAAAATAATCATTCGAAATTGTTACCTACCAAGAAGCAAATATAATCACCCCTGGATTTTGCCTCAAATTAACTGAAATGCGGGGATTGCCTGGAAGAAACATAATAATTTTCACTATGACATACCAGTTGTACGCAGGGGCGATAGAAGTTCCAAGAAGTATGAGTGTGTGTAGGTGGGTGAATGTGTGGATGGGTTGGTGCCACTGGGTGAGTGGCCGAGAGGGGGGGGGGGGGTCACATTTCTTCTGGTCAACTTTGAGATGCATATACTATTTAAATGTTAAACACCCCAAAGGCAGATTTAGACGGGGGCGCACATGGCGTGCGCCCCTCTAGTTTCTCAGAAATCAGTTCTGAGAAAATAGAGGGGCGCATGCCGCGTGTTTCCCCGTCTATTAATCAGACATAAAAAGTATATGTCGTTGAAAATTATTTTGTTAGAATTGACTGGAGCGTGCCAAAGGCAAAGGCACGCCCCAGTCAATTCTAATAAAATAATTGAAGTCAGTGCGTACTATAAATTAATAGTATGTGCACACTTGCATCACAACAGTTTGTGACCATATAAGTATAGAGGGCGACGTCCCTCTATTTTAAAATCCTGGATCCGCTTCTGAAACACCCAAGTCCTGTCTCAGTTTGTGCGCTTCTACCGTGCTATGTGAACGCACAAACTTGTACACTGTGTAAATACATTGTTCCATCAACTGATCTTAACTGGTAAGTAGCTTAATTATTTTATTCATGTTATCGAAGAAATAAGTCTGGATACTAGATGTCCTGTTGCTCTGTAACATTAAATTGTTTTAGTTTACTAGAGAATGCCTGTAGGCATTATCCAGCAAGTTCAACTGTTGCGACAATTTAATATTTATCAAAGTGCATTTAACATTGGTGAATCATTCACCAATGTTAAATGCTCTTTGTAAATGTTAAATATTTAATTGTCCCATTCAATCATCTGTCATAGTGTAAAACTATTGCTGAAGGCGAACGTCACCATAGCATCACTGATTCAGCTGAACAAAGATATATTTACGAACAGAGCTGATATACGTGGAAACTTTGTCCATAAGACCGTAAATATATGGTTGACATTGGAATCAGCTCGTCAACTGATTCAAATGCTACCCATTTTGGGAAATGCTGTGATTGGTAACTGGTAAAATTCCAGGCACATTCTTATAACAACTGCATTTTATTGAAATTAAATCTTTAAGATAGATTATTGGAGGCTGGATCGGAAATACAGTAATCGCGTATGCTTATTACAGTAATACTTGTGATTGGGATGAAGTTCTCACTCTTTCAGAATGTCTGCAAATTCAAATTTTTTTGAGTAGTGAGTAGGCGTGTGTGTGTGTGGGGGGGGGGGGGGGGGGGTGCTCGAGCACCCAGAGCACCCCCCCCCCCCTGGATCCGCCCCTGCGGCCGATATGACTTCAGACTCGGTGGACATGACGCGATCTCGGCCGATATGAGCAAGGAACAAGCCAGAGTGGTTCCTCTTGCTGCGTCGTCACAGGTGCAGCCAAATCGTTAAGCGTCACTCGTAGAACGCAATCAGGACAACAGGTGCTACCGGGCATAATGGAGTGGTCTGAAGCGGAGTTTTCAGATGTCGAGGAATTAACGAAGGTCCCGATTTGTTCAATTTACGAATGAATCCTCCGATCTGCAAAATGTTAGGGCCGGTGTTCTCCAGGGTTCTGTACTTGGCCCACTCTTATTGTTCTAAATATCAATGACTTATCCCAATCGACTGATATGAATGTTTTGTCCTTCGCGGATGATACAACTGCTTATACATCAGGAAATAATCTTAACTTATTGACTGAGAGGACAAACGACGAATTAACGAAAATCAGTGACTGGTGTCTTGCCAACAAGCTATCGTTGAATGCTAACAAAATCAATGCTTTACTTCTTCATCCCCCAAATGATAATTATAATTATAGCCATGTACAGACACAAATACTAATAAAAAATAAAATTAGCAGGTAATAATCGCGAAATGAAATCAGTAAAATCTTTAGGTGTTAACATAGATGAAAATCTCAAAGTTAATCACCACGTGGCCGCTGTTTGTATAAAATTGTCTAGAGCTATTTATATCCTCAATAAAGTGAAAAAAAAATTGCCAGTTGACACTTTACGTGTACTCTATTTTACGTTGTTCCAAAACCACTTAATTTATGGAATCAATGTATGGGGTAACACACCTGCAACAAAACAATTTCTGTATTTGCAGAAAAAAGCAGTGCGTATCAAAGCAAATAAAAAGTTTAATCTCATACCGACCCTCTTTTTAAACATTTGAAAATTCTTAAATTCACTGATCTTTACAAATTACATTCACTACTATTCATCAACGATTGGACTCAAAAAACTCTCCCTGTCAGTTTTAATAATACATTCCAAGTGTACCAAAACCCCTTAGGCATAAATACCAGACAGTGTGGGAATCTAACTACACACAAACCCCGCACTCAGTTCTCATCCGCTCTTCCCTGCTTTTCTTTCCCGAAATTATGGAATGACTTAGATTCAAGATTAAAATTCTTCCCCCGCCTGTCATTTAAAAAAACACTGACCAATCAGTTCCTAAACGCTTATAATGACAACACAAATTGCTCAAATCCGAGATGTTTCGACTGCTCACATAACTAGTTTGTCTTTGGGGGTCTTACTTTTCCCGTCCCCAAATGTCTATGGTTTTTGCAACTGTACATATCCTAATAATCCGTACTACTAAAATGGAGGAATAGCGTAATTTTTTTCACTTTGGAAACAAAGTTGATCACAAGATCAGAATAACTACTAATCTAACAGTGGAGTTAAAATGTCAAAATATACCAACACTGTTCTGAACTATTCACATTAACCATCTACTTGCCAGATCCACCTTTCTTCTAAGACAATTGTCATTCGCCGTATTTGACATTTATTTTTTGTTTAATTTTGTTTTATATGCCATGTTTTTTTTTTGTTTTTTTCTATCTTTTTTTCGAAGGGATGACAGGAAGACAGACGCAAAACTATGTCATTCCCCCACTGTATACATCTCATTTATTAAATCTTGTAACATTATTTTTCTCTTAAAACGTACTGTATTTGTACTCTGGGAAATAAAGTGAATTGAAATGAATGACGACAGTGAGTGAAGGTTTGAAAGACGAAGAGAAGAAAGAGGAGAATTGAACGGAAAACCCAATGCAAATTCAGAGCAATAAGAGGAAAATGCGTAGAAGTGGGAGATGAGATAAGTAGTATGTCACTTCCAGGGTTCACCCTACTGGTGAACCCCGGAAGTGACGTCATGTCACGTGACCCAGTGTCACCATGCTGGGTTGTCAGGGTAGCCCGCGCTGCCATGTTGTGACATCATTCCCATAGTGATACGTGCAGCGCGTGTTGTTATGGTGATAGGTATTTCCATCGTCCATTTTATATACTGGAGGACGACATCTTGGTTTCTATGATGACACGTGGTTGCTATGTGAGCCAAGACCCTCTAATACGACGGGGTGTGTTCAGGGGAGTGTTCGGTTCAAACCAAGTAGTTTTCTGGTTCGGATTTCCCCCCAAATCCTCGTCGTTTGGTTCGTAGAATTACCCAAATTACCCTGACATTCACTCCAAATCACCAAAAACCCAAATCACTTAATTCGGTATGGATACCTCCAGAATTCTCCATTTCCAAATAATAGGCACGTTCCTTTGTTTAAGAGTAGTTTTCTAGTTCGGATTCCTTTGGAATCCCCTGATTCTGCCTGGTCTATTCTGTAGCTTATTCTTCCATTCCCAGACCCGTTCTGCCTATTACTGTCCCCTATTCTGACTATCCTAGCAGTCTATCTGGAGTCTTAGCTTCTTTTCCGCCAGTCTCTGGACCTATCTCAGCCTCTGACCTCAACCAGTTAGATCACTCCATTCAGCTTAACCCTACCCACTACCACTGCACATTGTACCTGGACCGAGATGTTCGCCTTTCGTCACATAAGGCTATGAAAAAATCCCTTAGTAAGATCTAACCTCCTATCCTCATCTGGGTAATTGACAAACACGTTCTGTGAAATCGTTTTTTGAGAACTCCTTTTTGGAAAACGTGTGTGGTCAGAAAATCTCCTTTTTGTCATATGAGGAAATCCAAGACAGAAAAACGCAGCCCGTTCAGTGGATGATTACGTGAGTGTGGTTGGACGAATTATATATAAAAAACTGCAGACAACAATTTGGCATTCAAATATACCAACTATATTGAAACAATGATATATTCAGTACGCACAATTGTCAATTACTTAACCCTGCCCCCTATTTTTGGATAAACAGCTTGAGACGTGGTGAGTATTTTTAATCGGTTTATAACTCCTGTAATGTGTTTTTCTGCCATCACAATGAGCTACAACTCCATGTAATATATATCTCTGATTATGAATACATGGTATAACTTTTAGTTTGGTGGAGTTTAGAATGAAGTCTGCTCAGTTGCCGATCACGTTGGTAGTTTATCATTTACCTGGACGCCCCACGTCAGAGAGAGGGAATTGTGGAGGCTGAAGGGAAGTTATAGTCACGTGACCCAATGGCGCCATGTTGGGTTATCCTAGTAGCCCGCGTGTTGTGACTTAATTACAATAGTAATACGTGGTGTCAGTGCGCATGTGCCGCGCGTGTTCTTACTGTGATTCGCGTTCCCGTCGCCCATTTTGTTTGAAGGCGGCCACCGCCTTGGTTTCTGTGGTAGCACGTGGTTGCTATGTTACCCAAAACCTTCTTACAGGAAAGGGGTATGTTTGAAAGATGTGTTCATTTGAATATGTGAAAATTTAATTACCACAAACAACCCGCCAATCCCTCCAAATCACAAGAACACCCAAAACTACCGAAACGGACTTTATATGGTACGGATTCCCCCATTTGGGGCATATAAGAGTAGTTTTCTGGTTCGCATTCCAGCAGAATCCTCGGATATAATTATCCAAATAGACGTGATAATTGTTTATTTGGCTCGGATTTTCCCCCGAATCTGGGTCTCTACCTGTTACTCAGATTCTTTCAGAATCCCTTGCTTTTATCTATGTACCTAAGGTATATTTTCTATCTATCCAGTCCTGTCTGTTTATTCTGGATTATACAACAAGCAGAGTAGAGTTTTGCTTATTGTTACTATATTTAGCTTGTCTTGTCTGTTCTGATATTTCTGAACCTATTCCGAGTATTCCTGTTCTTGTTTCGGTTTTATTTACCCGGATCGACCAAGCAGGTCACTTTACTTTACCAGCGCGTCCAGGGATACCCCTAAATAACGAATTAGTAGTCTTTGGAACCCCCTTCTATCGTATGAGGCCATGAGGTCTATGAGAATATTTCTCATTGAGGCATAATATACCATTCCTCTTATCCTCATCTGGGTATTTAACTACCACGCCCCGTGGAATCCCTCTTGTGGTCCATGTCTATGCCTATAGAATCGCTTTTTTATCGTATGAGGCCACGAGGGCCACGAAGAAATCCCAGATGAGGTATAATTTGCCTTTCCTCCTATCCTATTCAATGGCCATGTTCCGTGGAATCTCATGTAGAGAATCCCATTTTGGAAAATGTCTGTGGTCAGAGAATCCCCTTTTTATCGTATGAGGCCATGAAAAAACTCCTCAATGAGGTATAATCTACAGTCCCTCTTATCCTCATCTCGATATTTGAGGATACCTATGACATGGTGATACACTATTTGAGGAGACCTTTTGAGGATAGCTTTTGAGGATACCCTTTATAGGATACCATTCAAGGATACCCTTTATAGGATGCCTTTTGAATGATATCTGTCTGAAGCATTGTACCATTACTTCTGACTTGTAGCACTACTACAGGTATTCTAGCTATCTCTGCCTTGACTCTACCATCGTCGGGTTTTTAATAGGTTCTATCGGACTGCTCCATTCCCCCATCATGTACCATTATGTACAGAGTTCAAACTCCTTGTATAGCATGTATACATATAGACATGCCGTGGAACGAATTCCGTAAGTGGGATTCCTATCCAATTCCTTGAGATTTCCAGCAGTAGTAGTGCTACAAGTCAGAAGTAATTGTACAAGGCTACAGTGGAGGTGGCCGACTATGGCTTTGGGTGACTATAGTGGCTGCCGATTGCAGGACAGATAGACTGGGGACAAGTAGATGGTCTAGACGCTGTAAAGGATCCATAACTATCGTCAGATAGATATCATGCAAAAGGTATTCTATAAAGGGTATCCTCAAATGGTATCAGAATTGACCAGAAAACTGGTGCCGAATTGTCTTGGTGCCGAATTGTCTGGTTACCCTTTAAAGGGTATCCTCAAAGGGTGTCCTCAAAATGTATCCTCAAGTAGTATATCGCCATGCCATAGGTATCCTCGAATATCGAGATGAGGATTACCGGGACGGTAGATTCTACCCCATCGTGCAATTTTCTCATGGCCCTCATTTCCTCATATGATAGAAAGGGAATTCTCAGACTACAGACGTTTTTCAAAACGAGGTTCTCAAAAAGAGATTCTAGGGAACATGGCCGTTGAATACCCGGATGAGGATAAGAGTGAAGGCAGATTATACCACGTTGAGGGATTTCTTCGTTGGCCTCAAGGCATCATACGAAATAAGGGATTCTATAGGAATAGACACGGATCACAGAATGGGATTTCAAGGGGAGCGGTAGTTAAATACCAAGATGAGGATAAGAGGAATGGTAGATTATACCTCATTGAGGAATTTTCTCATGATCCTCGTGGCTTCATACGATAAAAATGTCATTCTATAGGCATATACACTGACCACGAGAAGGGATTCCACAGGCGTGCATGGTAGTTAAATACTCAATGAGGATAAAGGGGGTGGTAGATTATACCTCAATGAGGGATGATCTCATGGCCTTCATAGCCTCATACTATAAAAAGGGTGTGCCAAGCACCTGTCTGTAGTTCATTACGTAGGGATGCCCCGAAATGTGGTGGCAAAGTAGAGTGATCTTTTTGGATGATCCGTGTAAATGAAACGAAACAAGAACAGGAGTACTCGGAACAGGAATAGGAATAGGTTCAGAACTATCAGAACAGACAAGAAAAGCTAAATATAATAACAATAAGCAAAACTGTCCCAAATGATAGGCTCTTCCACTCTGCTGATGTATAATCCAGAACAAACAGGATTCGATAGAAAGAAAATATACCTTAGGTACATAGGTAGCCTGACAGTACCACTAGGCTAGCTATTTCAACAACATATATTTAGTATAAATCTATATTTATTTATAAATCAATTTGAATATCTCATAGCCACATACATGTATAGTTTTTCTATTCCATTGTACTTATGAAGAGGAGTTAGTTTTTGCAAGTTTTTGGCAAAAATATGTTTAAACTAAACTATAGGTTCAGAACTACCAGAACAAACAAGAACAGCTAAATTTGGTAACAATAAGCAAAACTGTCCCAACTGATAATAAGCTCTTCTACTCTGCCGGAATGTACTCCCGAGTAAAGCTTAGGTACATAGGTAGAAGAAGGGAATTCTGAAAGAAGTCGATCAACAGGTAGAAACCGAGGATTTGGGGGGAAATCTGAGCCAAAAAAACAATTATCGGGTCTATTTGAGTAATTCTATCTTCTATGCCCAAAAAGTGGTAATCCGTACCAAATGATGTCCGTTTCGGTAGTTTTGGGCAGTGTTTGGTGGGTTGGAAGGAATGTAGGGTTGTTTGTAGTAATTAGATTTATTCCTATTCAATCGAACAACCCTCTGAGCATATCCATTTCCTGTAAGAAGGGTTTGGTAACATAGCAACCACGTGCTACTATAGAAACCAAGATGTTGGCCTCCTTCATACAAAATGGACGACGCAAACGCGTATCACCCTAACAACACGCGCCGTGTATGCACACCGACACCACGTATCCCTATGGTAATTAAGTCACAACATGGCCGCTCACGCGGGCTAATATGATAACCCAACATGGCGCCACTTGGTCACGTGACTACAACTTCACTTGAGCCTCCATCACTCCCTCCCTCTAATGGAGGGGCGTCCAGGTACATCATATACTACTAACGTGATCGGTAACTGAGCAGACTTCATTCTAAACTTTATACCACGTATTCATAATCAGAGATATATATTACATGGAGTTGTAGCTCATTGTGATGGCAGAAAAACACATTACAGGAGTAATAAACCGATAAAATTTACTCATCCCAACCCAAGCGGTTTATCCAAAATAGGGGGTAGCGTTAAGTAAATACGGAAGCGTATTGCTGCCACGCTAAAAAAATAAAATTGAAGTTTCGTAACTACGAAAACATTTTCGTAAGTACGAAAACTTTTTCGTAAGTACGAAAACACTTTCGTAAGTACGAAAACTTTTTCGTAGGTACGAAAACACTTTCGTAACTACGAAAACTTTTTCGTAACTACGAAACCACTTTCGTAAGTACGAAACCACTTTCGTAAGTACGAAAACTTTTTCGTAAGTACGAAAACTTTTTCGTAACTACGAAAACACTTTCGTAAGTACGAAAACTGTTTCGTAACTACGAAAACACTTTCGTAAGTACGAAAACACTTTCGTAAGTACGAAAACGTTTTCGTAGGTACGAAAACACTTTCGTAAGTACGAAAACTTTTTCGTAACTACGAAAACACTTTCGTAAGTACGAAACCACTTTCGTAAGTACGAAAACTTTTTCGTAAGTACGAAAACTTTTTCGTAACTACGAAAACACTTTCGTAAGTACGAAAACTGTTTCGTAACTACGAAAACACTTTCGTAAGTACGAAAACTTTTTCGTAAGTACGAAAACTTTTTCGTAACTACGAAAACACTTTCGTAGGTACGAAAACTTTTTCGTAAGTACGAAAACTCTTTCGTATATACGAAAACTCTTTCGTATATTCGAAAACTCTGTTTTTCACTGTCTAAAAGCATCAATCTTGGGGAACATGAAGTGGAGCCGGGGACGGAAGTTACATTCCCGGTCCTTACATCCATAAATTGTTTATAATGTGAAATCTGGATGATGCTTCTCCAATTTGTCTATTTCCATCTCTAAATCTTTAAATCGACAAAATTTTCTCAATATTGTATATAAAAAACCAACAATTGATCATATTTATTAACTCATTTCTCAAATCCTTGTGAGAACCACTGCTTTCCTGTTTTCCCATCCATGATGGAATCTTCGCCGCGATTCAATGGTTAGCACATTGGGCGTCAGAACAAATTAAAACAGTCGTGACGCAACTGGAACATTTGCCCTTAGGAAAAACGTTTTGCGATCCCATTTCCCACCCCCCGCACATTATACGGGGATTGTATTAACTTTCCCCATTTACTTGATGGCCACAACTGGCCGGCGCTTCGCTATTAAAACAAATCGTGTTTCCAACATAATATATTATTTTTTCCATTCTTTGTTTCAATTTTTTGCCAGCAAAACAAATGAAGCGAATGATCTCCTCTCGAACGCTTTGATCGAGCGCGTTGTAATGAAGAGTCGTAAGTTATGTTCTTTGTGACAAAAATGAAAATTTGTAGTTATTCACGAACTTACGAAGTTATATTGTAAGTGTCATTTTGGGTAAACTGTTAAAGTTGAATTTTAACTAGCCCCTTCTTCCCCCCCCCCCCCCCCCATAACTGTGGATAAACTGGCCCTCGTCCCTCCTCGCTCTAAACCGAAAAGAAGCAATTTTAACTAACCGCACCCCCCCCCCCCCCAAGCTGCAATGGAGAAACTGGCCCTCACCTGTCCTCCCGTACACCGAAAAGAAGCAATTTTAACTACTCCCCCCCCCCCCTACAATGAAGAAACTGGTCCTCCTCTGTTCCCCCAGTAAACCGACAAGAAGCCATTTTAACCCCCCCCCCTCCCCCTGCTACAATGGAGAAACTGGCCCTCACCTCTACTGCTATAAGACGAAAACAATCTTAGGTCCTATCGCCTCCAGTATTTTTTTCTATTTTGGCATCGGCCAGTGATTTAATCCCAACTGGCCAAGTGGCAGGGCGGTGGCGCAGTATTCGAAGACTCACATCAAGTTTATGGTACACGTGCCCACAATGAATGCAAGAACTGTTTGTGCGCGTAGTAGATGGTTACTACGATTAATCTTCACCAACTGGCATCTCTCGGCCGGCAAAATATATCAATATCAATAAATCCATGAAGATCATGAAAAGCAGATGCCCATATCAAACTAGCATTCAGAAAATGGGATAGGGCGACACCAGTAAGGTTGACTCCCTAGGGACATTTAATGCTTGTCCGACACTGTATTTGACCTGTTGAAAAAGTATCATTACACTCGAAAATTACAAATAAATAAGCATCTTAATTGATGCTATTCGTAGCGACGGTAATCGTTTATGAATCAAAAGCGGCTCGAAGAGAGACCTGACATGTAGGGTAGGCTGGTCCCACTACTACCACTGAGAGAAAATCTACCATTCCTTGAAAGTAGCACAACACACATGTACGAATCGTACTTTATTACCTGGGCCATTGGTGGAGCCTTGTCAAGCTTTTAGTGAAGCCGACGTGAGGCATGCTTTTTGGTATACGAACTTCACATATAATATGCTATGGTGTGTTTAGTTATGTGTCTGTGTATGGATATGTAGTAGAGGGTTGTGGGGGAAGGGAGGTTTTCTTGAAAGTATTCTCAATGGAACGGCTGGAGTTGCTAATGACTTGGTGACGTCATGATGCACACGCGGCGTCATAGAAACGCTGACCTCTGTGGATATCTACTGGACAATCCGATATTACGTTGTTCGGGTTAAAGTGTATCGGGCTGCTTGAACTGGACCGATAAAGCAGTGCTGTTTTTAGGGTATATAGTACTATATATGACTGTTAGTCTACAGTTAGAAGAACATTTGCTACTTTTAATCTATCAAAATGCTTTATTCCAGCATGTGGGTACAAATGGAAGGTCATTTGATGTATTGCTTGGTGGGCCGTAATGGTAGCATAGGATGAACGGTCTGTACTCCTGTTGATCATTATCACTCATTTGCTCTACTAACCCATCGAATGTGTTGTATCATCGGATTGTTGCTATTGGGGGTACGAAGTATGGACTAGCGGGGATTTGGAGATTGATGACAATGGTGGTTTGGGGACTGATGGGCACTGAAGAGTGCTGGGCTGGGGACGTTTGAGGACTAGGTATAATTATGGTTTGGAGACGACTTTTGGGGACTGAATACAGTGGCAATATTGGGACTTTTGGGGACTGAAAATAGTTGTGAGTTGGGAATTGAATATAGTGGTGGTTTGTGGACAGATGAAGACTGTGCTGGTGTGGTACAGTTGAAGACTATTGGAGACCAAAGACAGTGATGATTTAAGGACTATTGTGGACTGAAGACATTGGTGATTTGGGGACTGAAGACAGTATTACTTTGCGGGCTGAAGGCAGTGGTGTTTTGTGGACTGCTGGGGACTGAATATAGTGGTTATTCGGAAACTGTTGGTCAGTCTGTTGTAGGTTGTTGTAGTTGTCAGTGTTGTAGTTGGTTTAGTGATTGTATTGGTGGATGTTGTAGTGTATTTGGTATAGTAATGGTTCCTGCAGTAGTTGTACTGGTCAATGTTGTAGTTGTTAGTCTTGTAATTGTAGCTTGCTTCGTCACTGTGATGGTTGGTGTTGAAGTGGTTTGTATAATAGTGGTCGACGTATTAGTTGTAGTGGTCGTTGTTGTGATTGTTTGTGTTATAGTTGGTGTGGTCATTGTAGTGGTTTTGTTATTCTGATTGGGATAGCAGGGAACGAGGAAGTGGTAGCCGAGGTGGCTTTTGTAGTTGTTAGTGCTGTAGTCGTTTAGTCGTTGTAGTGGGTGGTGTTGTAGTAGTTCGTATAGTAGTGGCTGGTGTAGTAGTATTGTAGCTGGTGTAGTAGTAGAGGCTGGGGTAGCGATTGTGGTGGTAGTTGACGTTGTAATGGTTAACAAAGTTGTTAGTGGCTGCGGTGGTTGGTGTTGAAGTTGGTTTAGACATTACAGTGGTTGTTGTATTGGTTGTTGTAGTACTCACTGGTGTAATACTTGTGTTGATGTAGTAATTCTGGTGATTGTGTCGTAGTGGTTGATCGTGGTTATGTGGTTGTTGTACCCCCTTTGAAAAGGGAGGGGGTATACAGTAATCACTTTGTCCGTTCACCGTTCCGTCCGTACGTCCGTCCGCTGGGACGTCTGCCCGTCCGTCCGTCCGTCCGTCCTTCCGGTTTTTCTTCCGTCAGTCACACTCGTTTCCGGGCAATAACTTTTGTACCATTGGTTGCACAGTACTCGTACTTCACAGGTAGGCTGCCTGTATTGGGATGATGATTGAGATTGCTCTTGGGATCTGTAGGTCAAAGGTCAAGGTCACCGTTACTATAAATATAATTTTTAATTTTCGTCCAATAACTTTAGTTTTCTTTTGTGTACGAATCTCTAACTTCATATTGTGGTTGGAATTAAGATGTCGATCATTGGGACTGCGTTTGAGGTCAACAGGTCCAAGGTCAATGTCACCGTTACTATAAATAATTTTTTGGTGTCCGTGCAATAAGTTTAGTTTTCTTTTGTGTACGAAGCTATAACTTCATACTGTGGTTGCATTTGAGATGTCGATCGTTGTGTCGGAAGCTGTAACTTCATTGTCTCCCGTCCATCCGTCTATCCGAGATGTTCCGTCCGTGCGCCGAGACATCCGTCCGTCCGACCGTTCGTCCGTCCGTCCGTCCCTCCATCCGTCCGTCCAAAACACTTTGGCGTCCAAATTTTAACTTGAATTGATCGTAACCAAATTTGGTATAGGGCTTACTTGGGAGGTAATGCAGGTAAGTTTGAAAATGTACATGGTCCGTTTATTTTCACCAGCGTTATGGTCCTTTTTTGGACTAAGGAAACATGTTTTTTGTATTGTCCGAATTTTAACGTGAGTTTGGGTAAACTGATTGCAATTAAATTTGATGTACATCTTTCTGGGGGTTGGGGGGGGGGGGGGTACATCACATTCAGATGGCTGAACAGCAAAGGGGGTAGGGGTATTTCTATTGAGCCCCCGCTCACTTTGTTTTTATTTGTTTGTGAACGTTGTTGTTGTAGAAGTTGGTGTATTACTTATTGGTACAGTAGTAGTTGTGGTGCTTGGTATTGTAGTGGTTGATGATGTAGTAAATATCAGTGTACTAGTTTTGAAGTTGAAGTAGTTGATGTGGGGGTGTTTGATATAGTCCTTGTTGGTGTAGTAGACACTGATATAGCAAGTGTGGGTGCAGTAGTGATTGATGGTGCAGTAAACATTGGTGTAGTAGCGGTGGACCTGAAGAACTGGATATGTAATTACGTATTGCAAGCGGTTTTTCGGCTTCCTCAATGATAACTACCACTGTACCAGCCACAACGAGAACACCACCAATAACCTCAACGTCCACAACAACCACCACTACACCAACAACTACAACAACTGAAGTGTCCACTACAACACCACCCCTGACAATATCATCAAAGTAAACTACAAGCACAACCACTACTACACCCACAACTTCAATTTCAACTACCACAGCATCTAAAGCAACTACAACACCTACTACATCATCTACTACCACACTAACATTGATAAAACCAACAACTACAACACCTACTACATCATCTACTACCACACTAACCTTGATATAACTAACAACTACAACGCCTACTACATCATCTACTACCACACTAACCTTGACAAAACTAACAACTACAACACCTACTACATCATCTACTACCACACTAACCTTGATATAACTAACAACTACAACGCCTACTACATCATCTACTACCACACTAACCATGACAAAACTAACAACTACAACACCTACTACATCATCTACTACCACACTAACCTTGATATAACTAACAACTACAACACCTACTACATCATCTACTACCACACTAACCTTGATATAACCAACAACTACAACACCTACTACATCATCTACTACCACACTAACCTTGACAAAACTAACAACTACAACACCTACTACATCATCTACTACCACACTAACCTTGACAAAAGCAACAACTACAACACCTAATACATCATCTACTACCACAACGAGAACACCACCAATAACCTCAACGTCCACAACAACCACCACTACACCAACCACTACAACTACTGGAGAGCCCACTACAACACCACCCTTGACAATATCATCAAAGTAAACTACAAGCACAACCACTACTACACCCACAACTTCAATTTCAACTACCACAGCATCTAAAGCAACTACAACACCTACTACATCATCTACTACCACACTAACATTGATAAAACCAACAACTACAACGCCTACTACATCATCTACTACCACACTAACCTTGATATAACTAACGACTACAACGCCTACTACATCATCTACTACCACACTAACCTTGACAAAACTAACAACTACAACACCTACTACATCATCTACTACCACACTAACCTTGACAAAACTAACAACTACAACACCTACTACATCATCTACTACCACACTAACCTTGATATAACCAACAACTACAACACCTACTACATCATCTACTACCACACTAACCTTGATATAACTAACAACTACAATGCCTACTACATTATCTACTACCACACTAACCTTGATATAACCAACAACTACAACACCTACTACATCATCTACTACCACACTAACCTTGATATAACCAACAACTACAACACCTACTACATTATCTACTACCACACTAACCTTGATATAACCAACAACTACACCACCTACTACATCATCTACTACCACACTAACCTTGATATAACCAACAACTACAACACCTACTACATCATCTACTACCACACTAACCATGACAAAGCTAACAACTACAACACCTACTACATCATCTACTACCACACTAACCTTGATATAACTAACAACTACAACACCTACTACATCATCTACTACCACACTAACCTTGATATAACCAACAACTACAACACCTACTACATCATCTACTACCACACTAACCTTGACAAAACTAACAACTACAACACCTACTACATCATCTACTACCACACTAACCATGACAAAACTAACAACTACAACACCTACTACATCATCTACTACCACACTAACCTTGACAAAACTAACAACTACAACACCTACTACATCATCTACTACCACACTAACCTTGATATAACCAACAACTACAACACCTACTACATCATCTACTACCACACTAACCTTGACAAAACTAACAACTACAACACCTACTACATCATCTACTACCACACTAACCATGACAAAACTAACAACTACAACACCTACTACATCATCTACTACCACACTAACCTTGATATAACCAACAACTACAACACCTACTACATCATCTACTACCACACTAACCTTGACAAAACTAACAACTACAACACCTACTACATCATCTACTACCACACTAACCATGACAAAACTAACAACTACAACGCCTACTACATCATCTACTACCACACTAACCTTGATATAACCAACAACTACAACACCTACTACATCATCTACTACCACCCTAACCTTGACAAAACTAACAACTACAACACCTACTACATCATCCACTACCACACTAACCTTGACAAAACTAACAACTACAACACCTACTACATCATCTACTACCACACTAACCTTGATATAACCAACAACTACAACACCTACTACATAATCTACTACCACACTAACCTTGATATAACCAACAACTACAACACCTACTACATCATCTACTACCACACTAACCTTGTCAAAACTAACAACTACAACACCTACTACATCATCCACTACCACACTAACCTTGATATAACCAACAACTACAACACCTACTACATCATCTACTACGACACTAACCTTGATATAACCAACAACTACAACACCTACTACATCATCTACTACCACACTAACCTTGACAAAACTAACAACTACAACACCTACTACATCATCCACTACCACACTAACCTTGACAAAACTAACAACTACAACACCTACCACATCATCTACTACCACACTAACCTTGACAAAACAAACAACTACGACACCGACAAGAGTTTTGTCATAACAATATTTACAACGCCAACAACTACAATACCATCCACTACTTTATCGACCACTTCAACAATCAATACAGCTACTATACCAACATTAACCACAAAAACAGTCCCAAAAGGGGGGGGGGGGGGTCCATAAAAGGGATTCTATAAGTTAGATTCCTAGGTGGGATTCCAAGCTCCTATATTGCTCCTGGTAGTTTTACCGTTGGCTTCCATCTTTTCTTCAACTATCTTTTCTATGATTTACCTCGATTGTTGTCACCCAATACTGTAGTCTTCTACCAGTAATAGTCGAACAGATCGGGATGGGCAGAAACTATAGCATAGATAGAAGCAGAGGATTCTGAACGAAACACGTCGGGTCTATTTATATAATACTATCTGATGTTTCTACAGGAATCCGAACCAGTACTCTTAAACAAAGATACGCGTCTAATAGCACTATTCTTATAAAACCAAAATGGGGAAATCCAAGTCCCTTTTGGTGGTTTGGGGTTGTTTTTTTTACTCCTATTCAATCGAGCATACTCTCAGAATAATGTTACTGTAACTTGGTTACTTTGGTTGACAAACATTAAACTGTGAGGGCCACATTAACCCAGGCCTCAATTCTTTAGTACAGTCTACATCTCAAATTATTCTTATTGAAAACACAGCGTACAGGGAACAGAAATTAACATATCCTCAATTATCACAGTGCTTGTCGTATCTCAAAATTCTTTCATAAACATTGAACATTATCCTTTTCACCAAACACTACACACAGTCAAGTAAAGTTACAGTATCACTGACACTTTCATTTATTCAACATTGTCTATAACCTTTAATTCTGGTCACCACAAAACTTGTAAGTTCAGGGTCATATCTAAATGAGAAACTCCTTTGTTGCTATGGTCAGTTGTTTTTGGGTGCAGGAGTTCTAATCCCAAAATTGTTCAATCCAGTATATACATGAAGGATATCCATTGCAGCTTAGTAAAATGACTTGCTATGTTCAGATGTTAAACATTCTTCTTTGGCCAAGATCGGTTGACCATGAAGGCTGCGAGGTTCGAGTCTTATTCTCCAGACAGTTTCATGTTGATTTATTTCATGGTAGTAGTGTAACTAGTGGTAGTATAGTACATTCTACAAGCAAATCAAGCAAAATCTGACTATGTTCAAGCAGTGGCAAATGAATTCAATCAACGCACATGATCGTAGATGAATTCCACACATTTTGCTCAATTTGAATGCCATAAGCAGCTCAGTGAACAGTTAGCTAGTTGAAACATCTAAATTTTGAGTTGTGTTTTATCTTCTTGGTTCTATTTTTGTGTGATACACATAGTAGCAATCAAGTTTAATGCTCCAATTTTCTCAGAACCTCAAATCCTATATAAATCAGTTGACCAATCTGTTAACTAGTACAGGCTCAGTACAGGTAACAGTTACACAAATGCATGTGTATTCTTCAATGACTGAACTACTCTAAATTAGTTCAAACAAGTAATTGTTATGCAATATTATTCCAACACTACCTGATAGTGCCACTATGTGAATTTCTCAAAGTTCTCAGCTTGAGCATTTGTTTAGCCAATATTCAGTTCCTAGAATAATACCAAATAATAATAACCTGATAATTCTATCAAAAATGTGTTGGCATTTCAGTTACTAGAATCAATTTTAGGCCCCCTTTCATGGCTGCATTTTTCTCCCGTCTACCCCCCCCCCCCCCCAGTTCGAAATTCAAATTCACTACCCTACACACCCCCGCCCCCAATCGGAAACCTCTAGCCACGTCTCTGGTTCCGGGCCGGGGTGATGAGGAACGAAAACCTCATTACACACTACTGATACTGCACAGTAGCGACGGTAATCGTGTAGGAGTGAAAAATAGCTTGGAGAAAGACCCGATAAGTTTCTATGAGAGGCGATATGGGTGGGCTGACCCCGCTACAACCAATGAGTAAAAATCCACCATTCCACCATTCCTTGAAAGTAGTATAGCACACATGTATGGATCGGGTCTTAATACCTGAGCCATGTATGGATCGGGTCTTAATACCTGAGCCATTGATGGGGACTTGTCGCACTTTTGGTGGAGCCGACGTGAGACATGTTTTTGGCTCCATTTGGAACTGCGTTCCGCAAGTGGTATACATACTTCATATATAATACGTCATGATATGTATAATGATGTGTGTTTGTATGTATATGTAGTGGAGGAATGGGGGTTTTGCGAGTTTTCTTAAAAGTTTTCTCCATGGAGCGGTTGGCGCTGATAGTGACATGGTGGCGTCAAGATGCGCACACGGCTTCAAAGAAACATTGACCGCTGGTGTTGTCCACTGTACAATCCGATATTACGTTGGTCGGGTCAGTGTATATCGGGCTTCTAGTGTTGGGCCGATATAGCGCTGTAGTATTGAAGGTATATACGCCCGTTTGTCTACAGTTAGTCCTTGGTACTTCTAATCTACCAGAATTATGAAATACGACAAGAATTGCGATAACTGAGAATACGTTAATTTCTGTTCCCTGTACGCTGGGTTTTCAATAAAAATAATTTGAGGTGTAGAATGTACTAAAGAATTGAGACCTGGGTTAATGTGGCCCTCACAGTTTATATCAACCAAAGTTACCAAGTTACAGTAAAATTATTCCAAAACGAGTCATCCCACCAAGTTACGATGAAATCCCTTCATAAATATAACGTGTAGGCTCTGTTAAAGGAATTCAGGTCACATGACGGCTCGGGGCAGTCACGGTTGACCGATCATGACCAAAATAGAAGGGACTCATCTAGATAGCATACCAAGTTGTCCTACTAAGTTACAATGAAATCCCTCCATAAAAACAACCCGTACACAGTGCTAAAGGAATCTAGGTCACGTGACCAGGTGGTGGTAACGGCTGACCGACCGTGCCCAAAATAGGACAATCTCATCTAGACACCATACTGAGTTACCCTTCCAAGTTACAATGAAATGGTTTCATAAATATGAACTGTAGACTGTGCTAAACAAGTCTAGATCACAGGCCTGTTTGGCCGTCAGGGTTGACCGATCACAACCAAAACAGCATGTTCTCATCTAGGCATTATACTGAGTGATCCTACAAATTTGCAATGAAATCCCTTATAAATGCAACTGTACTAAAGGAATCTAGGTTTCGCGCCCCTGCGGCCGTCACGGTTACAATAAAATCCCTTCATAAATACGATCTATAGACTGTGCTAAACGTTTTCGGGGTGTAACCTGTGCTAAAGTAAATGAGAACAGACTGACAGACTCGCAGACTTCCGCACGCGTGATGGCAATAGCTTATCTTGACTTTGTCAAGTTAAGCTAAAAATGACAGACTAAGCCTCACAGACATTCACTCGTGAAATGGCAATATGATAACTTACTTCGACTTTGTTAAGTTGAACTTATTGAACACCCTTGTTATAGCTTCACAAATAATGGCAATGTTATCGCACTATAATCACGAATTACCAAATCAGTTGAGGCTGAATAAAAACTAAATTTAAATGACAAAAGCTATTCATATTTCCAATTGCTGACAGAATGGAGATGCGACAAAAAAACTTACAACTGTATCCGATTCATGCATACTTATGAAGCTCGATATTGCGTACACTGTAGTTGTAAATAGTACCAGTTGGAATTTTTGCCGATTTGAACCCGAGTTGGAATTTTGGGAAGAAAAGGAGACATCAGCATCACCAAAGAAGCTCTAAAGTCCAGAAAGATGCAATTCCCCACTACTCATGACTTATCTCCGAATTTCCAACTACAGGAATTTATTGGCCAGGATTGGGGGGCGTGGGGGGGGGGTAATACCCCCCCCCCCCCACACACACACACACACCCTGTCGACACGTCCCTGCCCGGACCCCAGAGATGACGTCATATCGCGTGACCCAGTTACGTCTTGTTTGGTTGTCATGGTTGCCCGCTTGATCGGCCATGTTATAACGTCATTCCCATAGTGATACTTGGGCGGTGTTTGTGCACATGCGCAGTGCGTTTTGTTACAGGGATATGTGTTTCCGTCGTCCGTTTTGTATAGTGGGTGCCGACACCTTGATTTCTGTGTTAGCACGTGGTCATGTGGGCCTGACACCTTGGTTTCTTTGTTAGCACGTGGTTATGTGGGCACCATCATTCACTACTGCACTCACACTGGCTATTTTGCGAAAACACAAACAAGGACTATATCAATCACCACCACATCAACTACTTCAACTCCAAAACTAGTGCACTGACCTTTACTAAACCATCAACCACTACAGCACCAAGCACTACAACTACCACTGTACCAATAACTAATACACCAACTTCTACAACAACAAAGTTCACAACAAAAACAACTAAACAAACACGACCAACCACTACGACACAATCACGACAACTACTACTTCAACACAAGTATTACGCAAGTGAGTACAAAAATAACCAAATACAACAACCACCGTAATATCTAAGCCAACTTCAACACCAACCATCGCAGCCACTAACAACTTTGTTAACCATTACGTCAACCACCACCACAATCACTACCCCAACCTCTACTACACCAACTACAATAATACTACACCAGCCACTACTATACCAACCACTACAACACCACCCACTACGCGACTAAACGACTACAGCACGAACAACTACAAAAGCCACCTCGGATACCACTTCCTCGTCCCCTGCTATCCCAATCAGAATAACAAAACCACTACAATGACTAAACCAACTATAACACAAAAAACACAACAACGACCACTACAACTAATACGTCGACCACTATTATACGAACCACTTCAACGCCACAGTGACGAAGCAAGCTACAATAACAAGACTAACAACTATAAGATTGACCATTACAACTACTGCAGGAACCATTACTATACCAAGCACACTACAACATCCACCAATACAATCACTAAACCAACTACAACACTGACAACTACAACAACCTACAACAGACTGGCCAACAGTCTCCGAATAACCACTATATTCAGTCCCAGCAGTCCACAAAACACCACTGCCTTCAGCCCGCAACGTAATACGGTCTTCAGTCCCCAAATCACCAATGTCTTCAGTCCACGACAGTCCTTAAATCATCACTGTCTTTGGTCTCCAATAGTCTTCAACTGCACCACACCAGCACAGTCTTCATCTATCCTCAAACCACCATTATATTCAATTCCCAACTCACAACTGTTTTCAGTCCCCAACAGTCCCCAAATTGCCAGTATATTCAGTTCTCAACAGTCGTCCCCAAACCATAATTATACTTAGCCCTCAAACGTCCCCAGCCCAGCCCAGCCCTGTCTTCAGTGCCCATCAGTCCCCTAACCACCATTGTCATATCAGTCTCCAAAAGTCCCCGCTAGTCCATATTTCGTACCGCCAATAGCAACAATCCGATGATATAACACATTCGACGGGTTAGTAGAGCAAATGAGTGATAATGGACCAACAGGAGAGGAGTACAGACCGTTCATTCTATGCTACCATGACGGCCCACCAAGCAATGCACCAAATGACCTACCATTAGTACCCATATGCTGGAATAAAGCATTTTGATAGATTAAAAGTAGCAAATGTTCTTCTAACTGTAGACTATCAGTCATACATAGTACTATATACCCCCAATACAACACTGCCATACCGGTCCAGATCGAGAAGCCCGATACACTGTGTCCCGAACAACGTAATATCGGATTGTCCAGTGGAAATCTACAAGGTCAACGTTTCTATGACCCCGCGTGCGCACTATGGCGTCACCAAGTCATTAGCAACGCCAACCGTTCCATGGAGAACACTTTCAAGAAAACTCTCCTTCCCCCACAATCCTCTACTGCATATCCATACACAGACACATAATAGCATATTATATGTGAAGTACGTATACCAAAAAACAGGTCTCACATCGGCTCCACCAAAAGTCTGACAAGGCCCCACCAATGGTCCAGGTATCCAGGTAATAAAGTACGATTCGTACACGTGTGCTATGCTACTTTCAAGGAATGATGAATTTTTACTCAGTGGTAGGAGCGGGACCAGCCTACCCTACATGTCAGGTCTTTCTCCGAGCTACTTTTGATTCATAAATGATTACCGTTGCTACGTGGAGTATCAATTAAGATGTTTATCTATTTGTAATTTTCGAGTGTAATGATTCTTTTTCAACAGGTCAAAAACAGTGCCGGGCAAGCATTAACTGTCCCTACGGAGTCAACCTTATTGGTGCCGCCCTATCCCATTGTTTGAATGTTAGTTTCATATGGGCATCTGCTTTTCATGGTTTTCATGGCTTTATTGACATTAATATATTTCGCCGTCCGAGAGATGTCAATTGGTGAAGATTAATCGCAGTAACCATCTACTACGCGCACAAACAGTTCTGGCATTCATTGTGGGCACGTGTACCATAAACTTGATGTGAGTCTTCGAATACTGCGCAACCGCCTGCAGTTGGGATTAAATCACTGGCCGATGACAAAATAGAAAAAAAATACTGGAGGCCATAGGGCCTAGTATTGTTTTCGCCCTATAGCAGTACAGGTAAGGGCCAGTTTCTCCATTGTAGCAGGGGAGAGGGACAGTTTGTTAACCCTTTACCCAACGTAACGGTCAAAACCGACCAACGCTACTCTCAAAAATCGCCAATTAATTTTCATTATTTTTTCATTTTTTTGTCTCCAAAACATAGGTTAGACCCCTCATTGGAACGAGCTCGTCGAGCCCGTTCCAATGAGGGCTCACAATTTATGTTTTGGAGACAAAAAATGAAGAAAATTAGTTATTCAATAACTTTTTTGGCAAGTGTCGACAGCTTTTGAGGTTAGGTAAAGGGTTTAAATTACTTCTTTTCGGCTTACCGGGGGGACAGGTGAGGGCTAGTTTCTCCTTTGTAGCGGGGTGTTCGGTTTGTGGGAGGACAGGTGAGAGCCAGTTTCTCCACTGCAGCGGGGGTGGAGCGGTTAGTTAAAATTGCTTCTTTTCGGTTTAGGGGAGGGCAGGTGAGGGCCAGTTTATCCATTGCAGTGCGCGGGGAGGGTGGTAGCGGTCAATTAAAATTGCTTCTTTTCTGTTTATCGGTTTACGGGAGGACAGGTGATGGCCAGTTTCTCCATTGCAGCGGGGAAGGGGCGCTTAGTTAAAATTGCTTCTTTTCGGTTTAGGGAAGGACATGTGAGGGCCAGTTTGTCCATTGTTTTTGGGAGGGGGGGAGGGTGTGTCGAGAAGGGGCTAGTTAAAATTCAACTTTAGCAATTTACCCAAAATGACACTTACAATACAACTTCGTAACTTCGTGAATAACTACAAATTTTCATTTTTGTCACAGAGATCATTCGCTTCATTTGTTTTGCTGGCAAAAAATTGAAACAAAGAATGGAAAAAATAATATATTATGTTGGAAACGCGATTTGTCTTAATAGCGAAGCGCCGGTCAGTTGTGACCATCAAGTAAAGGGGGAATGTTAATACAACCACCGAATAATGTGCGGGGATGGGGGGGGGGTATGATGGGTGCGCAAAACGTGTGTTTCCTAAGGGCAAATGTTCCAGTTGCGTCACGACTGTTTTAATTTGCTCTGACGCCCAACGTGTTAACCATTGAATCGCGGCGAAGATTCCATCATGGATGGGAAAACAGGAAAGCAGTGGTTCTCACAAGAATTTGAGAAATGAGTTAATAAATATGATCAATTGTTGGTTTTTTATATACAATATTGAGAAAATTTTGTCGATTTAAAGATTTAGAGATGGAAATAGACAAATTGGAGAAGCATCATCCAGATTTCACATTATAAACAATTTATGGTTGTAAGGAACGGGAATGTAACTTCCATCCCCGGCTCCACTTCATGTTCCCCAAGATTGATGCTTTTAGACAGTGAAAACTAGAGTTTTCGTATATACGAAACAGTTTTCGTACTTACGAAAGTGTTTTCGTACTTACGAAAAAGTTTTCGTACTTACGAAAGTGGTTTCGTACTTACGAAAGTGTTTTCGTAGTTACGAAAAAGTTTTCGTACTTACGAAAGTGGTTTCGTACTTACGAAAGTGGTTTCGTACTTACGAAAAAGTTTTCGTACTTACGAAAGTGGTTTCGTACTTACGAAAGAGCTTTCGTAGTTACGAAAAAGTTTTCGTACTTACGAAAGTGGTTTCGTACTTACGAAAGTGGTTTCGTACTTACGAAAAAGTTTTCGTACTTACGAAAGTGGTTTCGTACTTACGAAAGTGGTTTCGTACTTACGAAAAAGTTTTCGTACTTACGAAAGTGGTTTCGTACTTACGAAAAAGTTTTCGTACTTACGAAAGTGTTTTCGTACTTACGAAAGTGTTTTCGTAGTTACGAAAAAGTTTTCGTAGTTACGAAAAAGTTTTCGTACTTACGAAAGTGTTTTCGTACTTACGAAAGTGTTTTCGTAGTTACGAAAAAGTTTTCGTAGTTACGAAAAAGTTTTCGTACTTACGAAAATGTTTTCGTACTTACGAAAATGTTTTCGTAGTTACGAAACTTCAAATTTTTTTTTTAGCGTGGCATCATTACGCTTCCGTAAGTAAATGACAATTGTGCGCACTAAATATATCACTGTATCAACATAATTGGTATATTTGATTGCCAAATTGTTGTCTGCAGTTTTGGATATATAATTCATCCAGATCCGTGCAAGCACACTCACGTTATCATCCACTGAACGGGCTATATGTACCTTCCGTGAATCGTCCAAAGTGTTTTGTTCAACGTAATCGATTATCGTCACAGTATGATGTCGTATAACGAATACTCGATAATTTTCACCCACAATGACCCCCATAATGCTTATACTGTGTGCCGCAAAATTACGATGGAATTGGCTCTCTGTCGTGTTTTGGAGAACTCATATAGGCCTAAATCTGAAATTCGGGACATTTCCGAAAAAAGGCGTCCTCAAAATACACGATTTTCTGAAAACTGAACGGTATGGAGACCGGTAGGTAATAGGTTTCACTCTTATTTTATTTCGTTTAATAACGAAATATTATTTCGAAATAATGAAATATTATTTCGAAATAACGAAATAATATTTCGTTTTAACGAAATATTTCGAAAATAACAAAATATTATTTCATTTTAACGGAATAATTATTTCGTTTTAATATGTTGTTTGTTTGGTGCTGCTCCGTATATCATAGTGTGGATTATCGTTGCAGAAAGAAAATGAAGCGGCGGAAAGTCCAAGTCTCCCCTACATAGCTCTCGCCCCTCCCCTCCTCCCTTATAAAAAAACATCTAATTACAGGCCCGATACCGATAGACTATAAATGACCGACAAAAGTAGTAATGGACAGAGAACGCCATTATAAGATGCATAGGCATACAGGCCATGGTGACTGTTGGCGGGGGAGGGGGGGGGGGGGTCTGCGAAGGCGGGGAAAAACAATTTTTCTGGCAGTTTTCATTTTTTTTTTATTTTTTTTTGGGGGGGGGGGGGGGGGGGCTTCGCTGACCTACCTGTAGTGTCAAACATTCAATCTATTGTCTTTAAATAAGAGATACCGCCCTATAAGACCAAACTTGGAACCAAAGTCCGTAATATATTTTTTTGCTTGGTACGTCTCACAGGACGTGTCACACCAAAAAAATTGTATTACGGACTTTGGGTGCTAGTTTGGACTAGTCTTATCAGGGTGATTGGCCTAACAGTAATAGTGTTTTAAAAAATGTTGTTGGGAGTGCGGGGAGGGGGGGGGGGGGCGCCGCCTATAAAATTTATGTTGGAAATTTTCACATTCTGTCGGAAAATAATTGCTGAATTTGTATGAATCGAAAGTAAACAGCTTCAGGGTTTGAAAATGTCAAACAATATATTGTTAAAGTTATTGACTAAAAGCAACAACTGGACAAGTCACAACTGAGGCACCCGGAGGCTCTAGAATTGTTCTCAGAGCCTCACTTAAAACAATTTCTCTAGGGAGGCCCCTCCCCCAATCCCCCACCAACGGGAAGAGGACACTCCCTACCATACACTCTCACACCTCGGTGTTGAACACCTCGAGTATGCCTTGGGCACACACAAAAGTCCTTCCGTCCACCCCCCCCCCCCCGCCCCTCCCCTATGTCGGATTTTTAAATACGGCTGACTTTTGGCCTGCGGGAGAGAGCCGCCAGCTCTCACTCACCCACCATGCCTGCAGCATAACTTTTCGGTCAAAATCCTCAGCCCTTCTAAAAACAATGTCCGTACGTCTATGATAAAATGTCGATCCCCTATAAAGTTGGAGCAAAAAAATTCAAAACGGTTGTTTAAAAGGCGTCATTTTTCTGAGTCTGATTGTTCACAATAATTTTTCTATCTCAAATAATGGAAGTGAACAATTAATTATTCATGCTGCTTCATGGGGAAAAATCGACCGAACACAGCATTTTCTGACAAGTTTGCATCCTCCATCGCCCCACGTACCATCTTATTTATTTCGTTTTAATGAAATAATTATTTCGTTTAAACGAAATATTATTTCGTTTTAACGAAATAATTATTTCGTTTAAACGAAATATTATTTCAATTTAATGTTTGTGATGTTTTGCAGGTTCAGCTTAGAGCGCCTCGCTATTTTTCGATTGCAAATGTGGCTTGTTTAGCTCAGTAACAAAATTACGTATGCCAACAAAATATGAATTTTAGTGCGCAGTACAGTCTGGGGTCATGACGTCTGAGAGCTGACAGGTGCTCGTCGTTGCTCAGTGGTTCTCTCCGGGCACTCTGGCTTCCTCCACCCATAAACCTATCACCACCATACGACCCTGGCTGTTAAAGTGTCGTTAATCACCAATAAATAAATAAACCAATAACGCCTGTTGTCACAACTGTACTTTCGTGACAAGGTATACGTTTGCAACTTTTAGCTAACAGGTCCAGGTGGGAAACAATAATCCTAATCCTCAAGGTCTTGTCAAACCGCCGTTTATTACCAATAAAACCTCCCATGCCTCTGATCCTGATCTTAGATCTTAGCCTTCTGTTGTGATGTGTTACTGTATTTCAATGGTCTACCCTGGTTCCTTCCTTCCTTCCTTATAAGGTTGTCCACAGCGTCATGGCCACCCATATTCACCACTAGATTATTATTATTATTATTATTATTATTATTATTATTATTATTATTATTATTATTATTATTATTATCAACTCTTTTTCTCCTTTTCTTCTTTTTTGTGTCCTTTTACTACTCCTGTTCTTTTTCTTCCGTTCTTTGATTTTCTTTTCTCTTCTTCAAGGGGAAATCAGGAAGACCGGCAGTATGGCTATGACTTTCCCTAGCAATATACTCTTACAAAATGTATAATGATCTTTGTGACTTGTTTGACAATCTTGTGTTACTTTGTTTATTGTAAACATTATGTATATAGCTGAATAAAAATCAATTAATCAATCAATTAGCCATTAAAATTAATGTTTTCACTTTATTGTGCAAAAAATTAAGTCATATTCTCTTGAAATACTCGCAAATCAATTGACGTTACAATCTTTCCAGTTTTCGCGATATGTGTGTGGAAGAATAATTTCAGTACCTCCTTTCTCATGCGCTTCCGTTATCGGTCCCGTTTTGTGATTTCTGGCAGGTCGTTTTATAACACTCTGTGACAACCATGGTCAAACGTCGGTAGAGTTTTTTTTACCAGAAGCATCTCGATGATGAATCACGACTTGTTAGGCAGGTGTAGTTAAAACTTGACTTGCCTGCCTTCGAAAGTATTGGCGACAGACAGATTGGTGGAAAGTAGTAGTTGCAGAGACACATATTTTGAAAGGCGCGTCAACATTTCTAGGCTGACTCAGGACGTAGTGTATTTATTTACTTATTATTTATTGAGTTTAGGGCCATCGTGCCCAATCGGGATGAAGTGCCTTGCCCAAGGAAACAACGCAGTAACTCCTGGTGGGGATCGAACCCTGGACCTTTCGGTTTAAAGTCCAAGCCGTTACCACGGAGCCATCGTGCTCCCACGTAGTGTATTAAATATCATCGAATCAAAATACCTTCTAATCGTCGTGAAGTTGTGAATCTTTTCAATTTACTGTTGCATTGAGTCCGCAATATTGGTAGGGACGGCGGGATAGGGAATATTTCCGCGCTAAAACCAGTTTTATAGTGTACAATAAATATTCTTGGTGAGCTGCAGTTGTACTCAATTAAAATGAAATAATCATTTCATAAAAGGGAAATAGATAAGTTAGTAAATGGGGTGATGGAGGATGCAAACATTTCAGAAAATGCTATGTTCCGTCGATTTTTCCCTAAGAATAATTGTTCACTTCCATTAATTACAACCAGACTCAGGAAAATTAGGCCTTTTAAACAAATGTTTTGAATTTTTTTCCAAACTAACTTTTAGGGGGAACGTCAATTTATCATAGTCGTACGGGCAATGTTTTTTGGAAGAGGCTGGAAGATTTTTTCCGGCATCACTGAGGCACGTGGAACAGAGGTGGGAGAGCAGGGTCTGGAGGCCTTCTACCGCAGGCCCGAAGCCAGCCGTATTTAAAAATCCAACATAGAGGAATGGATGGGGCGGGCGGACTTTTGTGTACTGAAGGCATAACCGAGGTGTCCAACACATAGGTGTGAGAGTGTATGGTAGGTGATGTCACCCTCCCGTTGCTGGGGATCGAGAGCCTTCCCTGGGAAATTGTTTTAAATCTGAGGTTCTGAGAACAATTCTAGAGCCTTCTCAATTGTGACTTGTTCAGCTGCTGGTTTTAGTCACTAACGTTAACGATATAATGTCTGAAATCTCAAAATCTGAAGCTGTTTGCTTTCGAATTCATACAAATTCAGCAATTATTTTCCGAAAGAAATATTTATAGGCGGCGGCGATTCCCCCCCTCCCCCCCCTCCCCCGCACCTCAAACAGCATGGGGGCATGCTCTACCAGGAAATATTTTAAAATATACTGTTACGCCTATGTATCCAAAGTCATCAGACGCGTTTTCACTCTGATAAGACCGTAGTCCAAACTAGCACTCAAAGTCTGTAATATAATTTTTTTGGTGTGGCACGTCCTGTGAGACATTAAGACGTACCGCGCCAAACAAATTACATTACGGATTTTGGTTCCAAGTTTGGTCAAATAGGGGGGAACCCCTATATGAAGACAATAGACTGGCTGTTTGAAACTACAGGAAGGTCAAGGAAGCTTGGCTCAAAATATTATGAAAACTGCCAGAAAACAATTGATTTTCCCCGACATCGCAGCCCCCACCCCGAGCCCCCATGGCATGGTCGTACACCTGTGTATCTTATAATGGCATTCTCTGTTTTCCATTTCTGCTTATGTCGGCCATTTATAGTCTATCGGTATCGGGCCTACAATCAGAATGTTTGGTTTCCTGATCCGTAAGGTAATGACGATTCTAAAAATATTCACAAACCTTTTGGCCACGAAAAATCGCAAACTGCTGTCCCGGCTCTCGTTCAAATAGCCTGTCTGTGGAAAAGTGGAGGAGCTTGTGTCCCATGTGCCCCCCAAACCTCCCATCCCCCTCCCACCCCACCTGCCATCTCTGATAACCTTCATGTGTTTTAGCAGTAATTATTGTTTAAGTCAAGGTCCTAGCGCAATAAGCATACTCACTGCTGGTTGGTTTTCTGCAATATCATCTCTGTATGGTGCATTCAGAAAGTAGGGTGGTGTATCCTGAATATCTGTAACTCTTATATCTACATTAGCAGTGTCAGTAAAGCCAACACTATCCTGTAATATATATATATATTACATTCATTAGTATATAATTCAATTTTCTTCAATGATATCCAATTTCCTTGCATATAATTGGCCAGGATGAGTGTTTCATACTTCATACCTCAATGCATGTTTTTCATGTCCTATGAATATATTTTCTTTTTACCCGTTCATGTGTCGAAAATATTTGTGGCAACATGTCCTACGGTGCAATTTAACTGTAACTGATGGTGGATGCCGGCCACAATTAGCCTTTGTGCAGAAATGTATATACGATAATACCATAGTGTGTTTTGATATGTTTGATATCTCAACGAGTTGAAAGTGAGTTTTTTTCGCGAGGCTTGCCGAGCGAAAAAAAACTCACTTTCAACGAGTTGAGGTATCAAACACATCAAAACACACTATGGTATTGTTGTATTTATCTTATACCGACCATTTTTGTTCTTTTCTGCATTTTTAAAAGGGTTTTGGGGATGATTTCGTGTCAAAATGTCGACTCATCTGGAGTGGAGTCGACTGCTTTCTCTTGTTGGGCATGAATACATGTGATGTGCCCGGAAAAGCTGTCGGTGCGTAACAAGGCTACAAATTCAAGTGAATGATAGAGTATAGTTCCCCTTAGAAAGTGGCCCTGTAACTGGGAAAACAATTACAGAAAATATACTTACGCCTCAATTCTTATGATTTATGACAAAAATATGTTTGATAATCAATTTCACCAGATTTGACACGATTTATAAACAATTTTGCGAATGTCATCATTATATTATAATATAGAAAAAGACTATAGTCCGTTCTCCAATCTATATGACATAGGGGTATGTGTTATAGATAATCTATAACACATGGGCTATATCTTCAACAGGTATAAGATAAATGACCTTAAACACCAATAAATAAATAAATAAATAAATAAATAAATAAATAAATAAATAAATAAATAAATAAATAAATAAATTAATAGATGATGATTGCCGTCACAGGTTATTCATAACTGTCTTCAGAAACATGTGAAGGGGGTGTCTATATTGAAGCTGGGCAAGGCTATATCTGCACATGTATCTACAAAGCAAAGTTATAGGTACAGTACAATCGCCGTGGGTTGGTTGTAATCCACGTGTGGACAGTGATGTCCACGAATGCGTTTACCAGGTAATAACAATTTTAATTAAATTTTTGACGATTATTACTCTAATTAGTGTTTTCAATCTAATATTATTGCGTCCGTGGATATACTGCCCACCTCGTCCGTGGATATACTGCCCACCTCGTCCGTGGATATACTGCCCACCCCGTGGAAAAATTGACCAGTCCACGGCGGTCGTACTGTGTATACATGTATGTTGTTGCGAATTGTAGCCTACCGAGTTAATTCATTATCATTGAGTAATTAGTGAGAGGTTATTAGTTACTCGCGTCTCCCCCCCCCCCCCCCCCCCAGTTCGGTATTATTAGTTAAAGTATTAACCCTTTACCCAACGTAACGGCCGAAACCGACCAGCGCTATTCACAAAATTCACCTTTCAATTTTTATTTTTTTTGTCACGAAAACCTAGCTTACGACCCCCCATTGGAACGAGCTCAACGAGCTCGTTCCAATGAGGGGTCATAAGCTATGTTTTTGACGCGCAAGAAATCAAAAGAAAATAATGTTTCAAGAATTTTATTTGCAAGTGTCGTCTTCTTTTCGCGTTAGGTAAAGGGTTAAGCACTGGCCAGTATAGTCTATTATTAGTTACATAGACAGCAAGTGACTGGATACGGGATGGTACCCTTTCTGTAGGTTTTATACTAGTCTCGGTGAGCCTGTTATAAAACCTACAGACCTGGTACCATCCCGTACCCAGTCACTTGCTGACTATGTTACGAATTTACCCACCGATGGCCTTCAGGAATGAGATTAATGAAAAGTTGAATAAAACCAACAATTTTACATACATTTACTGTCATTATCATCTGAAAAGGGTTAACAAAGCACTTTTAAACGTTCAAAAACTCACTTTTAATCTGTTGAGTAAACTGAAAAGAAAATGTTCGCTTCATCATAAAAAATCGATAGAATGATAAAAACAACAAAGAACTTCTGGGACAACAAATAATATTTTCTGTCCATTTTTCAAATATTTAAATGTTTTAAATCAATAAATACGGTACCTTGAAAATATTTTTGATACTTAATTCGCTTATTTTATTTTAATTCAAATTCTTAAAATTCGAAGCGAGTGGAAATGCATCAATGTAGTAATGGCGGCTACTCACCCGAGAAAGATAACTCAAGGTCATCGTGTATTAAAGTGGCACAGGCCTTTAAATTCATTTATTTTGGGGACACCGTTTTGCCCCTATTTGGGGACATTGAAACCAGAAATAACAGTTTTATCCTGTTATGTTTTATTGTCAGGCTTTTCTTTGTGTTTCTATGGTCATACTATGTTGGAATTTATCTTAAATGCAGAAAAGGCACAGAGAATTTATATATTTTTCTTGATGCCTTCACGCCTTCTCTAATTTCGGGACCTCCGTGTACGGGATTTTACCGCCGGTATGCACGTGATTTTCTTAGCCAATAAAATTTGTTGCTTGTTCAAACTTTATATGGCAGAACAGATCGCTTGCTGCTCCACGTTCTACGCCGTCATTCGAGTTAATTAGACTTTGGCTGGCAGTTTTCAGTTATAATTAGTAGTGACGAAACCTGTGAAGTTTGACAGAATAAATTATTATCGAGAAAAGTATTTACAGAGTGTTCCATTATTTTCTTGTCTAGTGAACCACAGACTGCTGAACAACAAGATGAGACACGGACCAGATGTCACAAATCCGCTGACGATCAGCGGGGTGTCACTCCAGCTATGCCACAATGTATGTACGCGATAAACTTGAGAAGTACTCAATCGTTTGCGTTAAAATTTGGCATAACAGTGCAATGGGTCTAGTGGTTTAGGTGTTCGACTCGTAATTGCCAGGCGGTGTTGCCGATGGTTCGATTCCCGGGATCAGAAATCATGATTTCAAAATTCCTCGAAAACTTGACTGTTATTCAATATACACCTCAATCGCAAATAAAGTGCACCATAGGCGCAAAGAGCACAGGTGCACCCAATAGTGGCGCCAGAATTTCCTCGAAAAGAGGTGGAGGGCTACTGTTCCCCGGCGCGTGGGGCTAGGGCATTCCCGGTAAGCACACAATACAGGAGGTAGTTTCCTCGATAAGGGAGCTAACGCTCCAAGATGGAGAGACTGTAGCCCCCACTACTTTCGCGCCACCCCTGGGCGCACCCAACATAGACATGAAACACTATTCAATTCTAAAGTCAAGGAGGTATGGGGTTAACTTGTTACTGCTCCTTCGATATCTTTCCAACAAATATCAAGGAAATTAATTTACAGTAAACTTTTTATACAGAAAAATAACGATGAACGCGTGATGTTGTTTATTTTCTATCCCAGTAAGCTTCAAGTGAAACATCATTATCAATATTTCAGTATTTTAACACACTGTAAACAGAGGCCCATAATAACGAAATTTCAAATTGAAATTTTATTTTTACTAGGAATTTAACCATTTCAGTCATGTTTGATAGGACTCAATGAGCTTTGTCAAAAAAAAACTAAATTGGTTGAGTTTCTAGTTGCTGGATTAGTCACTGATCAAAATACAGCATTGAAGTCCAAGAGAACAGGGTGGACAGTTAAATGTGTTGAGAATACCAGATGACAAAAAATGCTGGCTGCAGTTAATGGGTCTCTCAGAATCCCATAGTGGTGACATTGTGGCAAAACATTGGTCACACCTACGTTTCCCCATCAGTTTAGGTACGCCCTGCCCATAGGCACGAGGATGAATAGTTCAACGACCTGAACGTAGCGGCTACCCCACTAAATAGTGGGGTAGCCGCTACGTTCAAATCGTTGAACTAGGGGATGACAAACCGAGAGGATATATTTAGCTGCTATGATTGTTTGACATGGTTATTTATTTCGTAACAAACTCCAGCTGGCACAGATGGAAAGATGATTGTCTTGAGTACACCTAGAAATCTGATACGTACTGTTACTGTTATCTTCAGTCTGTATGAACTCAATGTTTCGTAATCAAGTGTCGCTGTTAGGATTATGTCTCCAGTGATGCTAGCAATATCAAAAGGCTCATCCACAGTCTGAAACGATACAATATCAAAAGGCTCATCCATCGTCTGAAACGATACAATATCAAAAGGCTCATCCATCGTCTGAAACGATACAATATCAAAAGGCTCATCCACCGTCTGAAACGATACAATATCAAAAGGCTCATCCACCGTCCGAAACGATACAATATCAAAAGGCTCATCCATCATCTGAAACGATACAATATCAAAAGGCTCATCCACCGTCTGAAACAATACCATATCAAAAGGCTCATCCACCGTCTGAAACGATACAATATCAAAAGGCCCATCCATCGTCTGAAACGATAAATATCAAAAGGCTCATCCACCATCTGAAACGATACAATATCAAAAGGCTCATCCACCGTCTGAAACGATACAATATCAAAAGGCTCATCCACCATCTGAAATGATACAATATCAAAAGGCTCGTCCACCGTCTGAAACGATACAATATCAAAAGGCTCAGCTACCTCTGAAACGATGCAATATCAAAAGGCTCAGCTACCGTCTGAAACGATACAATATCAAAAGGCTCATCCACCGTCTGAAACGATAAAATATCAAAAGGCTACCGTCTGAAACGATACAATATCAAAAGGCTCATCCACCGTCTGAAACGATACAATATCAAAAGGCTCATCCACCGTCTGAAACGATACAATATCCAAAAGGCTCAGCTACCATCTGAAACGATACAATATCAAAAGGCCCATCCACCATCTGAAACGATACAATATCAAAAGGCTCATCCACCGTCTGAAACGATACAATATCAAAAGACTCATCTACCATCTGAAACGATACAATATCCAAAGGCTCACCCATCGTCTGAAACAATACAATATCAAAAGGCTCATCTACCATCTGAAACGATACAATATCAAAAGGCTCATCCATCGTCTGAAATGATACAATATCAAAAGGCTCAGCTGCCGTCTGAAACGATACAATATCAAAAGGCTCATCCACCGTCTGAAACGATACAATATCAAAAGGCTCATCCACCGTCTGAAACGATACAATATCAAAAGGCTCATCTACCATCTGAAACGATACAATATCAAAAGGCTCATCCACCGTCTGAAACAATACAATATCAAAAGGCTCATCTACCATCTGAAACGATACAATATCAAAAGGCTCACCCATCGTCTGAAATGATACAATATCAAAAGGCTCAGCTACCATCTGAAACGATACAATATCAAAAGGCTCATCCACCGTCCGACACGATACAATATCAAAAGGCTCATCCACCGTCTGAAACGATACAATATCAAAAGGCTCATCTACCATCTGAAACGATACAATATCAAAAGGCTCATCCATCGTCTGAAATGATACAATATCAAAAGTCTCATCCACCGTCTGAAACGATACAATATCAAAAGGCTCATCCACCGTCTGAAACGATACAATATCAAAAGGCTCATCTACCATCTGAAATGATACAATATCAAAAGGCTCATCCACCGTCTGAAACGATACAATATCAAAAGGCTCAGCTACCATCTGAAACGATACAATATCAAAAGGCTCATCCATCGTCTGAAATGATACAATATCAAAAAGCTCATCTACCGTCTGAAACGATACAATATCAAAAGGCTCAGCTACCATCTGAAACGATACAATATCAAAAGGCTCATCCACCATCTGAAACGATACAATATCAAAAGGCTCATCCACCGTCTGAAACGATACAATATCAAAAGGCTCATCCACCATCTGAAACGATACAATATCAAAAGGCTCATCCACCGTCTGAAAAGATACAATATCAAAAGGCTCATCAACCGTCTGAAACGATACAATATCAAAAGGCTCATCCACCGTCTGAAAAGATACAATATCAAAAAGCTCATCCACCGTCTGAAACGATACAATATCAAAAGTCTCAGCTACCATCTGAAACGATACAATATCAAAAGGCTCATCCACCGTCTGAAACGATACAATATCAAAAGGCTCATCCACCGTCTGAAACGATACAATATCAAAAGTCTCATCCACCGTCTGAAACGATACAATATCAAAAGTCTCATCCACCGTCTGAAACAATACAATATCAAAAGGCTCATCCACCGTCTGAAACGATACAATATCAAAAGGCTCATCCACCGTTTGAAACGATACAAACATTTGTGGTTGGGACTAGTCTGTTAACCCTTTATCCAACATAACGACAAAAACCGGCCAGTGCTATTTCAAAAATGGCCAATTAATTTTCCTTATTTTTTCATTTTTGTCTCAAAAGCATAGGTTATGACCCCCTCGTTTGAACGAGCTCGTCGAGCTCGTTTCAACGAGGGGTCATATGTTTTTGAGACAAAAAATGAAAAAAATTAGTTATTCAAGAAGTTGTTATCCCCGCATTTTAAAAAATGCGGGGATATTGTCATGATCTCCGTCCGTACGACCGTACGTCCGTACGTCCGTACTTCCGTACGTCCGGTTTTGTAATTCGAAACGCTGTAACTTTCTACAGTTGTTCGATAGGGTCTGTGCAACCCAAAAATACAACTTTTAAATTTTTGTGCCACCAGGTGGCTTCTGTGGAGCCACTTAAAAAATGCGTTATTTTTTCACTTTTTTGCTGAATAGTCCCAACCTATGTAATTCGGAGTTCTAAAATTACACTAGGGTGTTGCTAAATGATCTGTAGATATGTAGGAAGGTTTCGGATTTTTCGGGTGCCACGTGGCTGTGCCACCGTAGCCACTTTTGTGTTTTCTTAGACCGTTTCCGGCAAAAGGCTCGTAGGATATGTAATTCGAAACGCTAAATCCATGCCCAGAAGTTGCAGTGGGGGCTATAGATGCGCAGGAAGGTTTCGGATTTTTCGGGTGCCACGTGGCTGTGCCACCGTAGCCACTTTTGTGTTTTCTTGAACCGTTTCCGGCGAAAGGCTCGTAGGGTATGTAATTCGAAATGCTAAAACCATGCTCATATGTTGCAGTAGGGTCTATAGATGCGCACGAAGGTTTCAGATTTTTCGGGTGCCACGTGGCTGTGCCACCGTAGCCACTTTCGTGTTTTCTTAGATCGTTTCCGGTGAAAGGCTCGTAGGGAATGTAATTCGAAATGCTAAAATCATGCTCATATCTTGCAGTAGGGACTATAGATGCGCACAAAGGTTTCGGATTTTTCGGGTGCCACATGGCTGTGCCACCGTAGCCACTTTTGTGTTTTCTTAGACCGTTTCCGGCGAAAGGCTCCTAGGGTATGTAATTCGAAACGCTAAAACCATGCTCAAATGTTGCAGTGAGGTCTGTAGATACGCCCAAAGGTTTCGGATTTTCCAGGTGCCACGTGGCTGTGCCACCGTTGCCACTTTTGTGTTTTCTTAGACCGTTTCCGACGAAAGGCTCCTAGGGTATGTAATTCGAAACGCTAAAACCATGCTCAAATGTTGCAGTGGGGTCTGTAGATGCGCACGAAGGTTTCCGATTTTTCGGGTGCCACGTGGCTGTGCCACCGTTGCCACTTTTGTGTTTTCTTAGACCGTTTCCAGCAAAAGGCTCCTAGGGAATGTAATTTGAAACACTAAAACCATGCTCAAATGTTGCAGTGGGGTCTGTAGATGTGTACGAAGGTTTCGGATTTTTCAGGTGCCACGTGGCTGTGCCACCATTGCCACTTTCGTGTTTTCTTAGACCGTTTCCGGCGAAAGGCTCCTAAAGTATGTAATTCAAAACGCTAAAACCATGCTGAGATGTTGCAGTAGAGTCTGTAAATGCGCACGAAGGTTTCGGATTTTTCAGGTGCCACGTGGCTGTGCCACCGTTGCCACTTTTGTGTTTTCTTAGACCGTTTCCGACGAAAGGCTCCTAGGGTATGTAATTCGAAACACTAAAACCATGCTCAAATGTTGCAGTGGGGTCTGTAGATGTGCACGAAGGTTTCAGATTTTTCAGCTGCCACGTGGCTGCGCCATCATTGCCACTTTCGTGTTTTCTTAGACCGTTTCCGGCGAAAGGCTCCTAGGGTATGTAATTCGAAATGCTAAAACCATGCTCAAATGTTGCAGTAGGGTCTGTAGATGTGCATGAAGGTTTCCGATTTTTCAGGTGCCACGTGGCTGTGCCACCATTGCCACTTTTTGTTTTCTTAGATTGTTTGCGGCAAAAGGCTCCTAGGGTATGTAATTTGAAATGCTAAAACCATGCTCAAATGTTGCAGTAGGGTCTGTAGATGCGCACGAAGGTTTCGGATTTTTCAGCTGCCATGTGGCTGCGCCACCATTGCCACTTTCGTGTTTTTTTAGACCGTTTCCGGCGAAAGGCTCCTAGGGTATGTAATTCGAAACGCTAAAACCATGCTCAAATGTTGCAGTGAGGTCTGTAGATACGCCCAAAGGTTTCGGATTTTTCAGGTGCCACGTGGCTGTGCCACCGTTGCCACTTTTGTGTTTTCTTAGACCGTTTCCGACGAAAGGCTCCTAGGGTATGTAATTCGAAATGCTAAAACCATGCTCAAATGTTGCAGTGGGGTCTGTAGATGCGCACGAAGGTTTCGGATTTTTCAGCTGCCATGTGGCTGCGCCACCATTGCCACTTTCGTGTTTTTTTAGACCGTTTCCGTCGAAAGGCTCCTAGGGTATGTAATTCGAAACACTAAAACCATGCTCAAATGTTGCAGTGGGGTCTGTAGATGCGCACGAAGGTTTCCGATTTTTCAGGTGCCACGTGGCTGTGCCACCATTGACACTTTTGTGTTTTCTTAGACCGTTTCCGACGAAAGGCTCCTAGGGTATGTAATTCGAAACGCTAAAACCATGCTCAAATATTGCAGTGGGGTCTGTAGATGCGCACGAAGGTTTCGGATTTTTCAGGTGCCACGTGGCTGTGCCACCATTGCCACTTTCGTGTTTTCTTAGACCGTTTCCGGCGAAAGGCTCCTAAAGTATGTAATTCAAAACGCTAAAACCATGCTGAGATGTTGCAGTAGAGTCTGTAAATGCGCACGAAGGCTTCGGATTTTTCAGCTGCCACGTGGCTGCGCCACCATTGCCACTTTCGTGTTTTCTTAGACCGTTTCCGGCGAAAGGCTCCTAGGGTATGTAATTCGAAACGCTAAAACCATGCTCAAATGTTGCAGTAGGGTCTCTAGATGTGCACGAAGGTTTTAGATTTTTTAGGTGCCACGTGGCTGTGCCACCGTTGCCACTTTTGTGTTTTCTTAGACTGTTTCTGGCAAAAGGCTCCTAGGGTATGTAAATCGAAACGCTAAAACCAAGCTCAAATGTTGCAGTAGGGTCTGTAGATGTGCACGAAGGTTTCGGATTTTTCAGGTGCCACGTGGCTGTGCTACCGTTGCCACTTTTGTGTTTTCTTAGACCGTTTCCGGCGAAAGGCTCCTAGGGTATGTAATTCGAAATGCTAAAACCATGCTCAAATGTTGCAGTGGGGTCTGTAGATGCGCACGAAGGTTTCGGATTTTTCAGGTGCCACGTGGCTGTGCCACCGTTGCCACTTTTGTGTTTTCTTAGACCGTTTCCGACGAAAGGCTCCTAGGGTATGTAATTCGAAATGCTAAAACCATGCTCAAATGTTTCAGTGGGGTCTGTAGATGTGCACGAAGGTTTCAGATTTTTCAGCTGCCTAGTGGCTGTGCTGTTGCCACTTTCATGTTTTCTTAGACCGTTTCCGGCAAAAGGCTCCTAGGGTATGTAATTCGAAATCCTAAAACCATGCTCAAATGTTGCAGTAGGGTCTGTAGATGCGCACGAAGGTTTTGGATTTCTGGGGTGCCACGTGGCTGTGCTACCGTTGCCTCTTTCATGTTCTCTTAGACCATTTCCGTCGAAAGGCTCCTACAGTATGTATTTCGAAATGGTAAAACCATGCTCAAATGTTGCAGTAGGGTCTGTAGATGTGCACAAAGATTTCGGATTTTTCAGGTGCCACGTGGCTGTGCCACCATTGCCACTTTCGTGTTTTCTTAGACCGTTTCCGACGAAAGGCTCCTAAAGTATGTAATTCAAAACGCTAAAACCATGCTGAGATGTTGCAGTAGAGTCTGTAAATGCGTAGGAAGGTTTTGGATTTTTTGGGTGCTAAGTGGCTGTGTCACCGTTGCCACTTTTGTGTTTTCTTAGACCGTTTCCGGCGAAAGGCTCCTAGGGTATGTAATTCGAAACGCTAAAACCATGCTCAAATGTTGCAGTGAGGTCTGTAGATACGCCCAAAGGTTTCGGATTTTCCAGGTGCCACGTGGCTGTGCCACCGTTGCCACTTTTGTGTTTTCTTAGACCGTTTCCGACGAAAGGCTCCTAGGGTATGTAATTCGAAACGCTAAAACCATGCTCAAATGTTGCAGTGGGGTCTGTAGATGCGCACGAAGGTTTCCGATTTTTCGGGTGCCACGTGGCTGTGCCACCGTTGCCACTTTTGTGTTTTCTTAGACCGTTTCCAGCAAAAGGCTCCTAGGGAATGTAATTTGAAACACTAAAACCATGCTCAAATGTTGCAGTGGGGTCTGTAGATGTGTACGAAGGTTTCGGATTTTTCAGGTGCCACGTGGCTGTGCCACCATTGCCACTTTCGTGTTTTCTTAGACCGTTTCCGGCGAAAGGCTCCTAAAGTATGTAATTCAAAACGCTAAAACCATGCTGAGATGTTGCAGTAGAGTCTGTAAATGCGCACGAAGGTTTCGGATTTTTCAGGTGCCACGTGGCTGTGCCACCGTTGCCACTTTTGTGTTTTCTTAGACCGTTTCCGACGAAAGGCTCCTAGGGTATGTAATTCGAAACACTAAAACCATGCTCAAATGTTGCAGTGGGGTCTGTAGATGTGCACGAAGGTTTCAGATTTTTCAGCTGCCACGTGGCTGCGCCATCATTGCCACTTTCGTGTTTTCTTAGACCGTTTCCGGCGAAAGGCTCCTAGGGTATGTAATTCGAAATGCTAAAACCATGCTCAAATGTTGCAGTAGGGTCTGTAGATGTGCATGAAGGTTTCCGATTTTTCAGGTGCCACGTGGCTGTGCCACCATTGCCACTTTTTGTTTTCTTAGATTGTTTGCGGCAAAAGGCTCCTAGGGTATGTAATTTGAAATGCTAAAACCATGCTCAAATGTTGCAGTAGGGTCTGTAGATGCGCACGAAGGTTTCGGATTTTTCAGCTGCCATGTGGCTGCGCCACCATTGCCACTTTCGTGTTTTTTTAGACCGTTTCCGGCGAAAGGCTCCTAGGGTATGTAATTCGAAACGCTAAAACCATGCTCAAATGTTGCAGTGAGGTCTGTAGATACGCCCAAAGGTTTCGGATTTTTCAGGTGCCACGTGGCTGTGCCACCGTTGCCACTTTTGTGTTTTCTTAGACCGTTTCCGACGAAAGGCTCCTAGGGTATGTAATTCGAAATGCTAAAACCATGCTCAAATGTTGCAGTGGGGTCTGTAGATGCGCACGAAGGTTTCGGATTTTTCAGCTGCCATGTGGCTGCGCCACCATTGCCACTTTCGTGTTTTTTTAGACCGTTTCCGTCGAAAGGCTCCTAGGGTATGTAATTCGAAACACTAAAACCATGCTCAAATGTTGCAGTGGGGTCTGTAGATGCGCACGAAGGTTTCCGATTTTTCAGGTGCCACGTGGCTGTGCCACCATTGACACTTTTGTGTTTTCTTAGACCGTTTCCGACGAAAGGCTCCTAGGGTATGTAATTCGAAACGCTAAAACCATGCTCAAATATTGCAGTGGGGTCTGTAGATGCGCACGAAGGTTTCGGATTTTTCAGGTGCCACGTGGCTGTGCCACCATTGCCACTTTCGTGTTTTCTTAGACCGTTTCCGGCGAAAGGCTCCTAAAGTATGTAATTCAAAACGCTAAAACCATGCTGAGATGTTGCAGTAGAGTCTGTAAATGCGCACGAAGGCTTCGGATTTTTCAGCTGCCACGTGGCTGCGCCACCATTGCCACTTTCGTGTTTTCTTAGACCGTTTCCGGCGAAAGGCTCCTAGGGTATGTAATTCGAAACGCTAAAACCATGCTCAAATGTTGCAGTAGGGTCTCTAGATGTGCACGAAGGTTTTAGATTTTTTAGGTGCCACGTGGCTGTGCCACCGTTGCCACTTTTGTGTTTTCTTAGACTGTTTCTGGCAAAAGGCTCCTAGGGTATGTAAATCGAAACGCTAAAACCAAGCTCAAATGTTGCAGTAGGGTCTGTAGATGTGCACGAAGGTTTCGGATTTTTCAGGTGCCACGTGGCTGTGCTACCGTTGCCACTTTTGTGTTTTCTTAGACCGTTTCCGGCGAAAGGCTCCTAGGGTATGTAATTCGAAATGCTAAAACCATGCTCAAATGTTGCAGTGGGGTCTGTAGATGCGCACGAAGGTTTCGGATTTTTCAGGTGCCACGTGGCTGTGCCACCGTTGCCACTTTTGTGTTTTCTTAGACCGTTTCCGACGAAAGGCTCCTAGGGTATGTAATTCGAAATGCTAAAACCATGCTCAAATGTTTCAGTGGGGTCTGTAGATGTGCACGAAGGTTTCAGATTTTTCAGCTGCCTAGTGGCTGTGCTGTTGCCACTTTCATGTTTTCTTAGACCGTTTCCGGCAAAAGGCTCCTAGGGTATGTAATTCGAAATCCTAAAACCATGCTCAAATGTTGCAGTAGGGTCTGTAGATGCGCACGAAGGTTTTGGATTTCTGGGGTGCCACGTGGCTGTGCTACCGTTGCCTCTTTCATGTTCTCTTAGACCATTTCCGTCGAAAGGCTCCTACAGTATGTATTTCGAAATGGTAAAACCATGCTCAAATGTTGCAGTAGGGTCTGTAGATGTGCACAAAGATTTCGGATTTTTCAGGTGCCACGTGGCTGTGCCACCATTGCCACTTTCGTGTTTTCTTAGACCGTTTCCGACGAAAGGCTCCTAAAGTATGTAATTCAAAACGCTAAAACCATGCTGAGATGTTGCAGTAGAGTCTGTAAATGCGTAGGAAGGTTTTGGATTTTTTGGGTGCTAAGTGGCTGTGTCACCGTTGCCACTTTTGTGTTTTCTTAGACCGTTTCCGGCGAAAGGCTCCTAGGGTATGTAATTCGAAATGCTAAACGCATGCTTAAATGTTGCAGTAAGGTCTGTAGATGCGTACAAAGGTTTCAGATTTTTCAGGCGCCACGTGGCAGTGCCACCGTTTTTCTTTGGTGTTTTCTTAGATCATTTCCGGAGAAAAGCTCCCAGAGTATGTAATTTGAAATGCTAAAACTATGCTCAAAGTTGCTGTAGGGTCTGTAGATGTGCACGAAGGTTTCGGATTTTTGGGGTGCCACCGTTGCCACTTTCATGTTTTCTTAGACCGTTTCCGGCGAAAGGCTCCCAGGGTACATGTATGTAATTCGAAACGCTAAAACCATGCCCAAATGTTGCAGTGGAGTCTGTAGGTGCGCACGAAGCTGTGTCACCTGTGCCACTCAAAGTCAAGGATGCAAATGCGGGGATACACTATAGTGTGCTTTGCACACAAGTGACACCATCTAGTTTGGCAAGTGTCGTCTGCTTTCCATGTTAGGTAAAGGGTTAAAGGTTTCCTTCTTTGTGTGTATCACTGTGTACCATGTGATAGGTTGAGAATGTAAATTATCATTCATTGGCGCACTGCCAGTCACGTGACTCGCGATATTGTCATGGTAGCCTGTGTGATACGTATACACGTTGATGATGATCTCACAAGAGAGCCGATTTGCAATATTTCGTTACCTTAGTCAGAACACAACCTATACTGTAGATAACTAAACCACACTTCATGACTTTCTTTTATTAAACCAAAGATATACACAGAACGCCACGGTATTTGAATGCATTCATCAATACGGCACGCCTGTCAACACAGAAGGATAGAACGAGAGGCGCAACCTCGGGTTCTATCCTTCCACGATAACAACCGTGCCATTTTGACAAACGCATTCACACATCGTTGCGTTCTTTGTATATCTTTGGTTTAATAAAATCTGCACATATGAACGAGATTATTTTTTAATATTTAACGTACCATTTGTTGGTTTTACTAGGAGAAAATGTAATATTATACCCGGTTTTGCGAAGTCGGAAATGGCTGCCATAAGGTCAAAGGTTGGACGAAAATAAAGAATATACCAGGTTCGCGATTTTGAATTTATGTGCCAGTTTTTTGTTTGTGCCAAACGCTCACATTTATGTGCCACATTTTAAAAAAATGTGCATTTGGATTTGGTACATTTGGCACATGCCAGTGTGAACACTGGATATAAACCGCAAATTTTCAGCACAAGCTTCATAACTCCCGTTATTTCTTATAATTTAATCAGGCGTTAACAGAAAAATATATTAACCACTGTGTGTTTGAAGGAAATCGTGTAATTTCTGCCAAAATACAACAGGTAAACACAGGAATGTGCGTCACAAAAGGTCACGTCAATCATTTTTCAATTCGACGTTTCATTGGTCCGTCTCAATCAATGCTTTGCACAACGTCATGAAGTTTTTTGGTTTTTTTTTTGATTGTCGGCATTCATCGTAGGCGTTCGACTGTTCATAAGAAATGCGTCCAAATCTTGGGTTTTGATGATACTGAAATTCCCATAACATTCCTCAGCCATGATAAATTTAGATAATCAATTTGTAAAAATAATAGTACGATGTCTTGTTTGTCGAACGTTACCTGCAACTACATCAGGATCAGGGGTGTGGTGACAGGGTGTGTGTGTGGGGGGGGGGTCTCTTTACCCCCAGCTAGGAGTATTTTTTTCAATAGGTGGGAATTCCGAGGTCAAAAATCAAATAGTTGGAAATTCAATAAATTAACAATGTTCATGAAAAATGTTAAAATTCCAACTTAAAGATGAGAAATTCTGATCTTTTATTTCCAACTGGAAACTTGCGTTTCAAATTTCCTACTCTAAAATTGACATTGGCCTCAAAATTTCGACTCTGACATCAATCCGGTAAATTTTCTGAACCAGACACATTATAAATGAGGCTTTTTCCGTTTCAGGACTAGTGAAAATTTTCAGAAGGGTCCATAAGCATGTGTATATATATATATAATCACTTTAACCTTTACCCAACGCAGACGATTTCAAAATTCATTATTTTAAATATCATTTTTTAATTTTTAAAAAAAAATTTCAACAAAACCATATCATGTGACCCCTCTTTGGAACGAGCTCGACGAGCTCGTTCCAAGAGGGGGTCACATAATATGGTTTTGTTGAAATTTTTCGAAAAATAATATTTTTCAGCAGCTGTATTTGCATATTACGCGGCGGATGCGGGCAATTCGTTGGTTAAAGGGTTAAAAGATATCACCCAGCGCTACAGTGCAACCACCTATCGAAACTACTCACAGTTGGAATTTACACCGGTGGCACCCTCCCCCCCCCCCCCCCCCCAGCTTAAACCCTCTAGCCACATCCCTGATCCGGATGGGCATGGACAGGGAAATCCAACTGAAGCGAATTAATCTATTTCGAAACTGCCATCTTGGTTTTAATCTATGCAAGGTCACAGATCGTGGGGTGTAAACAAAGCGATTTCCGGGTTCGTCGCATAAAGTTCTGCATCAGCCAATCCAACTAGTTTTTAAAATATTGCGCTTAAATTCGTAGAATCGATGTCATCATTCAAATTAACTCAAGACGATTTTAAACGACGGCATACCGCAGATTTAAACACGTGTTGCAAGGAGTTTCTCGGATTGGGAAATCCCCAAAATGATTAGTATTTTCAAATATACTGTAACGTACTGTAAATTATGTGGTCTATTTCTTGCAAAATGCAAGTCAAAGTAATAATGCTATTCACAAAAGATGCTGTTCAAGTCTTATTATTTTTTCATGTTTTTGCCTAAACATATAGCCCACGATCCTCTCATTTGACAGGCTCATCTCAATGAGGGGTCATAAGCTATCTTTTTTTAAGACAAAAATTGCGAATTTTTTGAAATAATACGTTTGGCAGGTGTGTTAACACTATATCAGGCGACAGTATCAAATATATTTCTGAAAAATCCAAAAAATATTATTTTTTTCTCCTTCCAAATAATAGCACATGCCGCCTCCCCCCCCCCCCCCCCCCCCAGTGGAACGAGTTCAATGTGCTCATTTCAATGAGGGGTCATAAGCAATATGTTTTTTAAACTGCATGACACCGTAGCACACCCCCTCCCAACGGCCATACGATGGCAAGGTAAGCTGGCTGTCCACGCCCTCCTAACTGCGGCGGAGAGTTGAGTTGAAAAAGATTCTTGTATTTTGTTCAGGCGAGGCGTTCAATTTAGTATTTCCCGGTAATTAACGTTGAATTCCACACATTTACTGAACATCCATCCTATGACGGAATGAAGTATCACGTTCCTGACCGGAAAAAGGCAACTGGGGTTCAAAGGGTTAAAGGCCAGGTTGTACCTGAAGGTCTATTAGCTGAAACTTTACTTGTATTTCCTATCCATTTTTTTCAGAATTTAAGAATGTTTGTCAGGATAAAACCTTTTAGCGGATCTTTTAGTAACACTGCACTTTCTATTACCAAGCGAGAACGTTTGTCTCGTTTTTCAATCACTTAAATTAACAGCACCTTTCGGTGCTTATACATCAAATAACAATTTATCAATGTTTTTCAACCACCAGTGCCACCATGTCGTGACATGAGACAACAACACATCCGAAGGAAATGTCTCACGGTGATCCAATTTTTTTAAAATTGCTATATATTACCTCTAAACTGAAGGTGAGAGATTCGGCGTTATCTGGGTCACTGGCTCCGACTCCTTCAAATACTACCGTACCAATACCAGTATTCTGTCCACAACAACAACAAAAATAAAATAAAAAAACAATAATTTTAATTATAAGTGAATGAAAAAGTTTCCTTCCTCTATCATTTCCGTGCAATTAAATATAATTCCAATATTCACCCATATGGACAGTCACACCCAGCAATAAAACTAAAGAAAATGCCTTTGTATCAGGTGGTCGATAAAAAGTATTACTTTAGGGCAACTTTTTCAACGCAATATAAAAGTGTTAGTCTGTGGCTGTTGGATATGATAATATACTCTCCCAAAAAAGAAAGTGTGCATGCTAAAAAATAACACTAAAAAAGATATAGATCATTTCCATTCGTGGAAATTTTATTCAATCACAGATGAATCAATTTGTGATCAACACGAGAAATTTCTTTGCGCTACGACGAATACTCTTGGTGCCATGGAGAGTCAAAGACATTAAGGGTCAAACACAAAAGTCACACACTCAATATCTGGTATGACCTCCGTCTGCATCGACTACTGCTGTGCATCTACGCCTGATGGAAGCGAACAAATTAGCATGGAAGTGGGTTAGGGTAGGGTTAGGTTAGGGTTAGGTTAGGTAAGGGTTAGGTTAGGTAGGGGTAGGGTAGGGTTAGGTTAATATTAGGGTTAGGTTAGGTTAGGGTTAGGGTTGGGTTAGGGCTCGGGTTAGGTTAGGGTTAGGTTAGGCTAACCCTAACCCTAACCCTACTCTACACCACTGCAGTCGAGCACGACGATGACGTAACGTCAAAATCGGACAAATTGCAGGTCTTCGAGGACGTAAGCCGTATTCTCTCAGCCGGTTGATTACTGTTTGAGGATGTATCCGTCTCAGGTTAGGGATGTTCCTGGCTGTCGTCGTTGCCATTTGTTGCCGGTTCCGGAGATGGACGACACAGATATACCTATCTTGTGCAGGGGTGGTAACTCGAGGTCTCCCGGAGCGGGGTCGGTCTCGAACGCCATCATGTTGTGCATGTCGATGGACTAGCCTGTCTACAGTGTTACGGTGGCAGTTCAAATGCTGGTCAACCTCTCTGTGTGTTCTGCCAGCTCTAATCATACCCAGGGCAAGGAGACATTGATTCATTGTCAATCTTGGCATGCTAATGTGGAGTCGTTTTAACAGCAGTGCAAGTTTGAATGTGAACGATAGGAAGGCCTTACTTTAGTGTTTAAATACCCAAGGATTCACACTGCTGCATGAATTTTCAGACTCTCCACGTGCAAAACATGCCTTTTCACAAACGTGCAGCACGTCATTTAACGTTAATGCAATTTGAACGGGGAAAGCTGTTTTTGTGTTCAATATAACTTATTCATGAACAGGTTAACACTCTTTACACCTACGAAATTATTTTTGTGGAGTTTGATCAATTTCTGCAATGCATACTTTCTTTTTTGGGCGAGTATACTTTGATAATAGCATAAAACGAAGACTGGCATGCTATAACTGCAGGGCCGGATTAAGGCATGGGCTTTATGGGTTGCAGCCCATGGGCCTCCACCAGCGGGGGGGGGGGGGGGGGGCTTCCAGAGGTTAAGTGAAATTAATTTACTGTGAAAAGTTACTTCATTTGTAAATGCAGAATGAAAGTATAAGTCTGCTGAATTATCTCTTTAAAAAGGGTTCAATTAATATACTGTACAATATACTGGAATGTTGTTCTTGCCCATTATTCCAACTCGTTGGCACTGGCAATCCTGATTACAATGAGACGATCTCATACTCGCTTAGGGCCTGTACAAGAAATCGCTCACTCCATCGAAACTTTCTTTCGTCTTCTTTCGTCATAGCTTTGCGGTTGTGCTTGCACCAAAGATAGAAGTGCTGATAGAGGGTAGATTAACATTGTTCTGTGATAGAGGATAGATTAACATTGTTCTGTGATGTAATTTGAATTTACTTGATCCTATACATTTTGTGGAATTCTGCATTGCGTGCTTTTGTTAATTATCACTGGGGGCCTCACAGTCACAGTAGCTTTACCCCAGGAGCCTACAAAATCGTAATCCGGACCTGTGTTACTATAACAAATATTATAAATAACATCGGGTGCAGATATACGAATCGCTGAGGAGCATCTACCCCCACCCCCCCACACACACATCAAAGGTTGTGATTAAAAAGTTGAGTTCTGTCGAAGTTTTTCAGTCTTGTTTGCACAATTGTCTATAACAATAGTTGCAGAGAGCCAGATTAACCCTTTGAACCCTGGTTGTATCGTCCATGTCAGTTCAATTGCAGCAGTTGGAAGAGTCCACAATCATTATTTGGGGGTAGACCAATTAATATTTTCAACGTGCAGCCCCCTGGCTGGTCTACCCCACACATTCACCCAGCAGCCATCCTACTTAATGAAAGTATGACGTATCATGCTTCTGGGCCGGAAAAGGGCCACTGGGGTTCAAAGGGTTAAGTATAATAGACGACGTTGATTTTAGCAACGTTTTCCTCATTTTAAAGAACTACCCCGACTCCAATAATAAAGTTCGCCTTTTAGATATCCATTTTAAAAACGTTCTCCTGGTTTTAGAGGGCATCCCCACTGCTCTCTGTACAAGTGGTGTGCTGAAACGTCACCGAAAGATGGGGCCATAAAACTGCCCCCCCCCCCCCCCGCCAAGTAATGTCAGGTAAATCAACGCGATAATCCCTCCCGATCCACGACGTTTGATGATGTGAAAGTTGTTACTCTGTGACTGTAGTCACAGTGTAACAGCTTTCACTCCATCAAGCGCCATAGTGTCAGGCCTTTATATTCACCTACTTTGGGCACATTAGTTTCAAGTGAAAATGTGCCCAAAATATAAGACACTATATTATTAGTCAATACACATACAAATAGAATATATTATAGATCTTTCTAGGACCTATTTTGCATCGTGCAAAAGTATTTCTTAAAAAATATCGTTATTTTAGAATGTTTCAACAAGCTGTTGGTACCCATCTCTTAATTTGTGCACAGCCTTTACCGCCCTGAATTTGGGGTAATATAAAGGCCTGCATAGTGTTTCACTAGCACGAAAACTAATAACACTGTATCATATCGCCACTTCTTTTCTGTTAATATAACTAAAATATGTTGTATATATTTATTTTGATTTGCTAGGAAAAATGTGCAACTCAACATTTTTCACATACATCAAAATAAACTCTTTAAGACGTGATCGGCAACTGCGAGATTTTTTTCTATTTTTTTCTGCTGAGCATTGTTTATTAATACCAAATCCCCCCCCCCCCCCTCCCTCCCCGCAACCAGATGCCTGTTGTGGAGACACTTTCCCATATATGACGAATGAGCGTCCCAGCATGACCAGCAATCCAGTTGTAAACAGATTAGTGGACTACCCCGCCTTATAATACTCTTCCCTGTTTAGCATCTGCCGGGAAGTTTACGGTCCCGCCCCAGCACCGGAAACAGCTATTAATGTCACTTTAAAATGCAATATATAAATCAAATATCTCATATAGCCGGAAGTATTTTAGAATGTCGGGTAAAGTAAATATAATTAATGTAATTTATTATTATGTGACTAACTCAAATAGCGAATCATTGTCGCCGTAGTTTTCTCTTCAAATTTGATTTGCGGGAAAAACACGTGTCTCGACTTTTCCAAATTCGTATCATACCTGTCTCAAATGAGGCTGAAGTGACATCACAGACATGCAAAGATGTTCGATGCGATAATTTTACAAATGTGAAGTAAAAACACAAGAGTGCTTCTGGGTTGAAATTCTGGACAAACATTCCACAATTTCATTTTGTGTGTAAACATCACTTTAGTACATTCAGTTTTTAAATATCTGCTATCATATAACAAATAAACTAATCTGTGTTGTCACATTATTCAGTTTTTAAATATCTACTATCATATAACAAATAAACTAATCTGTGTTGTCACATTCCCACACGATATCTACTATCATATAACAAATAAACTAATCTGTGTTGTCACATTCCCACACGATATCTACTATCATATAACAAATAAACTAATCTGTGTTGTCACATTATTCAGTTTTTAAATATCTACTATCATATAACAAATAAACTAATCTGTGTTGTCACATTATTCAGTTTTTAAATATCTACTATCATATAACAAATAAACTAATCTGTGTTGTCACATTCCCACACGATATCTGCTATCATATAACAAATAAACTAATCTGTGTTGTCACATTCCCACACGATATCTGCTATCATATAACAAATTAACTAATCTGTGTTGTAACATTCCCACACGATATCTACTATCATATAACAAATTAATCTGTGTTGTCACATTCCCACACGATATCTGCTATCATATAACAAATAAACTAATCTGTGTTGTCACATTCCCACACGATATCTGCTATCATATAACAAATTAACTAATCTGTGTTGTAACATTCCCACACGATATCTGCTATCATATAACAAATAAACTAATCTGTGTTGTCACATTCCCACACGATATCTGCTATCATATAACAAATAAACTAATCTGTGTTGTCACATTCCCACACGATATCTGCTATCATATAACAAATAAACTAATCTGTGTTGTCACATTCCCACACGATATCTGCTATCATATAACAAACAAACTAATCTGTGTTGTCACATTCCCACACGATATCTGCTATCATATAACAAATAAACTAATCTGTGTTGTCACATTCCCACACGATATCTGCTATCATATAACAAATAAACTAATCTGTGTTGTCACATTCCCACACGATATCTGCTATCATATAACAAATAAACTAATCTGTGTTGTCACATTCCCACACGATATCTGCTATCATATAACAAATAAACTAATCTGTGTTGTCACATTCCCACACGATATCTGCTATCATATAACAAATAAACTAATCTGTGTTGTCACATTCCCACACGATATCTGCTATCATATAACAAATAAACTAATCTGTGTTGTCACATTCCCACACGATATCTGCTATCATATAACAAACAAACTAATCTGTGTTGTCACATTCCCACACGATATCTGCTATCATATAACAAATAAACTAATCTGTGTTGTCACATTCCCACACGATATCTGCTATCATATAACAAATAAACTAATCTGTGTTGTCACATTATTCAGTTTTTAAATATCTACTATCATATAACAAATTAACTAATCTGTGTTGTCACATTCCCACACGATATCTGCTATCATATAACAAATAAACTAATCTGTGTTGTCACATTATTCAGTTTTTAAATATCTACTATCATATAACAAATAAACTAATCTGTGTTGTCACATTCCCACACGATATCTACTATCATATAACAAATAAACTAATCTGTGTTGTCACATTCCCACACGATATCTACTATCATATAACAAATAAACTAATCTGTGTTGTCACATTATTCAGTTTTTAAATATCTGCTATCATATAACAAATAAACTAATCTGTGTTGTCACATTATTCAGTTTTTAAATATCTACTATCATATAACAAATAAACTAATCTGTGTTGTCACATTCCCACACGATATCTACTATCATATAACAAATAAACTAATCTGTGTTGTCACATTCCCACACGATATCTACTATCATATAACAAATAAACTAATCTGTGTTGTAACATTATTCAGTTTTTAAATATCTGCTATCATATAACAAATAAACTAATCTGTGTTGTAACATTCCCACACGATATCTGCTATCATATAACAAATTAATCTGTGTTGTCACATTCCCACACGATATCTGCTATCATATAACAAATTAACTAATCTGTGTTGTAACATTCCCACACGATATCTGCTATCATATAACAAATTAACTAATCTGTGTTGTCACATTCCCACACGATATCTGCTATCATATAACAAATTAACTAATCTGTGTTGTCACATTCCCACACGATATCTACTATCATATAACAAATTAACTAATCTGTGTTGTAACATTCCCACACGATATCTGCTATCATATAACAAATTAATCTGTGTTGTCACATTCCCACACGATATCTACTATCATATAACAAACAAACTAATCTGTGTTGTCACATTCCCACACGATATCTACTATCATATAACAAATTAACTAATCTGTGTTGTAACATTCCCACACGATATCTGCTATCATATAACAAATTAATCTGTGTTGTCACATTCCCACACGATATCTACTATCATATAACAAATTAATCTGTGTTGTCACATTCCCACACGATATCTACTATCATATAACAAATTAATCTGTGTTGTCACATTCCCACACGATATCTACTATCATATAACAAATTAATCTGTGTTGCCACATTCCCACACGATATCTACTATCATATAACAAATTAATCTGTGTTGTCACATTCCCACACGATATCTACTATCATATAACAAATTAATCTGTGTTGTCACATTCCCACACGATATCTACTATCATATAACAAATTAATCTGTGTTGTCACATTCCCACACGATATCTGCTATCATATAACAAACTAACTAATCTGTGTTGTCACATTCCCACACGATATCTACTATCATATAACAAATTAATCTGTGTTGTCACATTCCCACACGATATCTGCTATCATATAACAAATTAATCTGTGTTGTCACATTCCCACACGATATCTGCTATCATATAACAAATTAACTAATCTGTGTTGTCACATTCCCACACGATATCTACTATCATATAACAAATTAATCTGTGTTGTCACATTCCCACACGATATCTGCTATCATATAACAAATTAATCTGTGTTGTCACATTCCCACACGATATCTGCTATCATATAACAAATTAACTAATCTGTGTTGTCACATTCCCACACGATATCTACTATCATATAACAAATTAATCTGTGTTGTCACATTCCCACACGATATCTGCTATCATATAACAAATTAATCTGTGTTGTCACATTCCCACACGATATCTGCTATCATATAACAAATTAACTAATCTGTGTTGTCACATTCCCACACGATATCTACTATCATATAACAAATTAATCTGTGTTGTCACAATCCCACACGATATCTGCTATCATATAACAAATTAATCTGTGTTGTCACATTCCCACACGATATCTGCTATCATATAACAAATTAACTAATCTGTGTTGTCACATTCCCACACGATATCTACTATCATATAACAAATTAATCTGTGTTGTCACATTCCCACACGATATCTGCTATCATATAACAAATTAATCTGTGTTGTCACATTCCCACACGATATCTGCTATCATATAACAAATTAACTAATCTGTGTTGTCACATTCCCACACGATATCTACTATCATATAACAAATTAACTAATCTGTGTTGTCACATTCCCACACGATATCTACTATCATATAACAAATTAATCTGTGTTGTCACATTCCCACACGATATCTGCTATCATATAACAAATTAACTAATCTGTGTTGTCACATTCCCACACGATATCTGCTATCATATAACAAATTAACTAATCTGTGTTGTCACATTCCCACACGATATCTACTATCATATAACAAATTAACTAATCTGTGTTGTCACATTCCCACACGATATCTACTATCATATAACAAATTAATCTGTGTTGTCACATTCCCACACGATATCTGCTATCATATAACAAATTAACTAATCTGTGTTGTCACATTCCCACACGATATCTGCTATCATATAACAAATTAACTAATCTGTGTTGTCACATTCCCACACGATATCTACTATCATATAACAAATTAACTAATCTGTGTTGTCACATTCCCACACGATATCTACTATCATATAACAAATTAACTAATCTGTGTTGTCACATTCCCACACGATATCTACTATCATATAACAAATTAATCTGTGTTGTCACATTCCCACACGATATCTGCTATCATATAACAAATTAATCTGTGTTGTCACATTCCCACACGATATCTGCTATCATATAACAAATTAACTAATCTGTGTTGTAACATTCCCACACGATATCTGCTATCATATAACAAATTAATCTGTGTTGTCACATTCCCACACGATATCTGCTATCATATAACAAATTAACTAATCTGTGTTGTCACATTCCCACACGATATCTACTATCATATAACAAATTAATCTGTGTTGTCACATTCCCACACGATATCTGCTATCATATAACAAATAAACTAATCTGTGTTGTCACATTCCCACACGATATCTGCTATCATATAACAAATTAACTAATCTGTGTTGTCACATTATTCAGTTTTTAAATATCTACTATCATATAACAAATAAACTAATCTGTGTTGTCACATTCCCACACGATATCTGCTATCATATAACAAATTAACTAATCTGTGTTGTCACATTATTCAGTTTTTAAATATCTACTATCATATAACAAATAAACTAATCTGTGTTGTAACATTCCCACACGATATCTGCTATCATATAACAAATTAATCTGTGTTGTCACATTCCCACACGATATCTGCTATCATATAACAAATTAACTAATCTGTGTTGTCACATTCCCACACGATATCTACTATCATATAACAAATTAATCTGTGTTGTCACATTCCCACACGATATCTGCTATCATATAACAAATAAACTAATCTGTGTTGTCACATTCCCACACGATATCTGCTATCATATAACAAATTAACTAATCTGTGTTGTCACATTATTCAGTTTTTAAATATCTACTATCATATAACAAATAAACTAATCTGTGTTGTCACATTCCCACACGATATCTGCTATCATATAACAAATTAACTAATCTGTGTTGTCACATTCCCACACGATATCTGCTATCATATAACAAATTAACTAATCTGTGTTGTCACATTCCCACACGATATCTGCTATCATATAACAAATTAACTAATCTGTGTTGTCACATTCCCACACGATATCTGCTATCATATAACAAATAAACTAATCTGTGTTGTCACATTCCCACACGATATCTGCTATCATATAACAAATTAACTAATCTGTGTTGTCACATTATTCAGTTTTTAAATATCTACTATCATATAACAAATAAACTAATCTGTGTTGTCACATTCCCACACGATATCTGCTATCATATAACAAATTAACTAATCTGTGTTGTCACATTCCCACACGATATCTGCTATCATATAACAAATTAACTAATCTGTGTTGTCACATTCCCACACGATATCTGCTATCATATAACAAATTAACTAATCTGTGTTGTCACATTCCCACACGATATCTGCTATCATATAACAAATAAACTAATCTGTGTTGTCACATTATTCAGTTTTTAAATATCTACTATCATATAACAAATAAACTAATCTGTGTTGTCACATTCCCACACGATATCTGCTATCATATAACAAATTAACTAATCTGTGTTGTCACATTCCCACACGATATCTGCTATCATATAACAAATAAACTAATCTGTGTTGTCACATTATTCAGTTTTTAAATATCTACTATCATATAACAAATAAACTAATCTGTGTTGTCACATTCCCACACGATATCTGCTATCATATAACAAATTAACTAATCTGTGTTGTCACATTCCCACACGATATCTGCTATCATATAACAAATTAACTAATCTGTGTTGTCACATTCCCACACGATATCTGCTATCATATAACAAATAAACTAATCTGTGTTGTCACATTCCCACACGATATCTGCTATCATATAACAAATTAACTAATCTGTGTTGTCACATTCCCACACGATATCTACTATCATATAACAAATAAACTAATCTGTGTTGTCACATTCCCACACGATATCTGCTATCATATAACAAATAAACTAATCTGTGTTGTCACATTCCCACACGATATCTGCTATCATATAACAAATTAACTAATCTGTGTTGTCACATTCCCACACGATATCTGCTATCATATAACAAATAAACTAATCTGTGTTGTCACATTATTCAGTTTTTAAATATCTACTATCATATAACAAATAAACTAATCTGTGTTGTCACATTCCCACACGATATCTGCTATCATATAACAAATTAACTAATCTGTGTTGTCACATTCCCACACGATATCTGCTATCATATAACAAATTAACTAATCTGTGTTGTCACATTCCCACACGATATCTGCTATCATATAACAAATAAACTAATCTGTGTTGTCACATTCCCACACGATATCTGCTATCATATAACAAATTAACTAATCTGTGTTGTCACATTCCCACACGATATCTACTATCATATAACAAATTAACTAATCTGTGTTGTCACATTCCCACACGATATCTGCTATCATATAACAAATAAACTAATCTGTGTTGTCACATTATTCAGTTTTTAAATATCTACTATCATATAACAAATAAACTAATCTGTGTTGTCACATTCCCACACGATATCTGCTATCATATAACAAATTAACTAATCTGTGTTGTCACATTCCCACACGATATCTGCTATCATATAACAAATAAACTAATCTGTGTTGTCACATTATTCAGTTTTTAAATATCTGCTATCATATAACAAATAAACTAATCTGTGTTGTCACATTCCCACACGATATCTGCTATCATATAACAAATTAACTAATCTGTGTTGTCACATTCCCACACGATATCTGCTATCATATAACAAATAAACTAATCTGTGTTGTCACATTATTCAGTTTTTAAATATCTGCTATCATATAACAAATAAACTAATCTGTGTTGTCACATTCCCACACGATATCTGCTATCATATAACAAATTAACTAATCTGTGTTGTAACATTCCCACACGATATCTACTATCATATAGCAAATAAATTAATCTGTGTTGTAACATTCCAACACGATATCTGCTATCATATAACAAACAAACTAATCTGTGTTGTAACATTCCCACACGATATCTACTATCATATAACAAATAAACTAATCTGTGTTGTCACATTCCCACACGATATCTGCTATCATATAACAAATTAACTAATCTGTGTTGTCACATTCCCACACGATATCTGCTATCATATAACAAATTAACTAATCTGTGTTGTCACATTCCCACACGATATCTGCTATCATATAACAAATTAACTAATCTGTGTTGTCACATTATTCAGTTTTTAAATATCTACTATCATATAACAAACAAACTAATCTGTGTTGTAACATTATTCAGTTTTTAAATATCTACTATCATATAACAAATAAACTAATCTGTGTTGTCACATTATTCAGTTTTTAAATATCTACTATCATATAACAAACAAACTAATCTGTGTTGTCACATTATTCAGTTTTTAAATATCTACTATCATATAACAAATAAACTAATCTGTGTTGTAACATTATTCAGTTTTTAAATATCTACTATCATATAACAAATAAACTAATCTGTGTTGTCACTTTATTCAGTTTTTAAATATCTGCTATCATATAACAAATAAACTAATCTGTGTTGTAACATTCCGATACGTCGATGTGAACAGATCATGCAGATCAAAAAGGGTGTCTTGTGTGATCTGGTCTCGTCAACTCACCGAATATGACAACTCAGATCCATCTGTATTTATGAACTAGAAATCAAGCTAGAAATTATGGAATAAATTTTGAAATAGTTCCTCCCCAACGTGGTGACAGGGGGTGGGTGGGGTGGTAGGTATGTCTCAGCCCAGGGGGTGGGGGTGGGGTGGTAGGTATGTCTCAGCCTCCCCCCCCCCCCCCAATCTCGGCCACCCACACCTGGAAATTTCACACCATGTGTTTGTAGGTGTCGTGGCATTTTATCGAATTTACTGTTCGCCTCTGTTGGAAATTTAGTGATTTCTAAACCAAATGGCAATGGATTTTCTAAGAGGAGGCAAATTCCACATATAGTCTAATCCAAAGGAAATATATTTCTAGCGCAAGAGGTAAGGGTAAGTGGAACGAGCTAGTTCCAGGGAGGACCATACAGTTAAAACCAGAAGTCCTGTCACGAACTGTACGCTTATCTAGGCTTAATTGCGCGTAGGAATTGCGCGCAGTTGTCATATCGAATGGCATCCAAAGCATGGCAGGTTCTCCCGGTTGCTCATAGCAAACACGGGCAATGTTTCTGCTAATGGACCTCCGGGTTACCCAGAGGCCCATTGGCTGAAACATTGGTTGTGCACAGGCCATATGTGCAGAATTTGATAGCCTTGCTATGGTCATAATGCGTAGATTAACGCGCAGATCGACGTGCTTTTTGCATTTGGTAAAGGGTCGTAAAAATAGACAAGCAACGAAGATAAAAAACAATAGAGAAACAAATTATCTTTACCTCTGGTATATCAACTACATACGGTAGACCTTCTAGAGTAGGTGGTGTGTCTTTGACGTCTGTAATTATAAGTAGTATCGCTGTATCGTCCATCTGAAAATAAAACCGCCAAAAAGTAAGTTGACCATTAGCACTGTGTCTTCAATGCAGAATTATTTAGAACAACCATTTTATAAACATGTGTGGCTTGTGGTTAAATCGTGATAGGAGAAGGCGAGAGCAGCGATGATTTCATGGGGAATGCGAGAGAACGCCGTTCCCCTACTTTTTCTGAGGGAGAGGGGGCACTCATTCGTCTTACTAGCTGCACAGTGTGTTGGAAATTCAACAGAATTCAACAGAATTTCCAACAAACTGTGCAGCTAGCAAGACGAATGAGTGTTCGCTGCGTTCAACATAGGGAGCAATTCTTCGTCTTGCTGGCTGCACCAAACCCATTGTTGTTATCAGTAAGATAGTGCGAGCACGTAAGACGGATGAGTTTCTTTCGATTTTCGACTGATACGATTTTTGTCGAAACTATCAATCGCCTTTGATTTCAACTTCTTTTATCGAAAGACTCCTTCGATTTATTGAAGGGATTGCGGCTGACTAGCCTCTAGAGAAAAAATTGTACCACAAAAGTCTATTGTGTTCGTTCGACAAAAAATCTATCGATAAAAGACGTTCGATAAATGACGAACGATAAAAATCTACAGTGAAAACAGCTTTATATATATATATATATATATATATATATATATATATATATATAGGTCAGCTTAAATTCATAAAAATGACGTCACAAAATTGGCATCCTTGCTAAGTAGCAGGCATTTGTTTTGGTTTACAACTAACTCAGTCATGTCTGACTAGAGCAACATTTCCACGTTGTACTCCTAAACGGAGCGAGGGTGAATCGTCCTGATACCATGGCTATCCTTGTTATAAACTTCATTGCGAATAATCAACGAGAATATGAGTTTTCAGTAATAAAGTTTTAAATTTTCCCTGATTTCGCGGGAAGCTTTCCTGCAAATCATCGACAATCGCTGAAATGATAAACCCCGTCCTATTCTTAGTTTCGGAAAGCATCACTAGGCGAGGGTTCTGACACTTTCTTGTGTCAGTGTCATCGCACTGGACAGTTTTATAGGTGCCGGTAGGAGAAAAATACCGATGCATTTTATATAAAATCAAACCCAAACAAAGCACAAACAACCACAATGTACTCATTTCTCACACCCTACTTTGCGTCACTATGGTTCCCGCTCTGAGGTCACTAAGCATTGGATCCTAACTGTGCAACTTAACACACATGACCAGTTGTCCTTTTAGGGGTTGTCACAGCGCCGCCGAATTTCATTGCAAAGAGGTGAATGTCTCAAAAGAGTCTGAAGCTGGGGAGAACAATTGCAGAAAATATATATACGTGTAAAATTTTATATAGAAACCTATGTCTAATATTGTCCACTTGTATTGTATATATTTTTTACAACTCTGTCTGAATAAAAAAACAAAACAAATTGCGAAGGGAACCCGTGTTACTATTTCGTCCCCGGATGTTTCGTCCCCCAATGTGTTCAACATAGAACAGGCGTGTAACAAAAACTAGAATGACGCATTACTATTTCGTCCCCGGATGTATATATTTTTTACAACTCTGTCTGAATAAAAAAACAAAACAAATTGCGAAGGGAACCCGTGTTACTATTTCGTCCCCGGATGTTTCGTCCCCCAATGTGTTCAACATAGAACAGGCGTGTAACAAAAACTAGAATGACGCATTACTATTTCGTCCCCGGATGTTTCGTCCCCCAATGTGTTCAACATAGAACAGGCGTGTAACAAAAACTAGAATGACGCATTGCCCCCCCCCCCCCCCCCCCCCCCCCACCCCCACCTCCCCGCACAGCACATGTACACAGGAGGTTGAAGGGAAAACAGTGATTTGTTATTCGTACATGTACCGTGTCTGTAAGACACAAATGATACGCTAGTTCTACCATGTACTTTACGCTAGTTCTACCATGTACTTTACATATGTAATGTGGGAGGAGTTAACTGGATAAATTATGTTCCCTGTATTGAAAATGTCACAAAAAAATACAATGTTCAACAACCCGTAATTTTATGAAAAACGGAACAAAATCAAACTTCTGGCAATATGTACACTTTTGGTATATGTATAAATACCCTGTAAAATAAAAAAAGGTTCTACAGTACGTGGTGAGTGTATTATCACTAAATCACCCGCAGAGTGGAGATTCCACCCATGCAATAATTGCAAATTTGTTGCAAAGCATAACCAGCACAAGCGAAGTTTCAGTCAATGGATCTCCGGGTTAAACCCGGAGGTCCATTGGCTGAAACATTGCTTGTGTTTTTTGTCGATATGCACACAATTTGAAAGTTATAGCTTGGGTGATAACTCCACTCCACGGGTGATTTAGTTACAATCCACTCTCCACGTACTGTAGCTTGAAAGCTGTGGGAGGAGTTAGGCAGACAAACATTATACCCTATATTCGAAATTTCACAAAACATTACTAAGTTTAGCAACCCGTAATTTTGTAAAAAAAACTGAACGAAATCAAATTCGTCACAATATGTACCCATTGGTATATGTATACATACCCCGTAAAATAAAACGGTTCTAGGTTGAATATTGTAAGCGAAGTAACGCGGACAAACCTTTACTTTTTTTGCGGGCGGACTACGGACAGACAGAAACTTTTGACTGGGTCGTGAACTTGTCGAAGTTTTCTGTCCTCTTTTCTCTGCATTGACACCCCGAAATCGCATCTGTTGAAGAAGAAATGCAAAAATTTTGAATTCCGTATGCTATTTTGCTCCGTGGGCATAAAATGTCCCCAAATCCATCCCCTTAAAAAGAATTAACTCACGTGATTTGACAAAAAATGTTATTAAAGCCTTTCGTTAACCCGAAGATATTTTAGGAAATGAAGTTATTAACCCCACCCTTCACAGTCCGCTGCAGCACAGGCAGGGTCAGATTGGTTGAAGACATGCGTACCATCGACGTGCAGTACGCCTTAGTACACGGCGTCATCGTGCCCCCACGCGGGCAATGGAGATGAAGTGTCTTGCCCAAGGGCACAACGCGGTTGCCGCAGGTGGGATTCGAACCGAGGATCTCTCGGCTTGCAGCCTGCACCTCTACCTACTGAGCCACCGCGTTCCCCGAGGATTTCAATAAAGGGTTTGTAAAACTACAATAACCCCCTCCTATTAAAACCAAATCACAGAGCAACAAATAATAATTCCAAACATACAAAGTAAGAATTAAAATGCAAATTACTTTGTTAACCTTTTACCTAACATGAAAAGCAGACGACTCTTGCAAAAAAATTCTTGAATGACTAATATTTTTCATTTGTTGTCTCAAAAACATAGGTTATGACCCCTCGTTGGAACGAGCTCGACGAGCTCGTTCCAACGAGGGGTCTTAACCTATATTTTTGAGACAAAAAAAAAAAGAAAAAATAATGAAAATGAAAATTAATTGGAGATTTTTGAGAATAGCGCTGACCGGTTTTGGTCGTTACCTTGGGTAAAGGGTTAATGTGTTTATTCGTGGCCAAATGTCACGATTTTGTAACTTCCGTTAGTTTCTTATTCCATTGAAAAAGCATCGATCACATGTAGCTGATGGAGCTTTTTGACATTCTACAACTAAAAAATTTGCAAGTGCAATTTTAGTAACAACAAAAGAATTTACAATGAAAATCCCAAGTCTGAAATTCCATAAAACTCAAATAACTACACACGAAATATACACCAAAATGAAGATTATGGTTTAGGGAACACGTCAATATACATATTTTGACTCACATAGGTGACGATAGGCATGAATAGTTCCTGAAAGACTGCTACTGAATTCGTACCACTGTACCAGAATAGATAAAATAATATTTCATGGGAACAACCAATGGTCAAATTTGCTTCAGATATATCCAACAACAAAGCTAGGAATTCAAAACATAAACGGACATGTGATCATTGCACCTCTGACATAGAAGTTGAGGAACAGCTAAAATTACATTGTATTATATCTCACGTGACCTTCTGGGCTCCTGATTGGACGAATGCTGCACCCCTATTTCGTGTAGTTTGCATCCACAGAACTGACCAGGCACTACGCCCAGGCCCTACACGTTTTCTATTTTTTGGACACTACTGTATCAGTTTTTTTTTTCATACTGGGCGAATAAAACTAATCAGGCTAAATTTAAATATCGATTCACAGAGGCACAACATCCACAAAACGACCCGGAAAGAAATCTTTGTGGAAAAATGTATCGCTTTTCCATTGTTGAAGTCACATTTTTCGAGGCGTTCATTTTATTCCTTGAGAAGATGATCCATATCTCGTTTCGAAGAGAATGATCCTCACCTGGGTCCAACTTTGAACGCGTCCAGATATGAAAAATCGTTTGTTTCGCTGCTCCTATTATTTCGCTATTTAATTGTATGTTTTGGGCAGTAAACGAATGAATAATGGAATTCAATTGAATCTTCGGAGTTTGTATCCAGTACTGACCCATTCGGTAATGTATATGTGTGACACATGTGTGGAAATTACCAAACTGCGTTGTCAAATTTCGAAAATTTTAGTGTTCATTCGCGAGTTGCGCGATTCTAGAATATACTGCTCCATTTGGGGGAAATGTTTTGTTTACCCTTGCCGACCGATTCAAAATCTGTCTTATGCTCATATCAATAATCCAAGTTAGCCTTGTTTTGGAAGAAGAAAATGTTTTTTAAAAACTACATGGTATTTTTTTCTACATAACGCTGGTTGGTAGGGCTGCTACCTTGGTAATAGATTAACAAATCGGACAGATGTTTTTATTGATGGGTGTTCGATATAATATAAGGATTAGTGCATGTCGTGTCGTTGACGACGCCCATACAGTGCCCAGTGAGGTGGTGTAGTTCCCTCCGCTTCGCGGCGGGAACTACACCAGTAGTAACGAATGTGTTTTTCGACCCGGTTCTGGTGGAGAGGGGTGGGGGAGAGGGGGAGAGGGGTGGATGACGTCATCTTAATTAAAATGTTACGTAAGGTAATTAATATTACTTAATTATTTTTTTTTTGTTTTTTAATCACTTTAATGACTGTTGCATAATTAATGTAATTAATGTAATTAATGAGTGTAATTAGGGTTGGTTATAATAATTAGTATATTAATAAATGAATTAATAATGACGTACTGGATATATATATGAATGCTATCGACTGTCTGACCCGCAAAGGTCATCGCGTGTCTGGGTATCAATAAATCGATTTTTTCTTTTCAAACGCCAACTACTGACAGATGTTGGAGCAATTAAATCTATTGTCACACTTTAACGGCCGGTCATAAATATCGTTAGACTGGACATGCTATCATGTATTTAAAAATCAATGATGATCTCACGTGACAAGATGTGTCTTGCTTTTACCTGAAGAATGTGAACGACTCCATTGTGGCTATTTTTATAGGTATAATTTGATTTAATAACTTGGCGTGATTCTTACATATTAATAATGCAAGTTTATTCTTCTCGTTTTTATGGCTGTCGAAAAACTCTCATAGACTAAAGGTATTCTGATTTTATGCCTCACGCGATAAAGTAATTTTTTAATCCGATGACCACATGAACAAATAACATTTCGGTTTTTGAAAAGCGGGCGTGTTTGTTTTTTCCCCTATAAAGTCTGACGATTCGAACCTCATTCTCATAAGAAACTGTGTCAGAAAAGCCAAGATGACAAGCATCGACTATACTTCCGTAAACAGCTATGAGCGAACCAAGAAGCAGCGAGCCAACGGAGAATTTGCATTAGCATTAAAAAAGTGGTGGGCAGTGACGCTCCCCACGAAGGGACAAGAAAAGAGACTAAAAGTCTACCCGTTTGTTGAGGCTGCCAGACGTCCTTTCGGGGAGATACAATACAGAAATCGCCCCTAACACTGGTTCGATCTTCCTGTACACATGCAGGAGGAAGCACTAGTAGGGCCACCAACAGTTAACGAAGATTGGGAAAAGGATTTTTTCACCGAGGTGGAGATGGGAGGAAAAAAAATAGCTTTCTATGGAAAGCAAAAAAAAAAAAAAAACAGCCCTTTTCAGGGCCACCATAATCTTAAAAAGAGTTGCTTTGTCACAAACACACACTTTTTTAACCAATCAGATACCTCCATTATCCCACACCCTCACCGTCACACCCTGTATCCCCTCACAGTACCTAAAACTTTCCTGAACTCCCCTCCTCCAGGTCATCCAATACTAAAAAAAACTTTTAGAAACCTCTCTCCCCCTCCCCCCAGCCCTCACAATAGCTAAATTATCTCGAACCCCAATTCAGTTCTCTAAATGTAATGGACATGTCAGGCCCCCGAATACGCCTTCCCCATAATTTTGAGCGATCAAATTACCGCGATTAGTCTCCTCTCATAACTTACCACACTCTTATTTACTATGAGATTGTCCCCCTAATAAATAGCGTATGTTCATTTAATATAATATATTAATAATTTTCGTTAAATAATTCGTTCCACAAGACACTTGTCGAAAAAAACAAAATGGTGGATTAGTTTGACAGAAATACGCGTATCGATTTATTCAGGAATAAAAAATTCGGCAATTATTCAAATCAAAAACTGTGATCCGATAAAAATTCGGCTGTTATTAAGTGGGTACATTATTAATATCCGGGAATGTGGTCATGTCATATTTTATCAACAAAATGCAGGTACACAACGCATTCTCGCGTATTATCTTGTTTTTATATAGGCATTTGTCAGAGAAAGGTCTGGAGTTTTGTACAAAAATAAGCATTTTACCACAAAGTTACGCTATGGTCATAGCTGCTGATAGTGGCACATAGAAAAAATGGCGTTCAAAAATTAATTTTGCCATGCACTGTAGTATGGTTCAATGAATCAGATTTCATTTCGATTTGCGCTGTAAGGAGGGTGGTAAAACCTAGAAAAAAAAACAACAGCTTGAACGCAATTAGTTTTCACCCGTACTGTATCGGTGAGAGAGAGAGAGAGAGAGAATTGAAACGTTTGTTGTGATCATGGTGGGCAAAGGGTCGGTCGGACTGGCATAGTTAGATTCATTAAACATACTAATTGGCGTGTTACATCAGTAACTATCCTATATTTTTACTCAATTGAAAAAAAATATATATACAGGTCTGTAAACCAGCTGCGTTTATTTAGAATGTCTGCAGAAAATACGCTATTTCATTACACCTGGACATCAAGTTCAAGTTATAATTAAACGTGACAATTTTACGGGTAGACTCCGGAATATCCAAAGAGAACCACAGAGCAACGACGAGTAACTGTCATCTCACCAACGTCGGAAATTTGCACAAGCAGGGTTAGATTGTTCTAAAATATGCGTATCACCGACGTGCAGTACACCTTATTACACGCCGTCATCGTGCTCCCATGTGGATAATCGGGGTAAATTAACTTGCCCAAGGACACAATGCGGGAGTTCGAATAGTGTACGTAGCTTTGGTGCTGCTCAAGGTGGGTTATATTTTCCCAAGTCTCGCAAATTTGGGTGGCTAATACAGAGTCGCATATCCTTTTACCATTTTTTTTTTGATCGAGTAACAGCGCTTTTCAACTATTAAAATGAGGGGTGCAAGTACTGTTGATTTTCCCCCTGACAAAACAAAGGGGGCTTGGCCTGTTATTATAGAATTGTAGGTTTTTTTTCATTTATTTAACGACAGTTGGAGCAATCCGGAAAGAACCATCGCGCAGAGGCAAACAACTGTCAAAGTTCTACACAGGGTTATCATTGGCGGAAGGTAGTACGCCATAGTACACAACGTTACCAACCACCCCTACCCCCACATAGGTTATTAGATAATGGTAGCTCTTTCATGCTTTTACTTAGATGGGTGGGTTATTCTTCAGTGAACGTTCAAAAAATAAATCATACGGGTTAGTAATAGCGCGGGTGAGATTTTTCTATGTTTAAACACAGTCCGTAGTGCTATCACCCAAATGTTTTGATTTTTAAACGCACTGGTCCACAATTAACTGTTAAACACTCAAGGGCTGTTTTGATAACCGACTATTTATTTATATTTATTTATTGGTGTTTAAGGTCTGCACAATGACTAATCATGACCACGACAGTTTTACGTGTGCAGGAAGCCAGAGAGAGCCACCGAGCAATGGCAAGCAACTGTCAAGATTCTACACAGGGTCTGCATTGGTTGAAGACAGGTGCTCCATCGACGTGCAGTACGCCTTAGTGCACAGCGTCACCATGCCCCCACATGGTCAATAGGAATGAAGTGTCTTGCCCAAGGACACAACCGACAGACATTCCTGAATAAATCGATACGCGTATTTCTGTCAAACTAATCCACCATTTTGTTTTTTTCGACAAGTGTCTTGTGGAACGAATTATTTAACGAAAATTATTAATATATTATATTAAATGAACATACGCTATTTATTAGGGGGACAATCTCATAGTAAATACGGGTTAAGAGTGTGGTAAGTTATGAGAGGAGACTAATCGCGGTAATTTGATCGCTCAAAATTATGGGGAAGGCGTATTCGGGGGCCTGACATGACCATTACATTTAGAGAACTGAACTGGGGTTCGAGATAATTTAGCTATTGTGAGGGCTGGGGGAGGGGGAGAGAGGTTTCTAAAAGTTTTTTTTAGTATTGGATGACCTGGAGGAGGGGAGTTCAGGAAAGTTTTAGGTACTGTGAGGGGATACAGGGTGTGACGGTGAGGGTGTGGGATAATGGGGGTATCTGATTGGTTAAAAAAGTGTGTGTTTGTGACAAAGCAACTCTTTTTAAGATTATGGTGGCCCTGAAAAGGGCCGGGTTTTTTTTTGCTTTCCATAGAAAGCTATTTTTTTTTTCCTCCCATCTCCGCCTCGGTGAAAAAATCCTTTTCCCAATCTTCGTTAACTGTTGGTGGCCCTACTAGTGCTTCCTCCTGCATGTGTACAGGAAGATCGAACCAGTGTTTGGGGCGATTTCTGTATTGGATCTCCCCGAAAGGACATCTGGCAGCCTCAACAAACGGGTAGTCTTTTAGTCTCTTTTCTTGTTCCTTCGTGGGGAGCGTCGCTGCCCACCACTTTTTTAATGCTAATGCAAATTCTTCGTTGGCTCGCTGCTTCTTGGTTCGCTCATAGCTGTTTCCGGAAGTATAGTCGATGCTTGTCATCTTGGCTTTTCTGACACAGTTTCTTATGAGAGTGAGGTTCGAATCGTCAGACTTTATAGGGGAAAAAACAAACATGCCCGCTTTTCAAAAACCGAAATGTTATTTGTTCATGTGGTCATCGGATTAAAAAATTACTTTATCGCGTGAGGCGTAAAATCAGAATACCTTTAGTCTATGAGAGTTTTTCGACAGCCATAAAAACGAGAAGAATAAACTTGCATTATTAATATGTAAGAATCACGCCAAGTTATTAAATCAAATTATACCTATAAAAATAACCACAATGGAGTCGTTCACAGTCTTCAGGTAAAAGCAAGACACATCTTGTCACGTGAGATCATCATTGATTTTTAAATACATGATAGCATGTCCAGTCTAACGATATTTATGACCGGCCGTTAAAGTGTGACAATAGATTTAATTGCTCCAACATCTGTCAGTAGTTGGCGTTTGAAAAGAAAAAATCGATTTAATGATACCCAGACACGCGATTACCTTTGCGGGTCAGTCAGTCGATAGCATTCATATATATATCCAGTACGTCATTATTAATTCATTTATTAATATACTAATTATTATAATTAACCCTAATTACACTCATTAATTACATTAATTACATTAATTATGCAACAGTCATTAAAGTGATTAAAAAACAAAAAAAACAACAACAAAAAATAATTAAGTAACATCAATTACCTTACGTAACATTTTAATTATGATGACGTCATCCACCCCTCTCCCCCCTCTCCCCCACCCCTCTCCCCCAGAACCGGGTCGAAAACCACATTCGCAACTACTTACACCACCTCACTGGGCACTATATTGGCGTAGTCAACTCCAAGCCATGCCCTATTCCTTACGTAGTAAATACTCAACAGCCAGGAAAAACATGGTCTACTCACTAACTGAATTTATTTCTTGTCTTGATTGTCTTTCTAACGCGGAGATGATGAGAATTTTATTATCATGCAAAGATGCTAATATCTGTAGAATGGTCGAAGTCATCTGCAAATCAATCTAGAGGGTTTATATGACTGAAATTTTTCGGCTTCTACACTCTTAAATAATACAAGTCCACAATATACTCAGTTGAATAATGCAATTACGAAAGGGACTGATCATTGCCACCAATCTTCTTTACAGTTATACATAAATTTCGAATGCAGTTATCTGTATCTGAAAATACGTTCTATGTTAATTCATTATACCACCTTTTCATAATACACACACCATCACCAACATACCTTTTTATCTCATTTTTCAGGAATATCATCCTTCATCACTTCATGACTGCACAAATCAACAATTTGTATATGTATTATTGTGTAGCTGAAGGTAACTTAACGAATAACTATTATTAATTGTTTTTAATTGAAAGTGTGTTCCACCCCTAGCAACTTTTTTCATCATATACCATACAACTGTTTGTTTTGATTATTGCCTTATTCCCCAATTCATTCGATTTTTCCTCCATTAGTGTTGGGGTTTCAAAAAGAGAAAAAATAAAATCCATTAATATACTAAACTGCATAATGAATGTAGCAAAATTATCTTCCCGCTAATCTCATTGATCTCTTAATGTACATTTAGACTTATTATCTGACGCTCAGCTACATGACAACTGATATTAATAATCACTCATCATCCATATAATCATCCATTTATTATCATCAAAGTACTTCCATCATCATAATCACAATCAATGAAATTGTATAAAGGGGCGGCGGAAGGATTTTTAAAGTGTGTGTGTGTGGGGGGGGGGGGGGGGGCTGGATCGGGCGATGGATGGTCGTCGGTATGACGAGACGACCATGGTTCGGCCCGTCGTACGAACATTTTTAATTTCAGGGTCCCAAAAACCCCATTTCCATGCATCTGAGTGGATATTTTGAGATTTTCCAGGAGATGTATTTGAAAGATTTCACACTTTGAGAGCCGTTAAAAAAACGTCGGTAAAGCATACAGGTGAGGTCTATTTATCAGCTGTGGTCGTAACGACCACAGCTGATAAATAGGCCCCACCTGTATACTTTACCAGACGTTTACAGCAATTATATACTGTCTGTGGATTATCTTGTCTGGGGGGGGGGGGGGGTGGGGGGGTGGATTTGGTACTTGTACATGTATGTCTGAAAGATTACGATCTTCTTCAGTGACCGATTTATTAACAGACTGTATTCATTTTAGCGTTTGCTGCCACTTACTGCCAAAATGATCCGAAATCCATCGAAACTGAACCAGTACCTGAGAAACAAAGCTGGCGAAAATATGGGGGAGGCTCTGGATCCGCCTCTTGTTTCACCAGTCATTGGTTGTGTTAAAATATATACATACAAAAAATCATTACCCGGCAAAAAAGTGGAGGGGCTGAAGCCCCCAGCCAATCCCCCCCCCCCACCCCAGTTCCGCCGCCCCTGGTATATGTGTTGTAACGGCAAAATGTAACTTCTTTGGTTGTTACCAGCTGGAAATAAAAGTTCAAAGTTCAAAACACCTCAAAGTCCAGCGACAGGTTTGCATGCAGGAAAATGTCAATACTGACGTCATTTTTTTCTTGCAGAATGACGCTATATCCACAATATGTGTGTTTTGTCACAAGATACACTCATCAACGGCGGAAAATGATTTCGAAATTCTAGGAAGTTCAAACAATTACCACGATACTTTAGTTTAAACAATATTTATTCAATACAGAATGTTATATGTTACATCAACACCGTGAATCTGACAAAAGCAAAAAACATTAACAAAACACAGTGTAACAAATATCAAAATTGCAATGGACACTGAGTACTGTTGGGATTTGACAGGAAGCTTATGGCTCATTCGGGTCATCTCCCAAGGTTCTTGAATAATTAACTTATAAAGGTGGTATAAGAAATTGAATAGATGACTTATCACAATCTGTAGGTCTGGACCCCTAATCTATCCCAAGTTGATCAATTACAAAATCAGTCGCCCACCGTCCAAGATTATGCCCGGGCGGTGGGACGACCGATTCAATAACTAATCAACTTGAGCTGGAATAATAACTAAAAAAGTATATAACTCGCAGGCGGACCCCCTTTTCAAATGATTTGGAATTCTAAAATCTGATGACCTCTATAACCTTCATGTATCCCTCTTTATGCATGACTGGAAGAATAAAAGACTGCCCAGGTTATTTGATAATGCATGTCAGCTACATAGGAGCCCTGCGTTCGGGGATGGACACAAGACACACGGCAAAATAGAAACACGGCAGAATTGTCCGCCCACACCTTCCCGGGAGTCTGAAACAATATTGACTCGTTAACGCAGCAAAGCAGATACACAAAAAAAAAATTAAAAAAAATAGTATATCAAAGCAGATGCCAGTAACTGTAAGTGTTGCGTTCTGTTCGGGTAGAGAACAAAAGCACATGGGAAGACAGGGGACCCATACCACCATGGAGAAGTATGGGATATTGTTTAAACTTTACCTGGAATTAATGAGTGTGTGAAAAAAATATAGGAGAATTTATTTGCTTCAAACGTAAAAGAAGAAAAGGCCAGATTAAAAGATAGGAAAAAAGAAGGAAAGGATGAGAGAAAAAAAAAGAGGGGAAGCCAGCCTGGAAACACTAAGCGCCCAAGTGTGCTGCTTAAGCAAAGAATCACGGGGTTCCCCAATAATACACAACACAACCACAACGCCACCAAGACGCCGCCAAAACAGCCCGGTGGCATGACGACGTCGCAACATCGCTGTGACGTCGTCACGGCACCATGGACGCGGCAGCGACGTCTCAATAGCACTGTCAGCATGGTTGCGAACCTTTGTACCGATAAAGTCTTGTGGAGTCTTCACGACATTGAGCAAGATAAGAGGCGAGTATTGTGGGTGACTCCGCCAGTCGGACACGATTGGTTTTCTCGCAAGGCGGATTAAAACATTGACATCACTGGAAGCGTCCACTTAACATGATAAATGCTTACACCAACCCAAAGACCTGTTGGTTGTCTTGATTATTTAGGAGTTCTGAGCCAAAAAGAAGAGTCGAAATATCGGGAGAAAATGGCAGTAGGTTGATTGTATTACTTCTAACAGTTAAGAAGATAGGACAATGTAAAAGAAAATGTTCTGGTGTCTCACACTCCCCACATTGGCAGTGAGGTGTGTCCGACAAATGATTCTATTATAAGTGGTATTTTAAGCTACTACAGCGCAGTCTCATCCTGCAGTGGTAAATTTGGGCTGTGCGAGATTTAGAACTACTGTAAAACGTAGGTGGTCGTAGGTTATCAGCGTTTAGAAAGGTTTTGAAGCTGCACAGAGACGAGTTCTCGCGAACAGGTAAGGACAGATCCATTCATTTGTTACGCTGGGGATGACAGAATTCTTATACAATTGCGTGCGAGAAAAAAATGGGATTCTGTGAGTATGGCATGATCGGAGGTCGAGCGATGGATTCAACAGTGAAATGAGTGGAGAAACTTTATTTGAGATGTATGAGGGTAACACATGATGATACATTTTGAAAAATTGTATCAACTTATGTTTCCGGCGTCTTTCTTGAAGGGGGTCCGAACGTGTTTCGTAGTAAAGCAGGTCCTTGCTACAACTTATCGTTGCTCCCGTAATGATCCTGGTGGCTGCAATCTGTATTGTTTCTAAGGCAACGACATTCGCTGTTTAACAATTATCCCAAACGACATCAGCGTATTCGAGAAGGGGGTCTAACGAAAGCAAAATATATTTTTTCCAATACGCCTCGATCGAGGATGAATTTTTGTTTCCTCAGTAAATCTAGTCGAGACTAGGCTTTAGTGTATATATGATTAATGTGGTCCTCCCACGTACATCTACTATTTAATGTAACCCGTAGGTGTTTATGGTTGTGAACTTCGGTTATCCGCGTGTTTCCCAAGAATAAAAGCGGGTGGGCAGACGAGTGGGCAGACGGGTGGGCAGATGGGTTGGTTTTACGGGATATAATCATACTTTCTGTTTTATTTGGATTACATTCAACCAACCACGTTTTTGCCCAATGTTCTATAGTAGCCAGATCCTGCTTTATTATGTTCGAAGCTCGCTCCGGGTTTTCCACAATTAAGTATAGGGAAGTATCGTCAGCAAAGAGACGTATACTGCAGTTTAGGTCTTCGGTTATATCATTAATATAAAGCAGGAACAATAAAGGTCCAAAAATTTACCCTTGTGGTACACCAGCGGTAACGGGTCTCCAAGATGATGCTTCCGATCCTATCACGACACGCGGAGAACGAGCCGAAAGATACGATTTCAGAAACAACAATAACTCGCCCGAGACACCAGTCTTCTCCAGCTTGTGAGTAAGACCAACGTGCCAGACCTTATCGAAAGCTTTACTGGCGTCACAGAAGACTACCCTAATTTCTTTACCTTCGTCGAGGGATAATCGGTTCTAAAACCTCACAGACCTTCACATTAAGAGTGTCACTTACAGCAAAAAAGATCTATCAGGATAGCCGACGTATCAGTAAAGCACGTTGGTTCACCCACAAGCTGCCTTAGGTTAAAAACATTACCCACATCAACGAAACCGCTGCTCGAGGGAGGAGTTGATTGTCGTTGAAGTCAACCGTAATGATCAAATCGTCGACTAATGTATCTTTGGCTTTTTTAATAGATGCAGATATCGCATCCCATGTATCTGGGGGCTGTTTGGTGAGCGATAAAAAAAAAACTCCAAGGAGGGATTTGTTGTATTTCGTGTGTAATTCTGCCCATACACACTCAGTATTTGGCACGTCGAGGTCGGGTCTATGTCGAAAAGATATATTGTCCTTAATGAATTTTGCAACCCCGCCTCTCCTTGTCGGTCGGTCATATCGTAATGGTTCATGAAACCCATACAGAAGAACATCGGGCGTGGGGGTCGGTGTTGTGCAGCCATGTCTCTGTTAGAGCCAAAATGTCATTGGAGGAGGATTCACATTGCACAGTATCTATTTTAGGCTTCAAGCTTTGAATGTCGTGATCTTCAGGGTATTATGATTACTATCGTTGGAGTTTGGACCAGGATTTGTTTCGATGTTACCCGCCAGTAATAATAATGCTACACACAACTAAATGAAAATCGAGGTAACAAGAAAAACAGAAAATGAAAGTGTGGAATTTATCACTTTTTTCTTAAAGTACGGAGGAGCTTTGTCCGTTTTTAACGGTATTGGTTCAATGAAATAATTGAGGAAGTGGACAACAAGCATAGTGGCAATGCTCCTTAGCAGTTCTACACCACCAAGGCCCAGGGATAGGTAGATTAGACTACAAACTGATTGTTGTTCTGACAGTTTTTGCTTCAGGCCACGAGCATGAGGATACCCATCCGAGCACGATACAACTCAATGTGGCACATTACGTAGCGTGGTGTATAATTTTTCCGACTATTACTGAACATGGTGCCCAGATATAGGTATTATTCGTTAAAACATGAAGTAAGGTGTTACTCTTGAGGAAGCAGGTTGAGTTCAGACTGGCTTGAGTGAAATAGTTGGAGTAGAAAGCACATAATATTAACCTTTTACCCAATGTAACGGCCAAAACCGGTCAGCGCTATTCTCAAAAATCGTCAATTAATTTTCATTATTTTTTCATTTTTCAGAAACATAGGGTATGACCCCTCGTCGAGCGCGTTCCAATGAGGGGTCATAACCTATGTTTTTGAAACAAAAAAATGAAAAAAATTCATCATTCAAGAAGTCTTTTTGCAAGTATCGTCTGATTTTCATGTTAGGTAAAGGGTTAAACAATTAGATAAGGATATGAAATAAAATAAAAGGATGCAGGTAAACAGTATGTACAAAGTAACTCAGTCTCATTTGTATTGCAGATAAAGGTATAATATGCTGGGTTTAAGTCATGGATTGTCAGTTCACAAGCAGTGGATACTTTATATGTTGAAACTGAAGTATGGGACACTCGCATGTAACTGAAACTCGTTGGAACGAAAGTGTACCAAGTACGACCATAAGCTGCAGCATGAACGGTACCAGAATCGACCCGTGCATGTTCACAACCGCCCATGGCCGAAAGCAGCAGCAAAAAAAAAACAAAAAAAAACTACACATCCGGGGACTCTTAAGTTCCACAGCAGATACCGTTTGAAAGGTCTAATAAAGAAACATTCCAATGAATTTGGGAGGCAGTTGGAACATTCACACAATCTTACAATCAAGTACCAAGCGGAAACACACCCCTCCTCCACCAGTCGTGAGCAACCCACGCTGCTGCAAACATGCAGATACCCCCTGTGAGGGTCTAATGAAGATACACTCCAATGAGTTTGGAAACCGGTGTGAACATTCACACAACCTTACATTCCAATACTAAGCGGAAACACCCCCACCCCGCCAACCATGAGCAACTCAAGCTGCTGCAAACATGCACGGTTTGGCACATTTTATTGATAGTATTCGATACAGAAAAGGGAGACACTTGAAAATTTGATAGCAGATTATACATTTGAGGAGGAAATGACACGAATTTCTGACACACATGCCGACAGTACAGCATCGTCCGGGTGTCCTATTTCTTCTATAAGTAATAGAAAATCATACCATTCGGACAGTGAACGGGCAAGGTTAAATTAAGCCCTAAGAACGATTTATCAATGACATATACCTATTGTGACGAAAAAAAACAAAAACCTCTTGTAGCTAAAATGGCGAAAATTTACAAGAGTGAGAAGCATATGCTATAATCCGTTCGCCACTGTGATACAGACTAAGGTGGGCTCACTGCTGAATATCCATTCCATCTTGCAACTGATGGAAGAAAAGCAGGAAACACTCTGGGCCGATCAGTTTATTATACACGCTTTATACTTTACGCACATACTTGTGCACTGTGACAAATAATTACAAGAAGGAATCAAGGGTGTCCCAGCTACTAGTCATTGATGGATCGATCGCAATGTTCTATAGAAAAAAACACACGTATGTGTGGTTCACTGAGAGAAGTAAATAATTGGTCGAAAGCCGGGCCTCATAGGTAAGAATGAGTTGTGATACTTTGTCAGTAGTAGGACAACAGTGCAATTTTCTCACGAGGAAAATCTATAGTGAAAAGGCGTTTGGACTCTTTGTGTCCCTGTAAGTGTCCTTCTTTACCTCTGATGAACTTGACTGAAATGTAAACAAATAGCATGGCGTTCTTCCTAAAGGAAGCCGACAGGGTTGGCATTTTCCTCCAAGTAGCTCTGTCGCTACATCTTGAGGTGTTTTAAATTCATAGCTTTGTTCTTGGATATTAGTAGAACATTTAGCCACGCGTTGTTCTCCTGAAATATAGTTTTATTATCAGATCTGGTATGAATTCGGAAGCAGACTTACAAGGCCAATCTGTGCCTGTTTTCAGCCGTACGAGTTAAAAGCATATATTTTTCGTATACTCTACAAAACAACGTAGACGTTTATTTGCATTTTATGGAATTTCAGACTTGGCATTTTCATAGAAATTCATTTGTTGTCGGTTGTATGGCCTCTTATAGAGAATATTGTTGTACTGGTGGTTTTCCTGAAGTGTGCACACAGGCATATCTTGCGTTAATGCATAGTTGTAACATATTATCTCCCTGGATACCCTCACTGGCGGGCAATCTCCCTTTGCTGTCTTTCATGAATGTTGCTTCAATGTGACAAGACGTCCGAATAGTTAATCTTCTCAAGGATTGTAGGTAGTGTCATTGCTCGGCTACTGAATCGGAGATTAAAATGATTTTACCCAAATTTACCATACTGGCCACGTGGATTTAAATGGTCGCGAGGAAATTTGTTTGTATATAATGATTTTATTCTCGCCATTTCGTTGTCTGGTTTGTCTGATTTGTCTTCTCCATGGAACGATATGAGTGCATACGTGAACCGGGCAGGGCTTAATTGCTGCCTGCTTCTCAGTTTTTATCATCGTTTCTTATGCCATCGTTTCCGTGAAGTGAACATTGAGTTTAGTTGTTTTCTGATGAAACAGTATTTTTTTCAGTGTTATGTTTTTCTATCATGGAATATGAGCCGTTTCGTTTCAAAGTTCTCATTTGTAAATTTGATTGTGCGAAAATGATTTGTTCTTTCGAAAGCGATCTTGTTTGGCTGTTCCACAGAATGAAAATGCTTCAATTATTTAAATTTTTGTATTAAAATTATTTGTACTCAGGATATATCGTCGTTTGTAAATATTATCCTTTTTGATGTGATTCGCGGCGATGTTCATTTACACTGCATCATTGTTTTGTCAGTCATTGCTGGTCAACTTATGTTCAACGAAGCACCAAAGAAAGTCAATTATTCACATGATAAGTTTCCTACAGGGTTATGTGGCGGGTACGGACAATGCCATCAACTGTGGTTTTGGCAACGGTCAACAGTTTCATAATAAACTTCTGTCACATTCACTGTGGACACATCTCTAAATGCGCGACATATTTACCAGCCACAACATGGACTGATCTACCGTGGATCATCACCCATACCCTTGTCCACTGCACCAGTGCTTCTGATGTGACGTATGGAACAGAAACCGGAGATAAATGCTGCACAACAGAACATATATCACCATACACTCACAACTGTATACTTCACACCGTTCAGTGCAGTTTCAGCGTCCTATATGCTTGTCTGGATAACATTCACAGCATCCATGACAGACACGAACAGATAAATGCAAACACATTACACAACAGGCATACACATGCACATTGTGTTTTCCGTAGGGAGGTCTTAATCGCTTCCTTGCGGGAACAGCATTCACCATCACGTTACACCATATAATTTTCACACAAGCACACACTCCATTATTTTTAACATTCAACTCCTATTGTCTTTTAAATCTTCAGTACTATTTCAATCATTCACAGAACCCTTTTACTACTCTCAGCAACAATTCATTTAACAAATTGTTTTAAAAGATTTAAACCATTCTGTCAGCATTTTTTACCCAAAGTGCAGTATTTTATATACAGTATTAACTATCAAGTGTAAACTTCTCTTACGGCGGTGAACATTTTTGGTGAGTGGCGCCATTTTAGGGAAGGCCTTTGTTGCTTTCTTAGTGAATCCACTCATCAGATTTGGTGACATTTGGATATTTTCCATTTGAGAAATAAGAGAAGTTTCCGACTGGAAATCTGTTTTATTTTCACGCTGGTTTTAGGGAATGATTGTTCTCTATTCGCTAAATTTTGTAAAAAGCCCAAATCACCTTTGTCTCAAATGGTTGGTCATGGCTCAGCATTAATTATAATTGTCAACAGTTTTAGTAACTGGACAGGTCTGACAGGAAGGTGATTTCTGCTACCTTGTGATGCTCCAGTTAATGAATCTACCGATGATTACTCGCGTGTTTTATTGAACGTGTTCTGGAAAATGAGCCTATCCATTGCCGACTGCACGATTTGTTTCAAGGCGTGTTAAGGGATGATTGTTGTCATTTCCCAACAGTTTTGTAAATAGCTTACTAGTACGACACTGTAAATAATCCATTGCGTGTAGATAATTTGTGTGTCCACCCGTTTGGACATCAAGACTCCCGTCTGTTCAATACTAAATGTAAATAGCTAGCTCTAAACAGGCAGAGGAGGAGTGATGTACTGGAGGTCTTCCTGAAGTGTGTACAAATGCATCTCGTCCCCTGAATTCCAATGTGTTCTGTGTACAAGTAGGCACAAAGAACACATTGGAACTCAGGGTGCGACGATCTGTTGGATTAATGCATAGTTGAAACATATTATCTCCCTTGATACGCTCACTGGCGGGCAATCTCCCTTTGTTGTTATTCAGTGATGTTGCTTCAATGTGACAAGACGTCCGCAATGGGGCACTGTTATCATTGCTCGCTCATTTATTGAACCAGTGGTTTGTATGTGGTTTTACCCAATTTTACCATGATATGTCACTGAACATTTTATTTCGGGCATTTATCTGTACACTAAGTTTTGTTTAAATTTTCCATTTGTCATTTAATATAATTTTATATGTTTGTGCAATCGATTAATTGTCTATTGCAATAGAATATGCCTGTCCGACTTATCTGAGACTGACCTATAACTCAGAGCGTAGTATTTGATGACTACAGTACGGTTGTCGTGGACTGGTCACCTCTCAGCAATATTTCCACGGACGCAATAATATTAGAATTCAAACACTAATATAGAAAGAATAATCATCAATGAAGCGCCCAGTGCACCCCTGTGCTCCATTAATTAAAATATTGTTGATGATATTTTTATTATTAGCCCAAGAACATTAGGTTTCACTAGGGAAAAAAATCGGAGAAAGCTGATTTTTTCAGGGAATGTCGAGTACATGTCACTGAACGATTAGATAAAAGTCCCCTAAAATCCCAGTTGAGCTTTTTTTTCTACAGCCTTTTTTCGAAAACGCGTTTGAAAAAAATTTTAAAAAAATCGCACGAACTTTGTAACCTCGAATTGATCCAACTGTATTTTTTGTTTACGCGTATTTCGAGCTACATAATGTCTAATATACATTTACCTAGAGGAAAATGTGCATTCTGTGACAATTTCTGCGAAAAATTATTGAAAATTCACAAAAAAGTATCGGATTTACGCAAAAAATGACGATTTTCCTAACGGATTTGCCCAAAGGGTCGTAGTACAGAACGGGATGTTAGTTGGACAGACGATAAAAAATCCACCACCATTTGAAGACTTTTATCATTGCTTACAAAATAGACATTATGGAAGACCCCCTCTGCTTCTGGCCGAGTTCCCCTTTTGGCATAAAATTCGTCAGCATGAGAACTCAACTATTTTCGGGCTTGGGACCGAACAGACACGTCTGTGTCTGGCAGCATTAGATCAATAAATAATATTTACAGAATGTACAAAAATCAATAAATAATATTTACAGAATGTACAAATCAATCAACATGGATTAAGTTACATTGACTATTATCAACGCTATATACAGAAATGACATGACCTATATACATATTATTCATCGAACTCAGAAATTTCCGACAGGACAGTGTTTCTGTGGTTGTTACAAGAATCCGAACTGCAATTACACAAAACCTATCTCAAACTGCTCGAACAGCTAGAATCCCATCGAGCAAATAAGCCATCGAGTAATTGCTCGATCGAGTGACTCCACATACGACTCTTGTGCTCATCTCGGAAAAAGGGATGCGATACCCACAGACGTTTTTCCAAAAAGGGATTCTCATGGTGAATTGTGAGTAAGAATGACTAACAAGTCTGTGTCTGTTCCCACAACGACAACATTGTTGTCATCTTGAGCGATGTCAAGTGCAGTTTCGGCTATCAGTACATCAGCATCAGCCTCGGCCTGCTTGGACTGAATATTGATAGCAGATAGCTCCTGCATTAGAAGATCGATCAGTTGGGTTTTGTTCTTGGCATTTGCAAGGAAATCGGATTGGGGTGTGGTGGCTGGTAACTCGGGTGAGATATTGATATCAATGGAATACCTGTCTTTAGATCTACGGGCTTGTTCCATGCCCTTTGACGACATTGTACAAGCATAACCATCAAAAACAACCACGACGTTCGCCCCAAAATGTCTCACTAGATAATTGGAATATGATGTACATATGTCCTTATATGACGACTGTTTAGGCCATACAACTGCCCTCAATAAAAATCCACCATCTACAACAAACAGAGAATGTTCTGGGATTTTAGTTTGCTCGGAACCGTATGTTTTGAGGATCTTACCGAGCGTGCTTTTCTGTGTCTTCCTCATTCCAGCAGAATCAAACAATGCTGGTGGTTTCGGGGCGAGTTCATATTTGAGATACTCTTCCATCTCTGCTTGTGACTGAATAACACATGTGATGCGGTTGAACAGAATTGTGGGGTCAATCACTACCTTACTTCCACGGACTTTGATGCTATTTGCCATCGATGCGAAAGACTTCACAGTGTCAACACGTCGTAGTTTGATGCTGTTGAACGTTTTGCTTACAACATTCGATACGCAACATTCACCAATTTTGCGAACTTGGTCACAGTTCACAGTTTCGTCGGCCACAAGCCCGGTCGCTATAGAGACTAATTGTAGTGGATCTCTATTCTGAAAGGGGGAATGCACTCTGAGCCAGTTCAATAATTTGGTGATATCATTTGCATCAGTCAATTGTGAACTTTGACGGAGATCCCGATGTTGTTCGCCATGACCAGTGTGAACATGAACAAAATTTTCGAGAGCATTACATATCGGAAGGCAAAGAGGTAGTCCATGTACCCATTTCGCAGCAGTGCTATCGGTTATTCCCCTGCCATGTGTGAGACCACCAGGGAGCTTGAACATTCTCATTAAACACTGCTCTATGGTCTGATCAGAATATATCCCGTCCCAGAATTTATCTGAGCGCCTTATGGTAAAGTAACCTTTCTCAGTGAACAACTTCAAATCATCCTGTTGCATTATTTCTGTTAGCTCATTCATCTGCTGCAAATAGAGATGAGAACTTTTTGCGTATGCAAAATGACCACCTGCGTGAAATACTGGAATCATATTGCGAACACAATATGTGTGGAGTTCCCAGTCGCCTGTGCGCTCTGCTCTCCAGAACAACTGGAGAAGACCTATTTGCTTGTAGTATTGTACCCAAAGCTTTCCTGTGCGTCCTACGGACGCATTCTGGAGCAGTTCGTGTAATTTTGACAGTAGATGGTTGACACTTTCTTGATTGACAGCGTCAGCTGTTGTACAGTCACCTCTGGCAAGTCCACAGAATATTTCATTGACTTCTGTGCAGTCTATGTTATCTAGTGTTCGGCTTTCTTCAAACACAAGTTTTGTAATGGCAATTTGTGTTAGCAAATGGGCACGAACTGCTCTTGAATATGCATGACCACTGATCAAATGATGGATTGACCCACCAGCATAAACAGTCCCCCAAAGTTCATCCAAGCCGCTACCAGCCATGATCGAACCAATTGCTCCTAAATATGACATAATCATATGGAAGCCGCCGAGTCTAACGAAAACTTTTGTCAACTTATCTGACGAAGACACACATTACATGCCAATGCATCTTGAGTGTAGGCGAACACCACATTATGTGATTTAATCGAACATGGAAATTGAAACAATGATGCTATAATACGGTATTTGAATGAGAAAAGTCGATGCCGTTTGAATTTGAGTTTAGGGGGTATGGTTAATATTTCACACGTTTCACCAGTTCATTATGGAATAAATGACTATTGTTATATATCATTATAAAGCCACTGCTTTTCTGCAATTTTTGATATATAATTTAACTCCCAAAGTAGTCGTAGATTTTATTTAATGGACGTTGTGTACCGTTGTGTGTATGAAAACAATAAAAAATTTTTCGTAATTTTGTACATTTTCGTGAATATTTCACCATTGAGTGTGAGGATTTGGTTCAAAGTTGGCATTTTCTGTTGGGGATATGTATTCTCAATATAATTCAGCACGATATTTATGATTCTCACCCTACTAAGGCGAATAAGAATGAGAAATATGGAGCTGGGTCGAATTTTTTTTTTTATTTTTTTTTTCATCAAAAAAACGCTATAACTAAAAAAGCTCAACTCGGATTCGCGGGGACTTTTCACACTTTATCCGCAATGTGTGTCCCGGAAACATATAAAAAAATCAGCTTTCTCCGATTTTTTTCCTTACTTTCTCATTTTTATGTCTAATGTGCCTGGACTATATCTGATAAACGCATGCGTAGACATCACAGCCCACGCGTGGATTACGATCAGTCCACGGCGACGGTACATCTTGCTTCATTAATTAAAATATTGCTGCTGATGATTTTTATTATCGGGTAAACGCATGCGTTGACATCACAGCCCACACGTGGATTACGACCAGTCCACGGCGACTTTACTGTACAACTTAAAGCTTAATATTTGATGACTTTTTAATGTAAATAATGTTCTGTATCTGTCGACAATTACCTGATCTGTCCCATCTGTTGCTATAAAATGGAGTGTCCTTTTTCTTGGTTCCTGCAATAGAAATAGAACTTTGCCGAAACATAAAATAACTGATGAAAAATACCGTACGACTGCCGTGGACAGGTCACTTTTCATGGGCGGGCAATATTTCCATAGATGCGATAATAATATTAGATTCCAAACACTGATTAGAGGAATAATCATAAAAAATTTAATTAATGAAGCACCGGGTACAACCCGGTGCTTCATTAATTAAAATTTTGCTGCTAATGATTATTATTACCCGGTAAGCGCATGCGTGGACATCATTGACCACGAGTGGGTTACGACCACTCCATGGCGACTGTACTATAACTAGTGTTGATGCCCAATTCTTTATATGTACAAATAATAACGAGTTACATTGGAATTGTTAAAAACAAGAGCTACGTCTGGCATGCATTATACACCAGTTAATCTTTTCGAAATGTACATAATCACTGTTTTTATCCAGCAAACGGCCTGCATCGCCAAAAACTAAAACCTTCGAATGCATTTTGGAGAAAAAGGAAAAAAAATGCCTAACTAACGGGCCGGGGGGGGGGGGGGGGGGGGCGGTGTTGGAGCGATTGCTCTAGCAGTCCAATTTTTTTCCCGCATTAAATTACTCAAAATCCTTAAAAATGCATTTTGGGGCAAAGAAAAAAAATACCTAAATGACACGGAGGGGGGGGGGGCAGGGGTGCGGGGGGAGGGGGGTTATAGGAGTCATTTCTTTCTTCTTACATGCAATAACTCCCAATCCTTCAAAATGCTTTTTGGGGAAAAATTGCCTAAATGACACGACGGGGGTGGGGGGGGGGGGGGGGTTTGCAAGGCAAAACCTCTGACAATTTTCATAAGATAACGGTGGTCATCAAACCTGAGGTAGACATAGTTCCCAAAGAGATGAATACCAAAAAATGGATGTTTGGTTGCTGATGTTTAAGTTATTTCATAAACAAGCATTACACGATGTTTATTAACAACGAGCAATAACTCCCAAAATTTTCATCGGATATTGTTGGTCACTGAACCTGACGTAGACGTTGTTGCTATAGAGACATAAACCGAAAAGAATTGAAATCCGTTAACTATTGTTCCACTTATGCAATAAACAAAGTTCTGAAAAAAATGTTGATGGAAATATGCAAATTTCCCAAGTCGAAAAGCTCCATAACTCTTGTAAAATCATTGGGCCATGCCCTAATTCGAACTGAACCTTCATTTTGATATAACGGAGGCAGAGAGCGAGTTTGGTCCTGATCTATGAATCCAAACTCAAGTTATCATCAGAAACCAAAAAGGTGATGGTAGCGAGAAATTTCTAAGTCGAAAAGGCCCATAACTCATGTAAAGATAATTGGACGGAACCCATAATCAAATTCGCCTGTACTGCTATCTGGGTGATACACGTACCAACTTTGGTTGAGATCAAATAATCCAAACTGGAGTTATCTGTCAAAACCAAAACTGTTAACAGAAGGTGAAATTCTAAGTGGAAAAAGGGAATAAACTCATGTAAAAATAATAGAACGGAACCCATATTCGAACTTGGCCTGTATTACTAGCTGGAGAATACACATACCAACTTTGGTTGAAATCAAAAAGTCCGAAATGGAGTTATCGTCGTCCATCTTCCATAGTCGAGGTCGCCATCTTGGTTTCTATGGTACATGTAGCACGTGGTTGCCATGTCCCAAAGTCAATCGACAATTCACCTAAATCACCCCAAAATACCCATAATAACCGAGTCGATCTTGGCCAAGCCACCATCTAGGGCTTATAATAGAAGTACGTTGCACTATAAGGCGCGTTCCTTTCTATAAGTGTCAATCTAATTACCACAAATAACCCGACAATTATTTATTTCACATAGGATCCTCCCCCTCCCCAGAATCCCCCTTTTTCCAATAATAGGCACGTTCCTTTGTTTTTCTACCCATCCCGATCTACTTTGTACCTTACTCTTCTATTCCTGGAAATGCTTGGTCTATTCCTGACCCTATTCTGCCTATCCTAGCAGTGTAACTAGCTGCTTCTATTTCTGACCTCTGTCCTCGTCCAAGTCTTATAATCACTAGTCAGGGTGCTTCGTTCCCCGTAATTTGTACGTACCCATACAGAGTTATCTCCACTGTGATAACGAAGTCCTATATGATTCCTACGGCCAAGTCAATCGAGCGGGAATAACTTTGCTCGAATGGCTCGATTCTTATCGAGCGAATAAGCCATCGAGTAATTATTCGAACGAGTGACTCCTCTTGCGATCCTTTTGCTCATCTGGCTATTGGAGGATACCTGTGGTATGGTGATGTACTATTGGAGGATACCTTCTAAGGATACTTATCGGATGATATCTATCTGGAGATAGTTATGGGTCCTAGCATCTCTTCAGTTCCTTGCATCTAGATCATAGCTCCGAGACCACTACTGCTAATTTGTCAATTGTCACCATCGTCTGTCGTATGATTAGCTTCCACTCTTTTCTGCCTCTACTTCTGGTCTGTACAGCTACTCTTGGCTACCACTGGTGTGCCATGTGCTAGAATCTCCCACACTTACTTCAGACAACTATGGCTTTCAGTACCTATATCACTATAAGATAATCTCTATCATACTTGCCCTCCACTATATTTACCCAGTACTATAGTCTTCATCCACCATTGTACCATTACTGCTGACTTGTAGCACGACTACGGGATTGCTAACTATCTCAAACTGCTCGAACAGCTAGAATCCCATCGAGCAAATAAGCCATCGAGTAATTGCTCGATCGAGTGACTCCACATACGACTCTTATGCTCATCTCGGAAAAAGGGATGCGATACCCACAGACGTTTTTCCAAAAAGGGATTCTCATGGTGAATTGTGAATTTCGCGAAAGTTCAATACGAAGAGACACAAAGATGATTACTGTCCTATGAGACAATTGGAAAACTCAAAGAACCCCGAAACATTGAATAGAAATTCAGATATACGGCGATTTCTATTTCACGCTGACCGACATGAAGACAAGAACGTGATGAAGACATATAATGATGATTTAATATAATGTATATGTGATTGTGCCAGGAATCTGTTGAGTAAAATTTGTCATTTTCTAAAATTGAGATGGCGCAGCTGATTCCACAAGAGCACCAGATTAGTAGGATAGCCTTACCCAAGAGAAAACTATCATATCGAAAAAGAAGGCGAATCTTACAGAAAGGAGGGGGCTGGGTAAGGAAGTTGCTAAAAACCCGTTGTCAATGTATTTTTCGATATCTTCGGCCTATAAAAGGACGTGTTGGTAACAAAATAAATTGTCGTTTGTGATCTGACTTTCGAAGAGAGCGGACGCAATGCAATCCTGTCGTCATTGTTCACCAAGAGAGAAACTATTCACCAGTGGAAGATTCGGAATCCGATGAGTCGTCGGAACTATCTCCAGAAGAATCTGAAGGAGAGGAACCAGTAGACGATTCAATGGGAAATATCGTCAGAAATGCGTCCAATGGTTACCAAGATGAATTTGAAAACCTCATGAATAAGTTGATCGAGGATGGAATGAATGAAGAAGATGCAGTCGGAGAAGCCGTCACGTCACTTGAAGGTTCTGTCAGAGAAGCCATCGGCGCGAAATAGATTAATGCGCTGGTGTGCATTACGAATTTATACAGGAACCCAATTCGCAAGGGAATTCAAGAGACCGTTAAACGCAAGCCTGAAAATAAGCAGACTGACATCTGCAGAAATGAGGTAGGTCCACAGAGGATGAATTTGCACAGCAGGGTAGCATCACAAAATTTACCCTTTGTGAACCTCAGTCTGAATCATGGTCTCAAGCCTAGAGGATAAATTGACCCACTGTATGGGATGGCATCAGCAAATTCACCCTCTGGGAATCCCATTTTGCAAATGATAGGTTGCTTATATTCAGGCTCGGTTAAACGGCTTCGTGAAGAAGGGGAATATCAATTTGTAGAGTCTCAGAAATACGCCTTGGAAAAGAGAAAATTTCTCGTTGGCGATCTTTTTGTAAAATACTCATTCAAAGTGGAAGGTAGTGATGACGACGAGGAATACTAGAAGCCAAGGAGAAAATAGACTCGCCGTAACAGATACAAGTATAAAAGGACCCTTCAGATGAAAATAAAATCATTTGTTTTCTGACCGTCGAAGAGGGAAGAGGTCTATGTCCACAACAGTGCTCAGATTTAAAGATGACTTATATATACAGAACTTTAATGAATGCCGGATTAAAGTTGACTTCCCAAGAACATGGCCCAAGTGGATCAAGAGAAGAAACCTAAACCAGATCACGGGTATTGTTGGAAAGAAGCTGAAATATGTGCAGACGCCGTATGGTGTTTTATTACACGCCTGTTCTACGAAATCCACATGTACAACATCACTAAACTATACGAAAACTGAAAATCTGTTCCCCACACATGTACAGAACGAAACTCGCTGACGGACTATTTTTACATAGAAGTGAAATTTTACTGTAACTTTCTACAAATCGTGCACCTCAATTACAATTTGGATCCCTAGCGATAGTTAAAAATCATTCCATGAGTTCCAATGTGTTCTATGTGCCTGTTGGCACATAGAACACATTGGAACTCAGGGGACAAACAATAACACAGGCTACCCTCGCAAAATTGGTTGGCGATAAAATGTGTTGTTTTTGTTGACAGTTGTCAAATGAATTGCTGAGTGTCCTTCTAATAAGTGTTTTTTTATAGACATGAAGGCGTGTAATAAACACAGAACGACACATGCGTGTGTCGTTCTGTGTATATCCGTTTGTTAACCTGCTGAAGAACGAAGAGTCAAAGAAGAACGCAGTTACCACTCCAACTACAAACACGGGAATGAAGGAAATGCCAAAGGCAGCTCTCTCGGTGCTGAAGAAGAATGAAGTTAAGAACAATGAAGTTTCCACTCAAACGACGGTGAACAGTGATGTTCACAAGAATGAAGTTACCATTGAGAACAAGAAAGAACTGACCAAATCAAAAGCCATGTACAGAAAACTGTAGATTCATTGATGGACCAACCCAAGAATGGATCTCCAAAGTACGAATTGATGGACTTACCTGTCTACAACACCCAAAAAATCAAATCACCCAACAAAGTCAAGATACCAGTGTAAACAAGCGAACTCACAACACGAAGCACCCAGCCAGAGTCAAACAATGGGAAGAAGGTCCGTTAGAGGAGAAGTCTTTGATCGGATGGTTGTCAACGTCCCCAGGAAGAAGAGGACGAAAGAATGACATTCCACTCAGAGATGAAGAAGATGTCTTGAGAAAAATGACTATGATTTGAACAAAGTACGAAGATGCCTACAGCAATTGACAATGAACTTAATAAACTCTATACTGTGATTGTGAGAAAATAAAAATTAATTGATGTAATATCTTGTTGTCTTGTTCAACTACCCAATCGAAGTACCCGGATGTAGAAGCCACAGGTTTGTACGACAATTATTCCCCAAAAGATTTCTTTCAATAGATATCCTTCTGTGAAAATCCCTTTTTGGAACGACATCTATGGTTATGGAATCCCTTTTTCCCAGATGAGTATAAGAGTCGTATTGGGAGACACCCGTTCGAGCAATTACTCGATGGCTAATTTGCTCCTAGTCAGTCAGAAGATGGTCAGTAATAAGCAAATCAGGTCCGGGAATAGACGGATAAGCCACAGAATAGACTGGGAGAGGTAGAAACACAAAGGAACGCACCTATTATTGGAAAAAGGAGAATTATATGGAAATCCAACCTGAAAAAATAGGAATAAACCGAGGATTTAATCCGAGCCAAATAAACAGTTCTCGGGTTGTTTGTGTTAATTAGATTTTACTGTTATACAAAGGGACGCGTGTCTTATAGCACAACGTACTGCTGTTATAAGCCCTAGATGGTGACTTCGCCAAGACCCTTTCGGTGATTTTGGGTATTTTATTTGGTCAGTTGGAGTGATTGTCGGGTCTATTTGGGTAAGTCTACGACGTTTCTGATGATTTGGAGAAAATTCGAACCAGCAAACTACTCCTATTCAACGGAACATACCCCCGTCCCATTACAGGACTTTAAATCACATCTCAACCACGTGCCACCATAAAAACCATCATTGCGACCTCCAGTAAACAAAATGGAAACACGTGCACATGCGCATTAAGACTACGTACCACTATGGAGACCACGTCACAAGATGACCGCTCACGCGGGCTACGATGACATCTACATATGACGTAACCGGTTCATGTGACTATGACTCACGTGGGCTACCATGACACCATCAGAACATACTTCCGTCCTATTGCAGGCCTTTGGGTAGCATAGCATCCACGTGCTACCATAGAAACTAAGATGGTGACCTCCAGTATACAAAATGGACGACGGAAACGAGTGTCGCACTAAGACTAGGTATCATTATGGGGATGACGTCACGAGATGGACGTTCACGCGGGCTACCATGACAACTACATATGACGTAACTGGTTCACGTTATTATGACGTCACTTCCAAGGTCCAGGGCGAGGTCCGGCCAATGAGGGTCGATCTCTACATCTACTCCTTACAGACAACAATAAACATAAAAAAGTAAATTATAGAACATCAAAACATGGCGAAAACGCCGTTTCCTTATTGTTGAATGGGTTTAACAAGGGAATAATAGTCAAAAGTTCAGAGTGATTGTAAGGGGGAAGGGGTGCCGGGGGTGTCGGAAAAAAATTGCAGTACACGATGCCGGTTTTGGGGGTTTTTTGCATTCGACCTTCCCGGACACCCACCCGCTCAAAAACGATGTTTCTTATTTTTCCGAACATTTTGAACACGCACCCATATCCTGCAAAAAAGAACTTTTTCCGACATATTTTGGACACCCATCCCTCTCAGTATCATATATCAATTGTTTAGCACTTTTCCAGTGTTGCTGAGGGTCATTTTCAAGCGTTTCCGGCCATTTATTATGCGACTCCGGGATTTTACAGAGGTATTTTGACACAGGGAATGTTATGCGATTTGTTTTATATAACCCATTATTTGACACATGAACCTGAGTTGGCCCTTTAAGTTGTGACTATTTTATCCAAATGGGACATGAGAGCTTTGTTTTAATTTTTTGTTAATTTTATTTTTTATTTTAACACTGGATGGTGCAATTGTTATATGAACCATTTGTTCTACTGTTAGTTGGATCTTGATTCTTGATGTATGTTAAAAAAAATTACATATACTTAAAGTCTTTATTCACGAGGAACCTAAAATATCTAAAACATCTTTGATTATCTGTGATTATAAGAAATGTTTAAATCTGTTTAAATATACAGACAGGATATGCAATTATATAAATCGAACACTCAAGACCGAACAGATCGTTGGTTCAAAAAATCATGGGCCCAGCGCAACACACCCAACAATACAACCTCTAAATATTTATTTATTTATTTATTGATGTTTAAGGTCACATATTTATGCAGAATGGCTAATCATGACCGTGGCAGTTTTACGGGTGGAGGAAGCCGGAGTACCCGGAGAGAACCACCGAGCAACGACGAGCAGCTGCCAGCTCCCCAACATCGTAACTCCGCACTGCAGCACAGGCAGGGTTAGATTGGTTGAAGACATGCGTACTATCGACGTGCGTCACACGGCGTCACACGGCGTCAACGTGCCCCCACGCGGGCAATGGAGAGGAAGTGTCTTCCTCAAGGACATAACGCGGTTGCCGCAGGTGGGATCAACCTCCAAATAGGGCTACAATACGTGTGTATTAGTCTAAATCATTTTAAAGCGTTTAGTTTGGCGTTTGGCATAAAATGGCAGCGCGAAAAAAATTGCAAGGGGTTGGAAAAATGTGTTTTTGAGCCGTTTGACCATCCACCCACCCCGGCATCTTGTACTGCAAATTCTTTTCGCCCTCCCCCTCCCCCACCCCAACCCCTGCTGATTATGAAAAAAATGTCAAAAAACAGCTTCTGCGCTTTAAAATTACACCACAGAAAATTGCCTTAAGTTTGTGAAATGATGCGCACGTCGATGATACAACTTCCTTAACATTCGAATTTTCATTTTTTATATAAAATTCCCACCCTCCTACTGTTAACTTTACTAACAACTTTAGAAAATTGAGGGGAGTTTACCTTCCTGTAAATCTCTTCCAATGACGAAAATTGTCAGCCATGTAGAAAGCTTGGGAGAGGGAAATGGCGTTTCTAAACTCAGACTAGACAAAGAGAATTGTTGAAAACATTCATCCCGGGATACTTTTAACCCTTTACCTAACACGAAAAGCAGACGACACTTGCAAAAAAAATTCTTGAACAGCTAATATTTTTCATTTTTTGTCTCAAAAACATAGGTTATGGCCCCTCATTGGAACGAGCTCGACGAGCTCGTTCCAATGAGGGGTCATAACCTATGTTTTTGAGACAAAAAATGAAAAAAATAATTAAAATTAACTGGCGATTTTTGAGAATAGCGATGAGCGGTTTTGAACGTTACGTTGGGTAAAGGGTTAACCCGTGTAATCTTGAAAGGCAATATCGTGTCCCCACTTCAAGGTGAACGAACAGACAGACAGACATTGACAGACACAGAATTAAACATTACTTATACGTACAAAATCCCAGTCTAACTTTTCCGCCAATATTACATCAACGTTCACTGTGGCATCTGAGTCGTTGTGATAGAAATAGTTTGTTATGTTAACAAGTCGCTTTGTTTCCGTACTGTCAGCTTTGATAGTCAAGGTGTTTGTAGGATTATCTGGATTAACGACTGTGAGGCTCATCAGTTTATCACCTATGAATAAACAAAATAGTTATTTAAATAACCTAATAACAAATTTTACGTTAAAAGGGACTTATGTCCCTTCATTGGAACGAACTCATGGTCATAAGCTATGTTTAGAAATAGCATGTGGCCCCTCAATGGAACGAACTTGTGGTCATGTGCTGTGTTCAAATATAGCTTACGGCCCCTCATTGGAACGACCTTTTGGCCATGAGTTAGTTTAAAAACAGCTTACGGCCCCTCATTGGAACGAACTCTTGGTTATGACTTACGCTCAAAAATAGTTTATGAACCCTCATTGAAACGAACTTGTGGTCATGAGCATTGTTGAAATATAGCTTTTGAATCCTCACTGGAACGAAACCGTGGACATCAGATATGTTAAAAAATAGCTTATTGCCTCATCACTGGAATATACTCGTGGTCATGAGCTACGTTTAAAAATAGTTTATGGCCTGATTGGAACGACCTATTGGACATGGGCTATGATTAAAAATAGCTTATGGTCCCTCGTTGGAGCGACCTCGTGGTCATGAGCTCTATTTAAAAATAGCTTATGGCCCCTTGTTGGAACGAACTCGTGGTCATCAGATATGTTCAATGAAAGTGTCAGTGACACCGTAGCTCAACTTGCGTAAGACATGTACATGTGTAGTATGTGACACAGCAATGATACACATCTAGGTAATGACCTTTTAACAAATTTACATGTAAAGTATTGTAAAGGTCTGTTCATAAATACTGTCCGTAGCCTGTAACAAATGTACATGTAAACTATTGTAAAGGTGGGCGACAGTTAGATGCTAAACTAGAAAAGAAATCTCCATGGGGTTAATGTTACAATGGGGATTCTCGTATGGTGCACCATAAGCCAGATGTTAGCAATTGTTTTAGTCTGTTTGAATTCAAACCCTTCTAAGGTTGATTCATACTAATTAATAATTATTTGTCCAGTCCTCCTTAAAATACAGGTATTTGAATTTTTTGTCTTTAGCTCATTGGGTTCCCACGGGAGAGGAGGTTTTATTTTTCTCATTGGAAATAGAAAATCGGGTTGTGCTAATAATGTTTACTCTCCCTAAACAACACCATCTATTAACACTTGAACTTGGCTTCAACACATTTGAAGATACACATCATACAAAAATGTATTCAAATCAGAACTTTCACACAGAAGTTCTGTACAAAAAACTAATTGCACCTAGTTTCGGTACAAAATGGCCACAGGTGGCCATCTTGAATTTCGGACCGCACCCCAAAAACACCCGTTTTACCCCCTCGGTGGTAACAAAGGTACTCAAGAGGTTTCATAAAGATCGATTGATAAATACGGCCTGTAGCTAGAGCCGTGTTCACGGATGGACAGACGGACGACGGGCCATGACAAAACCTCAAATTTGACTACGTCAAAGTTGAGCTAAAAACAGCTTATAGCCCCTTCTTTGAAACGAACTCGTGGTCGTGAGCTATGATCAAAAATAGCTTCTCGCCCCTCACTGGAGCGATCTCGTGGTCATGAGCTATCTTAAAAAATAGCTTACGGCCCCGATTGGAACGAACTATTGGACATGAGCTATGTTTAAAAATAGCTTATGACCCCTCATACATACTCGAGGTCATAAGCTATGTTTTAAATAGCTTATGGGCCCCATTTGAACGGGATCGTGATCGTGAGCTATGTTTAAAAATAGCTTATGACCCTCATTGGTATGAACTCGTGGGTCATGAGCTATGTTTAAAAATAGCTTATGGCTCTCATTGGTATGAACTCGTGGATCATGAGCTATGTTTAAAAATAGCTTATAGCCTTCATTGGTATGAACTCGTGGGTCATGAGCTATGTTTAAAAATAGCTTATGGCTCTCATTGGCATGAACTCGTGGGTCATGAGCTATGTTTAAAAATAGCTTATAGCCTTCATTGTATGAACTCGTGAGTCATGAGCTATGTTTAAAAATAGCTTATAGCCTTCATTGGTATGAACTCGTGGGTCATGAGCTATGTTTTAAAATAGCTTATGGCTCTCAATGGTATGAACTCGTGGGCCATGAGCTATGTTTAAAAATAGCTTAGGACTCTCATTGGTATGAACTCGTGGGTCATGAGCTATGTTTAAAAATAGCTTATGGCGCTCATTGGTATGAACTCGTGGGTCATGAGCTATGTTTAAAAATAGCTTATGGCTGTCATCATACATACTCGAGGTCATAAGCTATGTTTTAAATAGCTTATGGGCCCCATTTGAACGGGATCGTGATCGTGAGCTATGTTTAAAAATAGCTTATGACCCTCATTGGTATGAACTCGTGGGTCATGAGCTATGTTTAAAAATAGCTTATGGCTCTCATTGGTATGAACTCGTGGATCATGAGCTATGTTTAAAAATAGCTTATAGCCTTCATTGGTATGAACTCGTGGGTCATGAGCTATGTTTAAAAATAGCTTATGGCTCTCATTGGCATGAACTCGTGGGTCATGAGCTATGTTTAAAAATAGCTTATAGCCTTCATTGTATGAACTCGTGAGTCATGAGCTATGTTTAAAAATAGCTTATAGCCTTCATTGGTATGAACTCGTGGGTCAGTGGCGCCATGGTGAGTTATCATGGTAGCTCGCGTGATCTGCCATGTTGTGAAGTCATTACCATAGCGATGCGTGGTGTCAATGCGCATGTGCAGCGCGTATTAGGGTTACACGTGTTTCTGTCATCCACTTAGTATACTGGAGGCCGCCATCCTTGTTTCTATGGTGGCACGTTGTTGCTTTGTGACCCCAAAACCTCTAATAAGACGAGGTTGTGTTCGAATGGTGTGTTTGATTGAATAGGAGTAAATCTAATTACCCTATTAGACCCGACAATTTCTCCAGATCATCCAAAAACTGTCTAAAATTACCGAAACGGACGTGGCGAAGCCCCATTTGGGGTTCATAAGAGTAGCCTGTAGTGCTATAAGACGCGTTCTATTAAACTGGAGTATTTTTCTGGTTCGGATGTTTCCCCAATCCTTAGTTAGAATTACCACGAACAACCTGACAAGTTTTATTAGTTCGGATTCCTTTTAAATCCCTATCCCGGTCTATTCTATCCTGTCTATGTTATGACTACCCCGGCCCCCTATAACGTATTCTGACTTCCCTAGATGTGTCTGTGTGCTAGTTCACAATGTGCACACATCACGTGTAACACATAGGTACAGGCTGGGTGTGACGATATGCGCTTGTGTGCTTATGTACAATGAACGCACATCACATACAGCAGATTATAAGTTACACAGTTTGGTAGTGACCTAATATGGTATATATGGGGTCAGTTAATTCCAATATGGAATTACCTGACCCCATATATACCATATTAGGTCACTACCAAACTGTTTAACGAATATATCTTACCGACTACCACCTTTTTATAATGAATTAGACTATACAATGACTGATAAATGGTAAAATTCCTTCTTGTTAATTTTAATTTCTACATATTTTGTTCTAATTACCACAAATAAACATATCAAAACCAACAAAAATGAACGCGTTTCTGTGACTTCCAGAATTTTGAATCGTTCACTCCTATGTCCCTCCAATACTACAGTACACCGGGGTTGTCTGGGCTGGTTCATCTGAATATTTACCCAATAAGTTAGAGAAAATCCATGCTGATGCTGGTAGAATTGTCACAGGGGTAACTTGATTAGCCTCGGTTCATCGTGGGTGGGAATCACTCGAGCAACGGCGTAAATTGCATAAAGTGTCCACGTTTTTCAAAATTATTCATAACGAAGCCTCTTCGTATTTAGCTGAACTACTGCCGCAAACCTTTGACAATTATTCATCATACAATACTCGTTCCTTCTCGCACTTTAAATTGTTAATGACATATCGTCCCCTGAGTTCCAATGGGTTCTATGTGCCTACTGGCACATAGAACACATTGGAACTCCGGGGACGATATACCGAACTATTCAAACGATCTTTCTTTTCATCCTGTGTGTGTGAAAGGAACACACTTCCTGATGCATTAAAAAGGTCAAAATCAGTCTGGGAGCTACGGAAACAGTATTTCGGATCTGGATCACGGCGTTTTAATATTCTACACTGCCGATTGCGCAATGCATGCAGTGACCTGTAATTTGACAAATTTCAAAACTTCATTCATAGTTCTCCAGACTGCAGCTGTGGAAACTTAGTGGAAGATCCAAATCACTTCTTCTTTCTTTGCTCGAAATTCACAAACGAAGGGATTACCCTTCAGCGAGATCTCGCTCATCTCTCCCAGGTGTCGGTAGATGATCTTCTATATGGTATCGCTGGCTTATCCGTGAGTGCCAGTGAACATATCTTCCACTCTGTCCAAAAGTATTTCAAACCAACTGGGCGTTTTGAGGACGCCTTTTGTAAGCATTTTACCGAAATCTAACTATCCACCGCGCCAAATGCAATGTTATAGCCCGCTGAGTACAATGGACTGTTAAAATCGGTTAAATCGGTTAGACTTTGGTTTAAGGACGCGGATGCGAGTTGCATCATGCTTCTCATCCTACGAGGAGATGGGAAATTTTAGCGCTTTTGCGGTGTCTGGACCTGGCACACCCTCATCCTTTATTCCCAGTAAACGTAGCATATCCTTTTCTTCTCAACAAATACCTTCACCTACCAATCAAACACTATCTCTCTCGTACTTTGAGTTAGTTCTTGAAGTAAATGTAAAAATATTTGCTTTGGTCATTTCAAGTTAGTATAATTATATTGTCGCTATTGTTCGCTGTTCATTTTCATTGATACTGTAAACTACAATTTATGGAGAGGAAGTTCAATAAGTATGTGGCACTTATCTTCCAATCCATTTGTACTTTGTGACAAATAAAATGTGTTTAACCCTTTACCTAGCAGGAAAAGCAGACGACACTTGCACAAAATTCTTTTGACTAACTAATTGTTTCATTTTTTGTCTCAAAAACATAGGTTATGACCCCTCATTGGAACGAGCTCGTTCCAATGAAGGGCCATAGCCTATGTTTTTGAGACAAAAACGAAAAAAATAATGAAAATTAATTGGCAATTTTTGTAAATAGCGCTGATCGGTTTTGGCCGTTACGTTGGGTAAAGGGTTAAACCAACTATTCTGTCTTGTGCTAGAGTGTCTCACTATTACTAACTTGTAGCACTGCTACAAACTTATTAGCTTTCCCCGATTCTGTCTCGACATCTTGGCCAAATCTTTAATAGGCTTAATGTGCGGACATCACATGCCCAATTCATCTAAGCCTGTATCAGTCTACGCAATACCTAGACTTTAACCCTGTGCAAGCTAGGGTACCTTACATATAAAAAATTGTATGTTGATCGAACCAAGATGTGCTTATGTTCCAAGAAGACTAAAATCTTCCTCCTCTGATTGGACAAGAGCTCGCTTAGTTTATTCTATGTTTGCGGCTGAAGTGGCAAATGTTACCGTCTGACGTCACAACGCGAAATATTTGCAATGACGTCGTCCGTTTCGTAACTGTTTCATCAACGGAGTGACTAGCAAGCCGCTTCATTTTCCTGGATGTGTGTTCCGGATGAAGGGTTGTTTAAATTACAAACCGATTTACCATTTGAACTTAGATGGAATGAGTTTATCTGGTTTATTGATTATTTATCCAGTGCCGTTATGGATACATGAAAGGTTTACTTACTAAACCTGTGATCGTTAAAAGTTGCCTTGAACAAGGCAACTTTTAACGATCACAAGTTTAGTAAATAAGCCTCTCGTGTTTCACGATGAAGGTTTTGGGATATGGGTAGTGTCTATTGGAACATATATGTTATTGTGATGAACTGATGGTAACATGGTCTGAGGTTTGCGGCTCGGAGCGTATGTTCAACCTCGACGCTTCGCGTCTCGGCATGTTACCGTCAGTTCATCAATATAACGTATAATGTGTTAGTACGCAATGCTTATGTGTTAGTGCTGACATGTGCTTTTGTGCTAGTACACAATGTGTGCACTACACATGCTGCACATAGACACACACGATGAAAAAGAGATTCCAGAAGGGTAGTCGGATACTAGAAAGGGATTCCACAGAACGCGGGGCAGGTAGTTAATGGAATGTGCTTGTGTACTTGAGCACAATGTGTCACAATGTGTACACATCGTATGCAGCGCATGGGCACATGCTTGGTGCGCCAATAAGTGCTTGTGTGCTATTGAACAACACATGCAGCCCATACAGGTATCTGAGGATACTTATGACATGATAATGTATCATTTGAGAATACATTTCTGAGGATACCTTTTAGAAGATACTTATCTGACGACATCTAGTCAACCCATTTCGCTGGGTATATTATGAAGGATATCACCACAACTTTATCATTTTGCACCAGGCCAGCAATGGCTTCACATCACACCTGTGAAGAGTGCTAGAAAATTTCACAAAGAAATGTAATATTTATCGACATACAGTACCTGGAGAGTGTATGATCATTAAATCACCCAAGCAATAAAATTGAGATTCCACCCAAGCAATAAAAGCAAATTTGTTGCAAAGCATAACAAATACAAGCAAAGTTCCAGCCAATGGACCTCCGGGTTGAACCCGGAGGTCCATTGGCTGAAACATTGCTTATGTTTTTTGTCCATTTGTGCAGAATTTGAAAGTGATACTTTTGGGTGATAACTCCACTCTTCGGGTGATTTAGTTACAATCCACTCCCCATGTACTGTATGAGGATCCACAGATCCGGAATCTACCAATGCATTAGATGACTAAAAACATTTAACAGAAAAGACAACATAAAATACACCAAATGTACCACTCAACACAGGAACTACGACGCCCATGCAAAAGAGAAGAACCGACACTAAAAGCTACCTTGACTGGGTAAAAATCGAATTCAAAGACATCAAAGACTTATTAACTGGAACGTGTTCTACATGGCACACAAAAATGTATAGACATGGAAGAACTTAGTTAGAAGAGTTACTGAATATCATCGCCGAAGAAAATAACAACAATATAATATTAGCTGGGGGACTTCAACTGTCGTGATACCAAACGGGAAACACTCTCAATTGGAAACGACGTATTAGACAAAGCGGTACAAAGAAAGCTGGATCTCAGACAGGACTTACTCAGCTCCATAAGGAACCAGCGAGAGAGAACAATCTCATCGACCTCACGCTCACCACAAGGCCATCGCTGGTCAACACATCCACAAACATACCGGGTATCTCGGACAATGCAATCATAATTACAGATTTTGGCACAAAGCCTTACAACATACAGACAAATTCAGGAAAATCTTACGTCAAAAAGCAAAGCGGACTGGGACCAAGTGAACCGTGGCCTAGACCTGCACACCCCAATAGTACAAGAAATGGAAAGGAAAGGATTCAACATAAATAACATCTGAAATACGTTCAAACAACACTTGAATAAAAGCCTTGACAAATGCATCACTTCAAAATCCACCAAGGCAAATAATAGACTGCGATGGTTCAACCCTAGAATTAAAAAAACATGTCGAGGAAAAAAACAAAAAATAGGCAAAGATAACAAAATGGTGGTCAAACTACAAACAGTACCATAATGAATGCAAGAGAGAAATACGTAAAGTGAATGGAAATATATAAACTCGGACATACGAAAAGGGATGGACCAAAACAACACAAAACCATTCTGGAAATATGTAAAGCCAAGAAAGCAAGATAACGTTAGAGTGGCACCACTTAACTCTTTTGGCGCGGAATAATCTGAGAAACAGAATTCTTAGCGCCTAATATTCATCAATTTATTTATTTATTGGTGTTTAAGGTCACATACTTATGCACAATGGCTAATCGTGACCGAATATTCATCAAGAATTTTACAAAAAGTTTAGGTTGTTAGACTATAGCTTATTATTTTAAAAGATGTTCTAATGATGTCATTGACAGTTCAAATGATTTTCAGTATATATTTAAATTGCACCTTTATACTTTCAAGGGACGATACCGTTGTTCATGGAGGACATAAATTGTGCATGACACATAGGAATACGTATGTTTGCTCAATCCTTGACCCAACAAATCGGCCGCATCCCCCCCGCGTAATATGCAATTTCAGCAGTTGAAAAACTATTCAACGAGGGGTCACATGATATGGTTTTGTTGAAAGTTTTTGAAACATTTGAAAAAAGGATATTTAAAATGATAAATTTTGATATCGTCTGCGTTGGGTAAAGGGCTAAAAGCAATTGGAAATGGACACACACAGTTGGCTAAAATGACAACTACAGTACCTTTCCGCGGTCTGCCGTATATCGACTTTAGTCGCCCGTCGCGCAAAAAGAGTTAAAGAAAAAGGTAGGCCGAGAATAAATACAGATCCTGATTAAACAATTTTGTCAGTCTTCGCGAAGGAAAGCACAAATTCTCTGCACAGAACACCAATCCATGTCCATCAAACCATACCAACCATCAAAATCAATCCACGCGGAGCCCCGAAGGTACTACCGACCCTACAAAAATGTCTGGTCCAGACAATATTCCAAATAGAATACTGAAACAGTGTGCTGACCATCTCGCTCCTGCAATGTTCACACCTTGATAACGCATGGTATGCCAAATGAGTGGCTCAACGCAAATATGTTATGCATATTCGTAAAGGGAGATAAACTCGCAGCAGAAAATTATAGGCGAATATTTTTGACCTCAGTGCCATGTAATCTATTGGAACACATAATCTGTAGACACATGCTGAAACACCCGGAGAAGCACAAACTACAAACATCATTAAATCGTGGATTCAGGTCCAGTTACTCCTGCGAAACACAGCATGTAGTCACAACCCGCGACATGTTACAATCGTTCAACCAATGCAAATAAGTCGACTTAACTACATTGAACTTATCCAAAGCATTCAACACAGTCCCACGCCACAGGATCATCTATACAGAGCAGCAGTTTCGGAATCAGAGGAATGCTACGTGCGTGGCTCATGACGTTCCTCACAGAAAGAAAAATGCGAGTAGCTCTGTTAGAGCAATTTTCGGATGAAGCAACCGTTGACTGATGTACCCCAAGGAACCTTCTTGTGCCCAATACCTTTTCTATACCGCATCAACCACCTCCAAAGCTCAGTAAAATCATCGGTGAGCCTATTTGCATATGACTGCCTGTTATACTGGGAATAAACAGCGAAAGGGTTCACACCACCTTACAAAATGACCTAACTTGACTAGAAAATGGGCATCAGATTGGTAAATGCGCTTCAACGCAAAAAATGCTACATTCTGAGCATGAGATGAAAAAACATCGATTCTACACCGTAAACGGCCATATACTAGAACACGTTTTATCAAAACCGTTTCCTCGGCCTCTACCTATACAACTCGGCCTACCTATACAACTCGGCCTACCTATACAACTCGGCCTACCTACACAAACAAAAAATGGAAAGACAAAATAACAATGTTAATGAAAAAGGCAAACTCCACTCTCCGATTCCTTCAGAGAAACCCCCAACACAGTGCAAGGGGTGCCGAAGAACTACCTATATTGCACTCGTACGACCATAAAGGTGCATAGACCCATCTGGGACCCACACATAAAGCAAGAGATCACAAACCTAGAAAACAATACAAAGAATGGGTGCAAGATTCATCAAGAAAAACTATCAATCTAGAGAAGAGAAAAGAGGGGTGTATGACAAAAATGCTGAAGGCGCTAACATTACCTACAGTTAAAACTAGAAGTCCTGTCATGAAATGCGCACAGATAGCACGTTGATATGCGCGATGATCTACGCGTTATGACTATAGTAAGGCTATCAAATTCTGTACATATGGCCTGTGCACAAGCAATGTTTCAGCCAATGGACCTCCGGGTAACCCGGAGGTCCATTGCCAGAAACATCGCCTGTGTTTGCTATGAGTAACCAGGAGAACCTGTCGTGCTTTGGATGCCGTTCGATATGGCAATTGCGCGCAATCCATACGCGCAATTTGGCCTAGATAAGCGCACAGTTCGTGACGGGACTTCTAGTTTTAACTGTACCCTACAATCAAGAAGGCTGAAGCAGAGCCTTACCTTCTTCTAGTAAAGTGATCGAGGGACGAATACTAGCAATGCCTCCAGATAAATTCATCAACTTCAAAACTCAAAATCGACACATCCGGGCTAAGAAAATTGATAACAACCTTGTCACCAAGTAAGGAACAATGGTAGATTTATCATTGTTCCAGATGTAAAACAGACGAATACATAGAGATTATCACCATTATGTGGATGTACAAAATATGTATCCGAGTCAAGCTTCGGGTTTTAAGGGCAGATCACGACGAGTTAAAGACGAGTCGTGATCTACCCTTAGAACCCGGAGCGAGACTCGGGTACATATTCTGTACATCCATATAATGGTAATAATCATTTTATCTTACAATATATTGGGATTAAGTCAAGAATGTTGACGAATATATAACGAACTAATTATTCGTACGAATGAACAAAAAGAAAAAAAATGGACTCACACGAAAGGAACCTGCTTGTATCCGACCCCCTGATACAAACATCTGTATCAGGGGGTCGGATGCACGGCAGTTGCGGAGTTAATACAGACAAAATACATGTTGATTGTAAGATAAAAACATTGATCGTTCTTTATGCGAATAGCAATCGATTGGAATAACAAGGATAAAGAAGTCCAAGTTTCCAGGCCAGCAGTCTAATTCTGTTAGGAATTCGTCGCTGTTTTTCTGTCTCCTCATCAGAGGACGGCGACAAATCAGCGGAAGGCCAAAGAATTTTTATTATTATGGGTTGTTGTGCAATTTTTTGAATTTTCTAAAAATATATCAATATATCAGCTAATATATATCATAATTTGTGTTTCAAACCTTAAAGATGATGTTGTACATCACACTCTTAACATAAATACAATATCAGGAGGCTTTATATGTGAAAATGTCACACGTTAGTAGGGGGTGGGTGTCTTGTTCGAAATTCAAATGAAAATTTGTTCCCGTATATGTACACCTGCTCTGGCCAAGCCTGATAATGAACAGCTTGTCATTTGTAGATTGGGGCCCACAGCAGCCCACAGGGGTTTAAATTGGTGGTACCAGTTTAACCCTTTACCTAACATGAAAAGCAGACGACACTTGCCAAACAAATGATTGAATAACAAATTTTTTTTCATTTTTTGTCGCAAAAACATAGGTTATGACCCCTCATTGGAACGAGCTCGACGAGCTCGTTCCAATGAGTGGTCATAACCTATGTTTCTGAGACAAAAAATGAAAAAATAATAAAATTTAATTGGCGATTTTTTAGAATAGCGCTGGTCGGTTTTGGCCGTTACGTTGGGTAAAGGGTTAAGAACATTATGAAAACCCCCTAAAGACAGCTGTGCCTGCTAAGTTTATAAGTTTGTTTTGGATTTTAATGGGATAGTGGGGGTGGGGTGGGTGCCGAGAACGGTAGTAGAAAATATGCACGTAGTGGGTGGGTGGGTGGGTGTAAAAAGGAGCCGAATAAAAAAAATAGGACGTCACGTCTTGCAAATTTTTAGTGCCCCCCCCCCCCCTCCTCCTCTGCAATAAGTAGTATTTAATTCCCCTTGAAAACATGAAGATATTAACATACTTTGTGGAAATACCCTGTATAATCATAGATCTACCGCTGTGATGAGTCTTGATTCTGGTCGTTATCTCATGAAAATGTTGATCAAATAAAGTGTCGACTGGACAACATTTCTAGCTTTGAATCACAATAAATAAATCTAATGACAGTTTTCAGATTCAATCGACCGGAATATATCAATTAATCGGGAAAACCGACCCGCAGGTTCGCTTCTCCAACCAACTGAAATATTCCAGACGAGTGGATTTAAACATAGGCGATGACCTATTTGAGGGCAAGACTGTATCCAGGACATAACTGCATCGACTAAAGGGGGAATTATGAGCTGTCCGGCGAGACTCACCCAACTAAAACGTCGGAAATTGAAACACTACACGCGGGTTACCGGTCATTTTTGTGCGATTGTGTTCATTTAGTGGATGCACACAGAACATCCAGCCAACACACAGTAAGTAGAATACTTTACTGAGGTCAGATTCTGTGTGGATTTGTCACTAAACGTAGAATTTGTTGACTTTACTCACGATAATAGTTGTACTTTTGCGAACGCGAATGTGATAAATGATACTGAAATATGGCGTCTGAAATACATTTTACTCTCAGAATGCTTAATAGCTTCACTTTCCACTTCATTGGGCCCTTCATGCGGAAAATCAGTAACAACTGAATCGTAAACCGGACACATATATGGGGCCACTATAGCCCCCATAAGTCCCGGACAGCTCACAGTTTCCGTTTCAGCCGACTGTCCGCTTATACCCTGTGATATTAAGTTAGGTTTCAAGTTCGTATCGGTGCTCAACGACCCGGCAACACTATCGGGAAATTATATCTCTTACCCCATCATGTCGGAAAATTTTAAGATCCGGCTTCGGACCTGCCTGGACCACCCGCTGATGGATTGGTTACTGGTGGGTGGTCATCCAATTTGGCCCCAAGGGGGCCTTAATTTGGCCCCCAAAATGCCTTAGATTAAACCCTGCTTTAGGCACTCTAGTTCTCATATTGTTGTTGTTGTTTTTTCATATAACGTTGTTGAAAAGTCCAAGAAGCGTACAGTGAGCTCCTCTCGAATTGTAAATATTGAGGAGATGCCTATCATTTCCAGCAATAATTCAACACGTATTCGCCTTGAGTTGATGCATGAAACCTGCCAGCTGAATCAGATCGCAAGACGCTACCTGTTCCGAGTATCTATCAAGACACTTCTGCGCATCAATCCGCATCAGCTGTTTACTTTCATGCACCAATTCATCGTTGAAACGAGTGGAAATTTTGATAGGAATGATCAGATTCTTATAAAAAGCGTATAGTAAAAAGTAAATCTAGTGTTTTGAGTGGAAGCGCTCGCGAAAAATAAACATTTGTCTCGGTCACTCATGAGATAATTTTCTATATCTACTCAAAAACACTAGATACCCTCTATCTATCTAGCTTAAATAATAACCTCAAGTAAACTGAACATGCTTCCTTCATTCGAATTTATCTATGGGTAATAAGTAATGTAAGTGTATTAATTTAAATTTTAATTTCTCACATACACAGTTTGGCGACATTCAGACAATTTTTGTGGTAATTATATACCTGGATCTTACCTATGGGTGTATCTTCGCTTCGAAACACATCACGTTCGACGATTACAAACTGTGGTCTTGAAGTTACAAACACTGAAAACAGACAAGAAATATGAAAATGCGAAATATGTCCACGATTAAAATGAACAACTGAAAGTAACTGGAACAAAAGAAACGACTGACGGTGACAAAGTACCAAGAGTGATGTTGACAACAACTTTTTTAACATACCATAGATATTGCAGTTGAGGGTGTTTTGTTGCGACAAATTATAGGAAGAGCAGTTGACGTGTTTTTTGTGACAAAATATATTCAGTGCAGTAGGCGGCTTTTATTTTTGCAACAAAATATAGATATGGTAGGTGATGGCGTTTATATTGCGACAAAGTATAGGTAGAGCAGCTGACGCCGTTTATTTTACGACAAAGTACAGGTAGTGAATTTCACGTCGTTTAATTTGTGACAAAGTACAGGTAGTGCAGTTGACAGAGTATACGTAGTGCAGTTGACGGTGTTTAATTTGCGACAAAGTATAGTAGTGCAAATGACGGTGTTTAATTTGTGACAAAGTATAGGTAGTGCAGCTGAAGGCGTTCATTTTGCGACAAAGTACAGGTAGTGAAGTTGACGTCCTTTATTTTGTGACAAAGTATAGGTAGTGCAGTTGACGGCGGTTATTTTGTGACAAGCGACAAAGTATAGGTATTGCAGTTGACGCCGTTTATTGTGTTACAAAGTATAGGTAGTGCAGTTTACGCCGTTTATTGTGTTACAAAGTATATATAGTGCAGTTGACGGGGTTTATTTTATAACAAAGTATAGGTAGTGCAGTTGACGTCGTTTATTTTATAACAAAGTATAGGTAGTGCAGTTGGCGGCGTTTATTTTATAACAAAGTATAGGTCGTGCAGTTGACGGGGTTTATTTTGTTACAAAGTATAGGTAGTGCAGTTGACGTCGTTTATTTTGTTACAAAGTATAGGTCGTGCAGTTGACGGCGTTTCTTTTATAACAAAGTATAGGTAGTGCAGTTGGCGGCGTTTATTTTGTTACAAAGTATAGGTAGTGCAGTTGACGTCGTTTATTTTGTTACAAAGTATAGGTCGTGCAGTTGACGGCGTTTCTTTTATAACAAAGTATAGGTAGTGCAGTTGACGGCGTTTATTTCGTGACAAAGTATAGGCAGTGCAGTTGGTGGCGTTTATTTTGTTACAAAGTATAGGTAGTGCAGTTGGCGGCGTTTATTTTATAACAAAGTATAGGTAGTGCAGTTGGCGGCGTTTATTTTGTTACAAAGTATAGGTAGTGCAGTTGACGTCGTTTATTTTGTTACAAAGTATAGGTCGTGCAGTTGACGGCGTTTCTTTTATAACAAAGTATAGGTAGTGGAGTTGACGGCGTTTATTTCGTGACAAAGTATAGGCAGTGCAGTTGGAGGCGTTTATTTTGTTACAAAGTATAGGTAGTGAAGTTGACGTCGCTTATTTTGTGACAAAGTATAGGTAGTGCAGTTGACGGCGGTTATTTTCTGACAAGCGGCAAAGTATAGGTATTGCAGTTGACGTCGTTTATTGTGTTACAAAGTATAGGTAGTGCAGTTTACGCCGTTTATTTTATAACAAAGTATAGGTAGTGCAGTTGGCGGCGTTTATTTTGTTGCAAAGTATAGGTAGTGCAGTTGGCGGCGTTTATTTTATAACAAAGTATAGGTAGTACAGTTGACGGCGTTTATTTTATGACAAAGTATAGATAGTGCAGTTGACGGCGTTTATTTTGTTACAAAGTATAGGTCGTGCAGTTGACGGCGTTTATTTTGTTACAAAGTATAGGTAGTGCAGTTGACGGCGTTTATTTTGTTACAAAGTATAGGTCGTGCAGTTGACGGCGTTTCTTTTATAACAAAGTATAGGTAGTGCAGTTGACGGCGTTTATTTCGTGACAAAGTATAGGTAGTGAAGTTGACGTCGCTTATTTTGTGACAAAGTATAGGTAGTGCAGTTGACGGCGGTTATTTTCTGACAAGCGGCAAAGTATAGGTATTGCAGTTGACGTCGTTTATTGTGTTACAAAGTATAGGTAGTGAAGTTTACGCCGTTTATTTTATAACAAAGTATAGGTAGTGCAGTTGGCGGCGTTTATTTTGTTGCAAAGTATAGGTAGTGCAGTTGGCGACGTTTATTTTGTTGCAAAGTATAGGTAGTGCAGTTGGCGGCGTTTATTTTGTTGCAAAGTATAGGTAGTGCAGTTGGCGGCGTTTATTTTATAACAAAGTATAGGTAGTACAGTTGACGGCGTTTATTTTATGACAAAGTATAGGTAGTGCAGTTGACGGCGTTTATTGTGTTACAAAGTATAGGTAGTGCAGTTGGCGGCGTTTATTTTATAACAAGGTATAGGTAGTGCAGTTGACGACGTTTATTGCGTGACAAAGTATAGGTAGTGCAGTTGGCGGCGTTTATTTTGTTACAAAGTATGGGTAGTGCAGTTGACGGCGTTTGTTTTATAACAAAGTATAGGTAATGCAGTTGGCTGCGTTTATTTTGTGACAAAGTATAGGTAGTGCAGTTGACGGCGTTTATTTTGTTACAAAGTATAGGTAGTGCAGTTGGCGGCGTTTAGTTTGTGACAAAGTATAGGTAATGCAGTTGGCTGCGTTTATTTTGTGACAAAGTATAGGTAGTGCAGTTGGCGGCGTTTATTTTGTGACAAAGTATAGGTAGTGCAGTTGACGGCGTTTATTTTGTGGCAAAGTATATGTAGTGCAGTTGGCGGCGTTTATTTTGTTACAAAGTATAGGTAGTGCAGGTGGTGGCGTTTATTTTGTGACAAAGTATAGGTAATGCAGTTGGCTGCGTTTATTTTGTGACAAAGTATAGGTAGTGCAGTTGGCGGCGTTTATTTTGTGACAAAGTATATATAGTGCAGTTGGCGGCGTTTATTTTGTTACAAAGTATAGGTAGTGTAGTTGGTGGCGTTTATTTTGTGACAAAGTATAGGTAATGCAGTTGGCGGCGTTTATTTTGTGACAAAGTATAGGTAGTGCAGTTGGCGGCGTTTATTTTGTGACAAAGTATAGGTAGTGCAGTTGGCGGCGTTTATTTTGTGACAACGTACAGGTAGTGCAGTTGGCGGTGTTTATTTTATAACAAAGTATAGGTAATGCAGTTGACGGCGTTTATTTTGTGACAAAGTATAGGTAGTGCAGCTGGCGGCGTTTATTTGGTGACAAAGTGTAGGTAGTGCAGCTGACGGCGTTTATTTTTCTTGTCCTAGAGTATACTGCAGTAGAGTAGAAGAGCCTGTCAGTTGGGACTGCTTTGCTTATTGTAAGCTCACCTGACTGCAAGTCAGTGTGAGGTATTGCCATCACATGGCGTCCGTCCTCCGTCGTCCGTTAACTTTTGGAAACTTGGCTCCTTCTTCACAGCCATTCTGCCAAATTCAAACATATATTGCGCAAACCATCCCTGTCGTATACCCTTTCCATTATATTCAAATGAAGCGGCTGCCTTCTTCGAACTCTGGGCAATGATGCCAAAGCCTGAAAATCTTTTAAAATCTTCTTCTGATGAACCACCAGAGAGATTGACTTGATATATGGGAAGTTGGTAGATCAATATTTGGGCGCTCTGTGGGCACATATCCATTTTTCTATTTCAAGAACCGATGGGCCGATTTGAACCAAATTTGGCATGAAGTATAAGTGGGTCCAAAGCACTTGATTGATGCCCGAAAAAATTTGTTCGTAGCCCCGTGGGTACCCCAGGGGCTAAAAATAGAAAAAATTAAAATGCCCATATTTCCAAAACTGCACGGAACAGAGAACTGTTATTTAGTATGAAGCATCCTTTTGACCAGTAGAATGGATGAAAAAAAATGGCCATCGCTGGTTCAGGGTGTTCTGTAGGGGCATTTTGAAAAAATGCTGAGTCAGAATATTTTCAAAAATTAAAAAAAAAATTCCTTCAGAACCGCTGATCAGAATCCTTTGATATTTGGTATACAGTCAAATACAAGTGTGTTCAAATCGAGCCCCTCGGTTCATATTTGGGCTAACACGGGAGCAAATAATTAACTTAGGGTGCTATGGGGAATAAGCTTTTAAAGTCTTCTTTACAGGGATCAGATTGAAGTTTGTTCAAATCGAGTCCCTGGGTTAATATTTGGGCTTCCTATGGGAGCCCAAATATTAACTTGGTGCAATATGGGGAATAATCTATAAAAATCTTCTTCTTCAGATTCACCTGTCAGATTCTTTTGATATTTGGTATGCAGCATCTCTAGGGGGGGGGGGGTTAGATTCAAGTTTGTTCAAATGGGATCCCTGGATAAATATTTGGTCTATTTATTGGAGTCCAAATTTTAACATAGTGCAATATGAGTTTCTTTAAAAATTTTCTTTTTCAGACCCACTTGTGAGAATCCTTTCATATTTGGTATGTGACATCTATAGAGGTGTTAGATTCGAATTTGTTCATATCGAGTCCCTGGGTTAATATTTGGGCTTCCAGTGGGAGCCTGAATATTAACTTGGTGCAATATGGGGAATAATCTTTAAAAATCTTCTTCAGATCCACCGGTCAGATTCTTTTGATATTTGATATGCAGCATCTCTAGGGGGTTAAATTCAAGTTTGTTCAAATGGAATCCCTGGATGAATATTTGGGCTCTTTATTGGAGCCCAAATTTTAACTTAGTGCAATATGAGAAAATTTCTTTGAAAATCTTCAAACCCATTGGTGAGAATCATTTCATATTTAGTATGTGACATCTCTAGAGGTGTAAGGTTCCAATTTGTTCAAATCGAGTTCCTGAGTTAATATTTGGGTTCCCCAAGGGAGCCCAAATATTTACTTAGTGCATTATGAGGAATTATCGTTTAAAATCATCTCCTTGAGATCCAGCAGTCAGATTCTTTTGATATTTGGTGTACAACACATCTAGGAGGGTTAGATTGAAGGTTGTTCAAATCAGGTCCCTGGGTTAATATTTGGGCTTTTTATTGAAGCCCAAAATTTAACTAGTGCAATATCCGAAAATTTCTTGAAAATTCTTTTTCTTCATGTCCACCAGTGAAAATCCTTTCATATTTGGTATGTGACCTCTCTATGGGTGTGAAATTCAAGTTTGTTCAAATCGAGTCGCTTGTTTTCTGGGGTTTTTTGGGGGGGTGGGGGGGGGGGAAGAGAGAACCACAGCAGTTGAAAACAAAACAACAATTTCATTCGGTTGTTGTTTTTCTAATACTTCACAGAACAGAGCTTGCTAGAAAGCTTTCCTAGGACCAGCAGAAATGAATGGCCAAAAAAGTTGCCTTTGGTTGTGTCATAGCAAATAAAAAAATTGCTCTTGCTGCTGACCACTTACTGATACACTCATCTCTTTTGACAATTTGAGCCAGGTGAGCGTTTTAGGCTCGCTTGAGCCTCTGGTTAATTTATTTATCTTTTCTGGTCTGTCATGGCAAGTTCTCACCGTATTCCGTACTCAAGTTCTTCTTTCGAACAGCATAAGCCATTTTCATTTATCCAGCCCATCTAATCAGTTCAATTTACTGCCACTAACTAACCAATCAGATCTGTCCATTCATCTAAACCCCACCCACAACCTCTACATATTGTAACTTGACCGAGATGTTCGTCTTTCATTATATAAGGCGATGAGAAAATCCCTCAGTAACGTCTAATCTCTTATCTTCATATTTATCTACCACGTTGTGTGGAATCCCTTATTGAGATTCCTTTTTGGGAAAACATCTGTGGTCAGAGAATCCCCTTTTGTCGTATGAGGCCTTGAGGGCCACGAGGAAATCCATCAATAAGGTATAATTTACCATTCCTCTTATTCGCATTCGGGTAATTGAGGACGGAAGAGTGTGGTGATTTTGAGGACTATTGGGGGATACTCTTGGACTTCTTCATTCGGGTACTAATGCTGGGCAATTGATAAAACAACAACATAAGAATATATAACATTCGATTTATTTTGATTCCATTCACAGAATACAATCACTTTCTTCATTTCCAATTCATTTGCCCAAGGCATCTTCTTCGCCGAACATAGCTGAGTGGCCTGTAGTTTTTCTTCTCTCTTTTTTCCGCATCATGGGATAACCATCTCATCACACATACGTCTCGTTGGTCTCCAGTGGAACTTCTTAGTGTTGCTTCACTCTGGCTAGGCCTTTATTCTTGATAAAACACCATTCTCTCATTGAACGCTAGTTGCCTGGCTTTGTTGGTCGCTTTGCTTACTGTATTTCGGTTGGCATCTTTCTTAGCGCATTCCTGGGTTAGGCTGCCGTCTGGCATCTCTTTCGTTCTCTTGTCTTCAGGCTGCTTTGAAGTTTGAGAGGTAAGTCCATTCTTGTTTTGTGCTTGGGCCATCCTTGAATCTTCATTCTTCTTCAGTTCGTTCTTGATGTGATCCGCCTTTGGCGTCTCGTTCGCTCTCTTGTCTTCAAGCTGCTTCGTAGTTTGAGTGGAAACGTCATTCTTGTCTGTACCTTGGTGAATTTCAATCTTCTTCGGTTCGTTTTTGATGGGAGCTGCCTTTGGCATCTCTTTGATTCTCTTATCTTCGGACTGTTCAGTAGTTTGAATGGAAACGTCATTCTTGTTTGTACCTTGTTGAACATCAGTCTTCTTCGGTTCATGGGAGCGCGGTGGCTCAGTTGGTAGAGGTGCAGGCTGCAAGCCGAGAGGTCCTCGGTTCGAATCCCACCTGCGGCAACCGCGTTGTGTCCTTGGGCAAGACACTTCATCTCCATTGCCCGCGTGGGGGCACGATGACGCCGTGTACTAAGGCGTACTGCACGTCGATGGTGCGCATGTCTTCAACCAATCTAACCCTGCCTGTGCTGCAGTGCGGAGTTGCGATGTTGGGGAGGTGACAGCTGCTCGTCGTTGCTCGGTGGTTCTCTCCGGGTACTCCGGCTTCCTCCACCCATAAAACTGTCACGGTCATGATTAGCCATTGTGCAGAAATATGTGACCTTAAATACCAATAAATAATAATAATAATTCTTCGGTTCATTCTTTATGGAGACTGCCTTTGCCATCTTTTTCGTTCTCTTGTTTGTAGTGGTAGATTTACTCTTCCTCTTTGACTCTTCAAAACCGGCCAGCGCTATTCACAAAAATCGCCAATTAATTTTCATTATTTTTTTCATTTTTTGTCTCAAAAACATAGGCTATGACCCCTCTTTGGAACGAGCTCGTCGAGCTCGTTCCAAAGAGGGGTCATAGCCTATGTTTTTGAGACAAAAAATGAAAATAAATTAGCTATTAGAATTTTCTTTGCAAGTGTCGTCTGCTTTTCATGTTAGGCAAAGGGTTAACAATTGACATTTACCATAAGGCGTATCCACACATATTTGTTTCTTTCTCACTATATAATCTGTGTAGTTATCTTTGTTTCTTCCCTTGACTGCGTCGACCGTACGAGTCACTTGGGCCAATTCCTGGGAAGTCATCTTTAATCCAACATCATTCTTGAAGATCTGATTGTGTAAGTCATCTTTGAATTTGAGCACTATTGTTGACACAGACATCTTTACTCTTCAACATTCAGAACAAATAAATTTTTTATATACCAACACTCTTTTAATTCTATTCCGTCGGCGAGTCCATTTTCTTCTTGCATCCCATTCTTTTTCATCTTCATCTTCCACTTTGAATGAGAAGTTCGCCATAAGGTGTGTGGGGGGGGGGGGGGGGCGGTGGCTCAGCTGGTAGAGGTGCAGGCTGCAAGCCGAGAGGTCCTCGGTTCGAATCCCACCTGCGGCAACCGCGTTGTGTCCTTGGGCAAGACACTTCACCCCCATTGCCCACGTGCGGGCACGGTGACGCTGTGTACTAAGGCGTACTGCACGTCGATGGTGCACCTGTCTTCAACCAATGCTAACCCTGCTTGTGTGGAGTTGGTATGTTGGGAGCTGACAGTTGCTCGCCGTTGCTCGGTGGTTCTATCCGGGTACACCGGCTTCCTACACCCGTAAAACTGTCACGGTCATGGTTAGCCATTGTGCAGAAATATGTGACTTTAAACACCAATAAATAAATAAATAAATCGCCATAAGGTCGTCGTACAGCAATTTTCACTTTTCTAAGGCGTACTTCTGGGATTCTTCAAAATCATACTCCTCTTCTTCACAAAGACGCTTGGAAGTCTCTTAAATTTTCTTTTGCATTGGGCACCGGAGCATCAATGTATTTTGTGCCGATGGTTTCTCTGACATTCTCTGAAAGTACTGTATATGCTGCTTCAATTGAAACTTTTTTATCCATTCCATTCTTGATATACTTGTTCATGGGGCTGTCAAAATCTTGTTGGTATTCGTCGTAGGCCTTCAGGGCGATATTTCCCATAAAAAAGCAGGGGTGGCGCCAGGGATTTCTCGACAGGGGGGGGGGGGGGGGGGCTGACCTCTCCGACAGGGGGGCTATAACATTTGACCTCCCAAACGAAGGAAAATGAGTGAAAATTGGTAAATTGGAGAACCAAAATAGAAGCAAATTGAGTATGTTTGTTGATTATTTAACCCTTTACCCACATGTAACCTGAAAAGCAGACGACACTTGCAAAAATAATTCTTGAATAACTAATTTTTTTCATTTTTTGTCTCAAAAACATAGGTTATGACCCCTCATTGGAACGAGCTCGACGAGCTCGTTCCAAAGAGGGGTCATAACCTATGTTTTGAGACAAAAAATGAAAATATAATGAAAATTAATTTGCGATTTTTGTGAATAGCGCTGGCCGGTTTTGGCCGTTACGTTGGGTGAAGGGTTAAGGTCTTGGCTTCACGCTAGTTAGCATGAGATGGGAATCGCACTAGTCATCTATTTCTGTTCAGTCTTTCAGTGTTGTGCGGTTTTACCGTTTGTCGCTTTGAGCAAACTTCTTTATGCCTCTTAATGTTATACTATCGAGAAAATCTTTTTTCCCACTGTACTCGCAGTGATGAATTACCATGGCTTTACTTTCTTCGTGGTCGTAACACAAATGAATATTTGGTGTCGGTACATCCCGTTTATACAGTTAAAACTAGAAGTCCTGTCATGAAATGCGCACAAATAGCACGTCGATCTGCGCGTTAATCTACGCGTTATGACCATAGTAATTCTATCAAATTCTGTACATATGGCCTGTGCACAAGCAATGTTTCAGCCAATGGACCCCCGGGTAGCCCGGAGGTCCATTGGCAGAAACATTGCCTGTGTTCGCGATGAGTAACCAGGAGAACCTGTCGTGCTTTTGGTGCCATTCGATATGGCGATTGCGCGCAATTCCTACGCACAATTAAGCCTAGATAAGCGCACAGTTCGTGACAGGACTTCTAGTTTTAACTGTACCTTTCTCAGAACTTCGGCTAGGACTAGAGTGAGAAGTACGAGAGAAAGCAACTCCTTCGTAACATACTTCTTTTTATATCTAGTGACACATCTTTGTATGTAAGCAGCTTCAATACACTTTCGTGTTCTCGAAGGTCATCAAATTCCGTCGAATTCAGTGGTATCCTGTATTCAATGATGTTGGTGGCGCATCTACACAAACTGGTAATCAAATCTTCACCAGCAGTTTGAAGAACGGCATCCTTTTCCTCTTTCCAAAACTACTTTATTCCGGTCAATCGTTGATCGCAAGTCTTCGGCAGATCTATGTGGGTAATCTTCATGGCTGAGTTCTGTTCATTTCAGGCAGTGGTGGCTTTCGTGTCTACGGTCAGTAATGGTCGGGTAAACATCTCTGTACAATATCTGCATTGGAACCGACTGTTTTCTTTGGCGTCTGTGGTGTCTTCTGGTATTAACAGGCCTCGAAAATACCTTAGAACATTATCTTCACCACACTGTTAATATATCTTCACTCGACGATGGTCAGGACACAATATAATCAAAGAACTGAAGATCACTTTTTTATACCTTTCCCAATAGAAGTACCCGCATACATAAGTCCAACAAGTATCCTCCGTTAGCCCCCAAAAGCACCAGTCGTCCGTCCCCAAATACCGAAATGAGTCGCAGAGTCGTATGTGGAGCCATAGCTCATTTGCTCGATACGATTCGTGTCGCAAGAGTATTTACTGATGGCGCAATTACTCTCATGACCCTTTAGATCATTTGTTGAAATCTTGATGCACTCCACCTACAGAATATCTTTTATTACGCGCGTTTTCTATGAAATCCTCATCTGCAGCAACACTAAACCATGCGGAAAATGAAAATCTGTTCCTCACATATGTGCGGAACGGAAATCGTTGACGGACTATTTTTCAATAGAAGCGAAATTTCATTGGAATTTCCTCAAATCGTGCAACGCAATCACAATCTGAATCGCTAGCGATAGCTGAAAATCGTCCCCTGAGTTCCAGTGTGTTCTATGTGCCACATATTATATCTCACGTGACCTTCTAGGCTCCTGATTGGACGAATGCTGCACCCCTATTTCGTGTAGTTTGCATCCACAGAACTGACCAGGCACTATACCAGGCACTACACATTTTCTATTTTTAGCACACTACTATATCAGTTTTCTTTTCATACTGGGCGAATAAAACAAATCAGGCTAAATTTAAATATCGATTCACAGAGGCACAACATCCACAAAACGACCCGGAAAGAAATCATTGTGGAAAAATGTATCGCTTTTCCGTTGCTGAAGTCACATTTTCCGAGGCGTTCATTTTATTCCTTGAGAAGATGATCCATATCTCGTTTCGAAGAGAATGATCCATACCTGGGTACAACATTCATGAGAACGCGTCCGGGTGTGAAAAATCGTTTGTTTCGCTGCTCATATTACTTCGCTGTTTAATTGTATGTTTTGGGCAGTAAACGAATAAATAATGGAATTCATTTGAATCTTCGGAGGTTTGTATCCCGTACTGACCCATTCGGTAATGTATATGTGTGACAAATGTATGGAAATTATCAAACTGAGTTGTCAAATTTCGAAAATTATAGCTTTCATTCGCGAGTTGCGCGATTCTAGAATACACAGTTCCGTTTGGGGGAAATGTTTTGTTTACCCTTGCCGACCAATTCAAAATTTGTCTTCTGCTCATATCAATAAGCCGTGTTTTGGAAAAAGAAAATGTTTTTTGAAAACTAAATGGTATTTTTTTTCTATATAACGCTGGTTGGTAGGGCTGCTACCTTGGTAATAGATTAACAAATTGGACAGATGTTTTTCTTGATGGGTGTTCGATATAATATAAGGATTAGTGCATGTCTTGTCGTTGACTACGCCCATATAGTGCCCAGTGAGGTGGTGTAGTTCCCTCCGCTTCGCGGCGGGAACTACACCACCTCACTGGACACTATATGGACGTAGTCAACTCCAAGCCATGCACTATTCCTTAAATAGAACACATTGGGACTTTCGTTCCCTGATTTCCAATGTGTTCTAGGCGCCAATAGGTACATAGAATACACTGGAACTCAGAGGACGAAATAGTAACACGGGTTCCCCTCGTAAATTTGGTTGGCGATAAAATGTGGGTTTTTGTTGATAGTTGTCAAATGAATTGTTGAGTAACCTTCTAATAATTGTTTTTTATAGACGTGAAGGCGTGTAATAAACGCAGAACGACACACACGTGTGAATGGGTTCATCGATATGGCACTTGTGCCATCGCGGAAAGATAAAACGAGAGGCTGCAGTTATTATGACGCATTGTTATGACGGGGGCATATCACGAAGATCGAAATAAGTCTTGAGTTGGGAAAAGGTATGGAGTAGTGTCCCCTCCCGTTGGGTTGGTAAGACCAGCGAGAATAGTTTTCAAAGGTTTCTCAGAGGAAAGACTAGCCATCCCAGCCCCACTGCGATAATGTTTTGAAAATATTTGCAATATATTTTATGCTGTGGTAGGCTTATTTTGGTCAATTTCCTGGCCGTTTTTGGCTGCTATGTTAGGTAAAGGGAGAATTATTTCAAGGATATGAGACATTGTGGTAAAAACGGAAATAAATTATTCAGATAAAATATACAATAGCTTGAACGGATTCTGGTCAGCACCAGTGCCAACCAAGGACGCCGGAAGCTAGGGGTCAGCTGCCCTTTACCCTGAGGCTTGGGGCCATGTGGGTGGCGACGCGTTCCCTATTTCACCGGAAGTGCACTAGTGGAAGACTTTCCTTTCCGAGAACTGCAACTGAGATACTCTCGAGTATTCGGTTCTAAAGTGTGCCAATAGCCATTTGGGGTGAAGGCCAGGCACGTAGCCAGGATATCAAAGTTGGGGGCAAGAGTAATATCTAGGGTGGGGGTGGGGCAGATCAGCTCTCTGAACGTAGCGCGATCCCCTTCTATAGAGGGGGTAGCCGCTACGTTCAGATCGCTGAACTACTGGAACGGTATCCAGAATGGAATGCGCAGCATCATCCCAGCCACGCAGCGAGATGGAGGCGAGCACAAGAGGGGGACTTCACCTCTTGCTGGAGGGGGCCTCCCCAGGGAAACATTTTGAACTTCGAGACAAAAAATGCAATTCCCTTGGTTCTGAGTCTGTTTGTCTCAGTAATTAATAAGCTGTGAAATGCATCAATAATTAGGTCACATCACCTTTCATGACTGAATTTGGGGGGGGGGGATGTGCCCCCTCCACCCCCACCCCACCCTCCTCAGCTACTTCGTCTTTTATTTATTCCAAGATTAGCCCGGGTTTCCTGATGACTCCCGACTTGCTGACACTCTTGTGGCTATGGAAATGTTCCAAAGAAGACTAAACGTTGGGGCGGGGGAGGGGGGGGGGGGCGTAAACTATACTTTACTTCAGTACAATCATCTACCTCGGAGATCCACGAAGGTGTGCGCGTGGGCCTTTTATTACATGCCCATGCAGTCTCTCTTATGCAATACGGCGTGCAATACGGAATACGGAATTCCGTATTGCACACCAACCTGTTCCAACCGGGACTTTTTATGCAATGCGACTGCATAAAGTGCATGATGTTTACCACCGTTGATAGAAAAGAAAATTAGGTCAGTAGGTGCTTGGGTCATGTAATAAATACAAAACCACATGTATGTTTCAGTGAGTCGTTTTGTATTCAATTCGTCAGATGTGCGTAGAAAGAAAACGTCTCGACCTTCGGTCTCGACGTTTTCTTCCTACGCACATCTGACTCATTGAATACAAAACGACTCATTGAAACATACATGTAGTTTTGTCTATTTACCGTTCATTAACCCGTTCCCTAATGTAACAGCCAGAGCCGACCATCGCTATTCACAAACTTCGTCTTTAAAATATTATTTTTTCTCTTTTTTCTCTTATTGCCTTCAAAACATATAAATTATAGTCCCTCATTGGGACGAGGGTCATTTAAGATATGTTTCTGGGGCACAAAAACTGAAACTGCGTATGTATCAACGTCATGTTTTTTGCAAGTGTCGTTTTCTATTTATTTTGGATAAAGGTTTAAAAATTGAACACTGAGTTCTTTAATGAGGTCGTGAGATGTCATGCTGGTTGCAATAGGCGTTGCCAGAGGGTGTGAACGAGCGCCTTTTTACCTTTTTTCAAGAACGGAGAATGCAAATATATCGCCAAAAGTCCACAAGAGAGCTCCATTTGACACTAAATTTAAAACTTTTCCCGGGACCCCTGTAAATATGCTTGTGCCTTCGGCATCTGCCACGTGTACCCCCGGTTTACATTTTTCATCAAAGTCGAATCCCTTTTGAAAAATCCTGGCGACGCCCATGACATTTTGCATCTGCAATGAGGATCAGTGACAATAAACCCTCCACGTTCCGACAATTACTGATCAACCGAATTTTTTTTTTCTTTTTTTTTATGTTCATTATATTTTTTCACATTTCGATTGCAACAAGGCGTCATCTGCAATGCTGGTGCATTGCAGATGGCGCCTAGTTCCTGTCGAGTGACGATTTTCTCATCAACCACCGATTTTTGCACGAAAACGTAACATACCGTGCCGAAATTAATCGCCGAGGATAAATAGTCACGAATGAATACAAATTGTCAGATATAGCCTCGTTTTAAACCTTAGTCCGGCACAGATATTAATGATTGGCTAATTTTGACTTCATACCTTTATTGCGGTAATGATATAGCCACAGATACTGAATATTACATTGCACCTTAAACACCAATAAATCATAAATCAGTTTAAATCTCAGCCATTTTGAAATTTTCAAAAAGGAGTGCCACTTTTGGAGTCCTAACCTGGAGCCCTTTATATTTCTCGCCCCGCTAAATTAGGCTCATACGCCCTGTTCTAGCGCTACAGATTTCGCAGATGGGGTGGGGACTTGTAGTATTCACAGATAAACCCACGATAAAGGAAGTAGTTTTCCCGAGCGGCGGCTGTAGCTCACCCTCACCCCGTATGACGTCACCTCTGTCTAACCCTCTGTTTAGAAGTGCTCTTTCCAAACGGCTAGTCAACTACATATTTATAAACATATATACCTTTTAAGCAAAGAATCACGAAAGGAAGAATTCTGGAAAACAGCGTCATTTTGTGAACTTATTCCGCAAGGAAACATGAAAATCCGCAATTATGAACAAGTGTGCCTTTTCCAAACACCGATATTTCTCCTGCTTGTGTATGCAAGGACTTTCACAAGACGAATCTTGAAAGAATTCTTGCAAACATAACAGTTTTGTACATGTTGGATTGGTCACTGTAGATTTAAAACACATAAATATCAAAGATAAACATTAATTGGTTAACCATCATATTCGCCTCTACACTATTATCTTCATTTTAAATTCAGAAAGTGGGTCTTATCAGTCGATGGGGGGAAGTCTTCAACCCCACTTTCCTTTCACAGTATGAGAACACAGATATGATAGCTTATTAAATAATGTTTTACGAGAAAGGAAAGCAAAAATTAACCACGCCAATGAGATAGTTACCCCCGTGGGTCAAGGGTTCCGTTTAATGTAGAAGGAATTAGATTTACGAGAACATTACATACCCTTTGCAAACATTCGAGTGGTACTCAAACAAAATCTCTGCCGTGATTTTCGTAAAATTTCCTTCATATTGACAGCTGAAAGATTTATTAGATTTGAGATAATCTTTTGTGTCCCTTTCGGAATGTAGTCGTGTATTATATGGTGAAAACTAGTCTATAGGCTATGGAATAAATTAAACAATTGCGTGTGTTGTTTACTCGATTATTGTGTGCGTTAAGCAACTTTCAGTTTTTATGTATTTCCTTCTCGAATTGAATTGTGTTATGTCACTTTCTTAAGTAAACAAGACGCGACCCAATAATTGAGCATGGTACTATAAAATGTCCTTTCATACGACTGCGATGCGTCCGATGCGTCCAGGGATGTGGCTAGAGGGTTTCAACTGGGAGGGGGGGGGGGGGGTTGCCACCGGTGTAAATTCCAACTGTTAGTAGTTTCGATAGGTGGTTGCACCTTATCTTTTAACGCTTTAACCAAGGAATCGCCCGCAACCGCCCGCGTAATATCAAATACAGCTGCTGAAAAAAAATTATTTTTCGAAACATTTCAACAAAACCATATCATGTGACCCTCTTTGGAACGAGCTCGTCGAGCTCATTCCAAAGAGGGGTCATATGATGTGGGTTGAAATTTTTTTAAAATTTAAAAAATGATATTTAAAATAATGAATTTTGAAATCGTCTGCGTTGGGTAAAGGGTTAAAGTGATTTTATATATATATACACATGCTTGTGAACCCTTCTGAAAATTTTCACTAGTCCTGAAACGGAAAAAGCATCATTTATAATGTGTCTGGGTCAGAAAATTTACCGGATTGATGTTAGAGTCGAAATTTTGAGGCCATGTCAATTTTAGAGTAGGAAATTTGAAACTCAAGTTTCCAGTTGGAAATAAAAGATCCAAATTTCTCATCATTAGTTGGAATATTAATATTTTTCATGAACAATGTTAATTTATTGAATTTCCAACTATTTGATTTTTGACCTCGGAATTTCCAACTATTGAAAAAATACTCCTAGCTGGGGGGGGGGGGGGCATCCCCCCACCCAAAACCCCCACCACCCACCCACCCCTGTCGCCACATTCCTGGATGCGACAGACGCGTCCGATGCTTCGCGGGCTTTCATGGAAAAATCAAAACGTGCTCATTGGCACACCGCTTCTTGATCAAAGCGGAAAATGTTTCTTGATCTTCGCTGTTGGTTGAAACTGTCGGCGGAAAGAAAACAACATTGACTAACTGCTGACATTCATTTACAACGTTTCCGCCAAAGTGTCTTGAAAACCCCAATAAAAATATAATTGGATAAGGAAGGGGAGGGCGTGGGGTGGAGTGGAGTAGTGGAGTGGCCCAAATTGTCCTGCCATGAGATAAAGTAACTGCCCTTGTGTGCACGTACCTATGGCTCTTGTCGAGGTACACTCAGTGGCCAACCTTTTCAATTGTATTTTCTAGAAGTGTATTTTCCAGTTATGATTTTAAATGGGTTGAAATGGGAATTAGTATTTTCAAAGATATGGCAATTTGCCAGTTGGCAAATTGCCATATCTTTTAAAATGGTAATGATTCATTTTAGTCAGATATATTTATAGGTAGAAAATACAATTCTAGAAAATACAATTGTAAAAGTTTTATAGCATTGGCTCCAAACGAGTAGCCCATATTTACAGACATCTATAATTTAGCCTCGATAATAACGTCTTAAAAGTCGCAACAGATTAAAGTGGCTGATTTTGAAATAAAATGTCCTATATGGGAAAATTTATTTATTTTTATTTATCTATTTGTTTTATAATTATTATTTGGGGGAGAAGATTGTTGTTGATCTCCTCCCCTATCGCCCACCCTGTCTAGGTCAACACGTGCATATATTTCCGTGTGTGTATCTATAAGCAGGGACGGACTGGCCATACCTTTCACCTGGAAAATTCCCGGTCCCCGCCCAATTGGGGTCCTTCCGGGACCTCAAAATTGATGCAGCTCAACACGTGAAATTTGGTGAAAATTACCAACAGGCGAAATGGATCTGATTGCATAAACTTCCGGTGTACTGAAATGATCTCTATATGTGTACTGCGATTGGCAGTCCACATAGAGACATTTCGATATACCAACAGTCTAGTATGCAGTTGGTCGTTAAGATGCAAGGAAACAGTGTTCTCACAGCTTGAAAAATCAACATTTTCTCCCATCGGGTCGAACTAGGGAAGGCTCGATGGGTCCAAGCCCCACCCCCTTCCTTCCAGAGCAACCATTTTTTTACTATTCTTTACGAAGATGATATAGATATGCCTTCAAAATGTCCTCAATGCAGACAGCAGTTGTTCGCTCAGATGCAGAGAAACATCGTTCTTTCAGTTCGAAAAATAAAAATTATCTCGGGTAATCTCCCCTCCCCCATGCGCCCCCTCCGGTGCATTTCCCGGTAACTTTTTTTGGCCCAGTCCACCCATAGGCACCTGCTTCTGGATTTATGAAGAAGAATAAAAAATATTTCCCCCACTGCTTATATAATATGGACAAGGTATGAAACTCGGAAGTCCGGATATTCGAAAAGCAGTCGCCTGAACTTTTGAAAGCTTCGTCTTTCAGTCGATTCTCGGAAGATATTTTAAAATTTCACACCTACCTTGCCCTAAGTTTTCTATCTATTCATTTTCCTAGCGTTTATATCGAGTATTAAGTCGTAAATTTTTTTCCAAACAAAATCCAACTTCGATGTGCTTAGTTCCCGAAGTATTCGTCTGCAACAGCCTTCATTCAGAAGAGAAGATCTGATTGGTCAGCAAATGCAGGTGAATTTCTATTTTTGTATCTGTTTTGTTTTGAGACGAAAGCACACTGAGCAAACTGAAGCAATTCAAGTCGTTGCATCAGGGCATAATGACCCAAAACAACAACATTATGCCCTGGTTCAGCGACTTGAATTGCTTCAGTTTGCTCAGTGGTCAACACCATTTTCGCGGATTTTTTGTCATGTGCTTTCGTCTCAGAACAAGAAGAAATATTACTAATTTTCAGCTCGACGTATCGGACGCATAGAACGCATCGCAGTAGGTAGTGTCAAAGAACCTTATCTTAGTGTATAGAAAGAGGAATTTTAGTATTTTACAAAACATATATATAGAGGGTGGATATGCCAGCCCATAAATCTTTATTATTTCTTAGAACAATTTCAAACACGAAAACAGATCAGATGATGAACCACGGGGTGCATCGGTGGTCCATCAGCTAATTCAGCATAAAGTACATTTTTATATTTGTTCTATCTCCCCATACCCAGGGGCATTGCTAAGGTAGAATGGGAGGGGATCATTTTTCCATTCGGGACATTTTCATCTGGATTGGAGTCTGATATAGATTAATTCTTGCTTGTAACCTTGTACTTTCTCACAATTCTAGATTTAATACTTTGACTTACGTTACAGTCAGAATCTGTCATACAGATGGGAGACTGTATTCGGTAACATTGGGGTAGCTACGGAGGTCCACCCCCTCCCCCTCCAAAAAAAAACAAAAAAACAAAAAAAAAAAACAATTGGCCCCATGCAACTATCACACAATATAGAGCCCCAAAATGGTCTCCAAAATAGGGGCTAGGCATGCTACAAATGCCTCAGATTCGCCCTTAGAACACTCAGTTTTGCCAAATATTCTCGGAGGAGGGGGACGAGGGCTAGTCATAACTAGGTCCTACTTAGGAGTGGCGAGGCCCCTGAAACCCCACACAACGGCTTTTCAAGTATCATCTTTGCACCCCTCCCCCCAATAATAGAATCATGGATACGCGCTTGCTCTGTAGACACTTGGGGGCCCGGTATGACCACTTTGGAGTACCGGTACGATACGTGTTCATTTACTATGATGTTGCTTCAAGACTAAGACATGTATATTTCATTCACAAGAAATAAATTTCAAAGAAGGGAGCACGGTGGCTTAGTGGTAGACTGTTGGACTTCTACGCTCGAGGTCGAGAGTTCGATCCCGTCCGGGACGACCGGCGTTGTGACCTTGGGCAAGGCACTTTATCCCGGTTGCCTACATGGGGTCTCTATGACGCCGTGTGCTAATGCGTACTGCACGTCGATGGTGCACATGTCTCCAACCGCTGTAACCTTGCTTGAGCGGAGCTTGAACAGAGTTAGAATGTTGAGGAGCTGACAGTTGCTCGTCGATGCTCGATGGATCTCTCCGGGTACTCCGGCTTCCTCCACCCGTAAAACTGTTACGGTCACGATTAGCCATTGTGCATAAGTATGTGACCTTAAACGCCAAAAAAAAAAAATAAAAAAATAATTTCAAAGACGTCTTGAGTTGTTAACTATAATCCCGACTAACGGATATTCCAACTGCGTCCTTCAACGCCTAAAGGCACGCCTTGGTGATGTAATTACACTCTTTGACCAGTCGGGATTTGAGCCATCATAGTTGAGACAAATTGGGCTTCTATTAGGGGTATAATTGTGACTAATGGTACATTTTGTTATAGGCTGTTCTGTATATAACCCTCACTACTGAAAGTTCTATCTGAGACAACCTATACATGCAAGGAAGCAGTGTGTAAGTTTCGCGAAAGATCGCAAAGGTGTTTAGTTAATCTTTGACCAAAACACATTACCCGTTTCTGCCTGTCGTTCGGGAGAGATTTTCGACCATGCTCGCTCGAAAGAGGCCATGAACAGTGCATGTGTTTAAAATTAAATTTACAAAAAAAGTTATGGTTACCACTCCCAGGATTGTGTTGGGAAGGTATGAAAACACTCGACCTTCATGAATTTATTTGTTTGCACTTGATGTCGCTGACAACACTTCCCGTTTCAATCAACCCTAGTAGTAGTAATAGTTTATTCAAGCAATATAACACCTACAGAGAGGCATATTGCATAAAGAGTTAACAAAGATATGTTCGAATCCCACCTGCGGCAATCGCGTTGTGTCCTTGGGCAAGACACTTCACCCCCATTGCCCACGTGGGGGCACGGTGACGCTGTGTACTAGGGCGTACTGCACGTCGGCGGTGCACCTGTCTTCAACCAATGCTAACCCTGCTTGTGTGGAGTTAGTATGTTGGGGAGCTGACAGTTGCTCGCCCTTGCTCGGTGGTTCTCTCCGGCTTCCTCCACCCGTAAAACTGTCGTGGTCATGATTAGCCATTGTGCATAAATATGTGACCTTAAACACCAATAAATAAATAAATAAATAAATAAATAAATAAATAAATAAATAAATAAATAACAAAGATATATGATTATAATAAATAAATAAACGAAACAGCTATTTTGTATAGTAAATAAGGCTATCATACATATAAGTATATAAAGTCAAAACCCAAGGTCAGTTCAATGACCTACGATTTTGCAATTATTGTTTCTCTTTTCCTGAAGAACAGCAGGATTATGTTGCAGATGGTGAGACATAATGAGGGTGTATTATTTTTCATAATAAATTCAAACCGATCTTGTTTGCTTGAATTTGAGAAGTCTGCATTATTCCTGTTAATTATTGTAAACAACTGTCTCCTGTAGTAGTATGTCTCGTATGTTTGGGGCCTAGGTTGGGGGATCTCATCGGGGGATCTCATGTGACGCCATAGTCACGTGACCTATTGCCGCCATGTTGTGTTGTCATGGTAACCCGCGTGAGCGGCCATGTTGTGACGTCATCTCCATAGTGATACGTGGTGTTAGTGCCCATGCGCAGCGCGTGTTGTTAGGGTGATACGTGTTTCCGTCGTCCATTTTGTATACTGGAGGCCGCCATCTTGGTTTCTATGGTAGCACGTGATTGCTATGTTACCCAATGTTTCTGCAATGGGACAGGGGTATGTTCGGAGGGTATGTTCGATTGAATAGGAGTATTTTCTAAAACGACTTCCCTGGATAATTACCACAAACAACTCGACAACTTGTATTATTTCGAATTCTTCCAGAATTCTCTGCTTCTATTTATATATGCAATAGTTATCGTTTATCTGGCCATATTCCTTTATTCTAGAGTATACTCCAGTAGCGCAAAAGAGCCTATCAGTTGGAACAGCTTTGCTTATTGTTACTATATTTAGCTATTTCTGATCTATTCTTGTTAGTTCTGACCCTACTCTAAGTACTCTTGTTGTTTCATTTATCTAGAACATTTATAACCAATCAGATTGCTTGATTTCCCGTAATCCCTATGCAGAGTTATCTCCCTTTTGTATAACAAAAGACTATATCCAATGGCCATATCCCATGGAATCCCATTTTTTGCAAACACCTGTGGCTATGGAATCCCTTTTTTGTCGTATGAGGCCATGAGGGCTATGTAAAAGCCCTCAATGAGTCCTTATTTATTATCCCTCATACCCTCATTGAATTTTGAGGTTATGAGGATCTTGAAAAATCCCTCAATGAGGTATAATTTACTACGACTCTTAGCCTCATTTCAGTATTTAACAGGTATATCCTATGGAATCCCGTTTTGGAAAACGCCTGTGACTGTGGAATCCCTTTTTGTCGTATGAGGCCATTAGGGCTATGTAAAAGCCCTCAATGAGTCCTCATTTATTATCCCTCATAGCCTCATTGAAGTTTGAGGTTATGAGGACCATTAAAAATCCCTCGATGAGGCATAATTTACTACGACTCTTAGCCTCATCTCGGTATTTGCGGAAACTTAATCGTACAGAGTTATCTCCCTTCTGTATAATAAAAACCTATATCAATGGCCATATTCACAGGCACCCCAATTTCGGCACCCCGTTTTTAAGAATCCCATTTGTGGAATCACAGGATTCCTAAAAAGGGATTCTCCAGAAGGCACCCCATTTGCGGAATCCCTTTTTAGGAATCCCATTTGTGGAATCCCTTTTTTCTGAAATGAGGATAAGAGTCGTATTAAAAATTCCTCAATGAGGGATTTTTAATACGACTCTTATCCTCATTTCAGAAAAAAGGGATTCCACAAATGGGATTCTTAAAAAAGGGGTGCCGAAATTGGGGTGCCTGTGAATATGGCCATTGATATAGGTTTTTATTATACAGAAGGGAGATAACTCTGTACGATTAAGTACAGGTTATGGAAAATCAAGCCATCTAATTGGTTAATTATAATTTATATAAATGATCTAGATAAATGAAACAACAAGAGTACTCGGAATAAGGTAGGAACTACTGGTATCACGTACCACCTTACCAGTAACAGGATGATACAAAGCATTTGGTAGGTTAATACTATGAACGGTTAGGATGGGACCTATAGGGGAATATACCAACCATACTCTGCTGCCGTTCTGTATTACCAGGCATTGACCCCACCCCAGAATACCGCTCAATAATATGAAGCATCTGGTGGATCAGTAGTACCAAGGGCCAGCAAGAGACATACAAGGATATGTTCTGCCTATGCTATACTACCGTTCTAAACTACCTAGCATTACCCCCACCCCCACAAAATCACTAGGTCTACCATAACGTACTACATATACCAGCCATATAATAAAACAAAGCAATCGGTTGGTTAATAGTACCAAGCACTAACATTGGCCTATAGGTGTATATACCGCCATACTATAGTACCGTTCTAAACTACCAGGCAGTACCCCTACCCACAATACCCCTATGCCTAGCATTGCATACTACCTATACCAGTCATACGATAACATAAAGCATCAGGTGGATTAATAGTACTAAGGGCCAGCAAGAGACCTATATGGGTATGTACAGCCTATATAGTATCCTCAGATAAGTATCCCATAAAAGGTATCCTCGATAGGTATCCTCGAATAATACAATACCAGGCCATGGGTTTCCGCAAATACCGAGATGAGGCTAAGAGTCGTAGTAAATTATGCCTCACTGAGGGATTTTTAATGGTCCTCATAACCTCAAAATCCAATGAGGCTATGAGGGATAATAAATGAGGACTCATTGAGGGCTTTTGCATAGCCCTCATGGCCTCATACGACAAAAAGGGATTCCACAGTCACAGGCGTTTTCCAAAATGGGATTCCATAGGATATACCTGTTAAATATTGAAATGAGGCTAAGAGTCGTAGTAAATTATACCTCATTGAGGGATTTTTCAAGGTCCTCATAACCTCAAAATTCAATGAGGGTATGAGGGATAATAAATAAGGACTCATTGAGGGCTTTTACATAGCCCTTATGGCCTCATACGACAAAAAAGGGATTCCATAGCCACAGGTGTTTTGCAAAAAATGGGATTCCATGGAATACGGCCATTGGATATAGTCTTTTGTTATACAAAAGGGAGATAATTCCGCATAGAGATTACGGGAAATCAAGCAATCTGATTGGTTATAAATGTTCTAGATAAATGAAACAACAAGAGTACTTAGAATAGGGTCAGAACTAACAAGAATAGACCAGAAATAGCTAAATATAGTAACAATAAGCAAAGCTGTTCCAACTGATAGGCTCTTCTGCGCTACTGGAGTATTCTCTTGAATAAATGAATATGGCCAGATAAACGATAACTATTGCATATATAAATAGAAGCAGAGAATCCTGGAAGAATTCGAAATAATACAAGTTGTCGAGTTGTTTGTGGTAATTATCCAGGGAAGTCGTTCTAGAAAATACTCCTATTCAATCGAACATACCCTCCGAACATACCCCTGTCCCATTGCAGAAACATTGGGTAACATAGCAATCACGTGCTACCATAGAAACCAAGATGGCGGCCTCCAGTATACAAAATGGACGACGGAAACACGTATCACCCTAACAACACACGTTGCGCATGCGCACTAACACCACGTATCACTATGGAGATGACGTCACAACATGGCCGCTCACGCGGGTTACCATGACAACACAACATGGCGGCACTAGGTCACGTGACTATGACGTCACATGAGATCCCCCGATGAGATCCCCCAACCTAGGCCCCAAACATACGAGACATACTACTCCTGATGTTTGTATAGGCCGGGCAGTCTATGACAAAATGCATCTCGGATTCCACATCGCCGGCGTCCTTACAAACATCAGAAGCATTGCAAATCCTATCTTCTAAAGGTATTGACGGCTGTGCATGTCTCCCCTTTTCAATTGCCAAATTATGATTACTAATCCGTAATCTTGTAAACATACTTTGCGCTTCTCTTGTTTTTGAGTAAGCGAAATAGGGCTCGTTTTTAATGTCATTTTTGAAGGTGCGATAAGAGCGCAATTTATTTTTACCGTTCTTTTTGTTGTCATTGGTAAGGCATTCGTTAAAATAGAGTGTGTAATCATTTGTTAAATTTCCAAGTAATTTACTGGATTTATTATCGTGCATTGTAGCCGATGTTAGATTGTAACCTTCCAACATTTGACGGAATCCGCTATTTACCGTCGTTAATTTATGCTCTTCCAGTAAATCACGGAGCAATGTACCTGGAGTTCCACAGCGAAGCCTGGCCATGAATTTGAACTTTTTGACGATGCATTCGAGAGAAAGTGGGAATCTGCCCAGTTCAGCTCGAACGGCATGGTTGGAAGAATTTTTATTAACACCGAGTATCATTTTACAGAACTTGATGTGTACAGCCCCAGCGGAAGTCTATCTCACTTTGCAAGTTGATACTCTGTATCCCATAGTTCACTACCATACAGCAATATGGGTTTTATTAATTGATCAAATAATTTGGACATTACAGCAGTGGACGTGAGTAGTGGCGGCGCCATGGGGGGGGGGGGGGGGATTGGGGCGGGGGGGGGGGGTACTTACACCTCCACTTTTTTCGCGAAGCGTAGTAAAAAAAATGCTATCATTTTAATTTTTGTATTGAACGTTGCAGTGTAATAGTGGGTATGCTTAATTCGATATTCCCAAGTTTTTAAATTATGTTGTACATACCCATATAGGTCTCTTGCTGGCCCTTAGTACTATTAATTTGTGGCTCAGTAGGTAGAGATGCAGGCTGCAAGCCGAGAGGTCCTCGGTTCGAATCCCACCTGCGGCAACCGCGTTGTGTCCTTGGGCAAGACACTTCATCTCCATTGCCCGCGTGGGGGCACGATGACGCCGTGTACTAAGGCGTACTGCACGTCGATGGTACGCATGTCTTCAACCAATCTAACCCTGCCTGTGCTGCAGTGCGGAGTTACGATGTTGGGGAGCTGGCAGCTGCTCGTCGTTGCTCGGTGGTTCTCTCCGGGTACTCCGGCTTCCTCCACCCGTAAAACTGTCACGGTCATGATTAGCCATTGTGCATAAATATGTGACATTAAACATCAATAAATAAATAAATAAATAAATAGTACTATTAATCCACCTGATGCTTTATGTTATCGTATGACTGGTATAGGTAGTATGCAATGCTAGGCATAGGGGCGGGGGGGGGGGGTACTTACACCTCCACTTTTTTCGCGAAGCGTAGTAAAAAAAATGCTATCATTTTAATTTTTGTATTGAACGTTGCAGTGTAATAGTGGGTATGCTTAATTCGATATTCCCAAGTTTTTAAATTATGTTTTTGTGTGCCCCCCCCCCCCCCCCCCCCCGCACACACACACACAAGGGTCGAGGGCCCAAATTGCAACAAGGCGTGCCGCGTTCAAACAATCAATACCCTTCAGTGGTTCACACGACAGTTTAACTTCGGTTAACAATCTGCAAAGAGCGATCATGATCATCCAGTACACTGACTGTCTATTTTAAGTTCAGTAAATCACTGACCCCCTGAAAAATGATGATATACGCCATTTTGGGCATCCAGTACATTGGCAATATTCTCGAAGTTCAGTAAAATTCTGGGCACCTAAGAACCGATGATATAAGTTGTCACTCATGGGGTGGAGTTACCAACTTACCACCCGAACAATCAAGGAATAGTACAATTCAAAAATTACATTGGGATTTGGAGTACCGGGTGAGGGGAGATTGAGAGTTGTGTGACACACTGTTGGAAAGTGCTCCGAAAGCTCCCTCCAACAGTGGTTCCCACAACAATTCAACATCAAATAACATTCTGCTGATAGCGAACATCGGCATCCAGTGCACTGGTAGTAGTCTTATCGAGATTCAGTAAAGTTCTCGGCATCTAAGAACCGATGTTGTAAGTTGTCTCTCATGGAGTGGAGTTGCCACTCGAACAATAAACGTATAGTAAAATTAAAAAATCACAATGGGATTTGGAGTCCTGGTGGGGGAGATTGAGTTGTGTGCCACACTGTTGGAAAGAGCTCTGTAAGCTCCCTCCAGCAGTGGTTCCCACAGCAATTCAACATCAAAAAAACATTCTGCTGGGAGCGATTGTGGGCATCTAGAACATTGGCAATATTCTCGAAGTATAGTAATGTTCTGAGCACCTAACAACCGATAAAACAAGTTATCACTCATGGAGTGGAGTTACCATCTGAACAATCAATGAATAATTGAATGCAAAAATTACACTGGGATTTGGAGTACCGGGTGGGCGGAGATTGAAAGTTGTGAGACGTTGGAAAGTGCTTAGTAAGCTCATGGGTGGATCACGGAATTAAAATACGGGGGGAGGGCTGATGTGACGCGACAGAGTCCTAGCATCGGTCGCCGAAGGCGACTGCCGCACGTGCCGAAGGGACGTGCGTTTGAGTGTGTGTGTGTGGGGGAGGGGGGGGGGGGGGTCTGGGTTTTTTTTTTTATTTTCAGGTGCTCTGAGGTGTCTTCTAAATGCATTCTGGCCTCCAATTGAATATGATGAAAGGAAAATCAAAACATACATTTTTCGTTGTAAAAGTTAAAATTATCAAACCATACATCACATACACTGTCACATACTGCTTCTGGTCATAGAGCTAGTCTGTCGTGGACAAAATATGACAGTCACCTATTTGCGAAAGTGACTTTCGCGAACAGGTAACTGTCATATTTTGTCCACGACAGATTAGTGATCTTTGACATCATGGGAACATCAATCGTCGGAAACGCAGAAACAAGAAACCTCATTTACCTTACATTTTCTGGCTGTATATATAGTGGCAACAAATTTGGGACACTGTTGGCATTCTTGGTCTGTTGGGCCAATATTGCCACTGACTCTTTTGGTGCTGATTTTCAGATCGGTTAAATCATTTTAAAATTTTTTGACAAATTATGTCACGACTGCTGAGAAGCAGCCATGACATAATTTGAAAAGGAACCCAAGGGACAATAATTCATATCGGATTTTTGGTATACTTCAAGTAAATGTGTGTGCGTCTGAGAGAGAAAGAGAGGGGGAGATGTTTATATAACTAAATTATTTTATAGGTGGGTCAGATAACGATGGAACGTAAAACAAATTACAAGATGCATTGGTTTTATAGAAGAACGTAGTAACTGCGGACATGCAGCGGGAATAGCGAGGTTGACATCTTGCACCGTGACCATTTTACCTTAATGATATTAATATTATAATGAGCCATGTGACTGTTACTGTCCAGTCAAATTATGGAATACTGACACTGTTAAAGCAACTATTTTGCGCTGGGCCGTACCCCACTTTTTCAGAAAGTGGGGGTATAATAAGTTTAAAGATTGTTGTAGGCACTGCGGTGTGCCACAATGAGAACTCGACCGGTCAACTCAACTGGCCATTCGCAGATTCGGGCGAATGGCCAGTTCAGTTGACCCGGCGAATGCCAGAAGCCCTCAATAAAATTAGATAGAGCTGAAGGTTTACCGAAACCAAACCGAGGTTTTAAGTTTTTTTGTAAAACCGAAACCGTCGACATCCCGTAATCTATAAGGTTTTTCGTTTTTTATTAAATACTCTCTTGCTGCAGAAATTCACAGAATGTAGCCATCCCAAAGTAGTGAGAGTACCCGGATACTGCCAATGGCAGTGTCCGAGTACTCTCACTACTCTGCGAAGGCTACATTCTGTGAATTTCCGACATTTCAGTTTAGTTGTGTTTGCAGCTTTCCTCAAGTTGCGTGTAGGTGTCAGACCTCGAAAAATGGCCAAGCACAATAAAAGTTCTGTATATTTAGGTAATTATTATATTGGCCTTCCTGATTCTTCATGTATTATAGCTTATTTTGGGCATTCATTGAGTTTGTCTCAATTTCAGTGCCATTTAGTTATGACTTCGGACATAAGAATGAGTTTTTTTGAATTTTATTTGGCCTCATGAAGAAACCGAAAACCGAACCGAACCGAGGTTTTACTCCACCTGAAAAACCAAAACCGAAACCGAACAAGAAATTTAAAAACCTACAGCTCTAAAATTAGAACTGGAAAACATACGCGTCTGGAAATATTGGCTCCCCATAAACTTCAAGTTTGGGGTATTATAATATGGTAGGTGCACTAGGTAATGTGTCATGGTGGTGGAGTAACACTCCAACTAAAAGCAACGTCCATGAAAATTGAGGTAACATTGATAAGTTTTATTTCCAGCTCCAGCCATGTTAACTTGACGAAGTGAACTCCAGTCCAAATCCGCACGAGAGATGCGCACGCATCTATTGTTTACAACAACAGTGAAAAGGGAGATGACTCCTAACAGTTAATTGTCACAAAAGTCTTAAATAATATTACACCTCCCTTCTCACAAATGAACAAAAAAAAAAGTGAAGTCATGTACATGTAATGGGTTACGATACCATAAAAGTAAAAGTCTGTGTGCAAAGCACTATAAATCCTGTAGGGGGGTTATGGTACCACTGGATTGACTGGAGTCTGTTTTGGGGAAAATGGGTCACATAGATTTTATTATTTTTGGCTTAACAGAGCGGCCAGAACGAGTCACATATGGCTGGGGTGCCAAATTACCATTTGTGACTGAAGTACTTTGTTGGCACGTTCTCGGCGATGCAACCTTCTGCTCTGAAGCCATGGGGGTGGAAACTTGTGGTGGCACCTGTGGTTCGGCACAGCTGTCACCAGAGATGTTCAACTCCATGGGCTCAGAAATTTCACTTTCAAGAACATCTGGCAAATACATGTCCTCAACAGGCCTGTCATAAGATTTAAGGAGATGCCTGCGATTACGCCTATAAATACCACCTCCCGGGGCTTTTACTGTATATGACCTAGAATTATTTTGTTCAATAACTTTTGCTGGAACCCATAATCCATGGTGCTTAATGCGTACGGTTTCTCCAATATCTAATGGTTTTAGCTCTCTAGAACTGCGATTAAAATATTTTGCCTGAAGAGCTCGACTCTGTGTAATAGAATGGTGGACTTTATTGTGTGAAACTGTGTGAGGTTTCAACTGCTGGGATGTTGTAGGTAATACAGCCCTTAAACGCTTACTCATGAGAATTTGTGATGGTGAATAATTGGCTTCTAATGGTGTATTAAGGTATTCCAAGATTCCTAAATAGGGATCTTTCCGATCGGCTTTCGACTTATCGAAAATGTGTTTAATGGTTTGCACTGTACGCTCAGCCAATCCATTTGATTGAGGATGTAATGGACTAGAAGTTTCATGACTGAAACTCCAGTTTTGACTAACCCTTTTAAACTCCTGGGACGCATATTGCGGCCCATTATCTGAGACCACTTTTAATGGTATACCATGATGTGAAAATATAGATTTCATTTTGTGAATTACATCCGAAGATGTCATGTTTCTGAGAGCAGACACCTCAAAATATCGACTATAGTAATCCACAACAACAATGTAATTTATGTCGTTCCACTGAAAAATATCTGTGGCAACGGTATGCCAAGGTTGGTTTGGTATTTTATGAGAAATCAAGCTTTCCTTAGGATTATCATTCCTTCTTTCCAAACATGTATTACATTGTAGGACAAACTGTTTTATTTCTGAAGCCATATTGGGCCAAAACATAATGTCACGGGCCCTTTTAATGCACTTTTCAACACCCATATGACCAGTATGGATGCATTCCATCAAAGATGACCTCTGACCCTTAGGAATTACTATTTTCTGACCTTTTAAAAGTAAATTATTGTGAACCGTCAATTCGTCGCAATGGTTCCAATATTCTAACACTGAATTTGGACACGCTTTCCGTTGTTCAGGCCAACCGTTTTGAATTATCTGTTTCAATATTATAAACTGTGGGTCTAATTCGCCAGCTTTAGCAATTTTGCTTAATCTTTCATCGCTAACAGGCAATTTATCCATAACAGAATGGACATGAAAGTCTATCTGTTCACCTAATTCTGGACAAGTGTCAGGTAATGACTTACGGGACAATGTGTCCGCAACTGGTATTGCCTTTCCAGATTTATGAACCACTGTTAGTTCATATTTCTGCAGGTTAAGTAACATCCTCTGTAATCGAGGAGGAGCAGAGCCTAGTGGCTTCTTAAAAATTGAGACTAACGGTTTGTGATCAGACTCAACCTCAATGGGCCTGTTACAACCGATAATGTTACAACGCCGCATAATGTTACACTAACGCATAATGTTACAAAAATGTAGTAAACAACCGATAATGTTATAAACTCCGCATAATGTTATAACTTTTTTCAACCCGTCATGTTATAAAAATCGACGCATAATGTTATAACTTTTTTCAACCCGTTATGTTACAACAAATTAACCGATAATGTTATAACTTCTGTATACTAATTCCAGTTACAGCTATTGTAGATGGACTTTACCACTTACCATTTATTGCCGCATAAAGGCATGTAAAATTTATACTAAAGGTTTCTGCTCTGCTTAAGGCGAGGAGATCCCCCTCCCCTCAACTCCCGGGGATTTATCATAGAATGACCTAGTCATGTTACATAGATGCGAATTATCCTGGTAACTCAATCGTGTGACATCATTACCATGATCGTGCAGTGTCCACCATGGTGAAGACGTGGGTGGTGGGGGGGGGGGGGGGGTGCTATTTTATCCGGTTGGAACGTTTACCAACATGCGTAGTCTCCGCTTCCAGAAATGTAGTGTACCATAGCAGGCGCGGATCCAGGATTTTATAAGGGGGGGGGGGTGCTATTGTTGGTCGGCAAGCGCCGAAGGCGCGCAGCGTGACGCGGCTCCGCGCCGTCCTTGCGAGCGCCGAAGGCGCGAAGCAATTAGCGGGGGGTCTGGGGGTCCTCCCCCAGAAAAAAATTTGAATTAGGAACCCATCAGATGCTATCTGAGACGTATCCTGGTCATATATTTGTCCTTTCTCTTAAACCTATTTTCTGCCGATTTGGCTTGAAATTTGGTAAAAACAATTATGCTACTGACACTGCCCAATGAAAAACAAAATAATCATTCGAAATTGTTACCTACCAAGAAGCAAATATAATCACCCCTGGATTTTGCATCAAATTAACTGAAATTGCCGGGGATTGCCTGGGAGAAACATAATAATTTTCACCATGACATACCTGTTGTACGCAGGGGCGACAGAAGTTCCAAGAAGTATGAGCGTGTGTAGGTGGGTGAATGTGTGGATGGGTTGGTGCCACTGGGTGAGTGGCCGAGGGAGGGGGGGTCACATTTCTTCTGGTCAACTTTGAGATGCATATACTATTTAAATGTTAAACACCACAAAGGCAGATTTAGACGGGGGCGCACATGGCGTGCGCCCCTCTATTTTCTCAGAAATCGTTTCTGAGAAAATAGAGGGGCGCATGCCGCGTGCGTCCCCGTCTATTAATCAGATATAAAAAGTATATGTCGTTGAAAATTATTTTGTTAAAATTGACTGGAGCGTGCCAAAGGCAAAGGCACGCCCCAGTCAATTCTAATAAAATAATTGAAGCCAGTGTGCGTACTATAAATTAATAGTATGTGCACACTTGCATCACAACAGTTTGTGACCATATAAGTATAGAGGGCGACGTCCCTCTATTTTAAAATCCTGGATCCGCTTCTGAAACACCCAAGTCCTGTCTCAGTTTGTGCGCTTCAACCGTGCTATGTGAACGCACAAACTTGTACACTGTGTAAATACATTGTCCCATCAACTGATCTTAACTGGTAAGTAGCCTAATTATTTTATTCATGTTATCGAAGAAATAAGTCTGGATACTAGATGTCCTGTTGCTCTGTAACATTAAATTGTTTCAGTTTACTAGAGAATGCCTGTAGGCATTATCCAGCAAGTTCAACTGTTGCGACAATTTAATATTTAGCAAAGAGCATTTAACATTAATGAATCATTCACCAATGTTAAATGCTCTTTGTTAAATATTAAATTGTCCCATTCAATCATCTGTCATAGTGTAAAACTATTGCTGAAGGCGAACGTTACTATAGCATCACTGATTCAGCTGAACAAAGATATATTTACGAACAGAGCTGATATACGTGGAAACTTTGTCCATAAGACCGTAAATATATGGATGACATTGGAATCAGCTCGTCAACTGATTCAAATGCCATCCATTTTGGGAAAAGCTGTGATTGGTAACTGGTTAAATTCCAGGCACATTCTTATAACAATTACATTTTACTGAAATTAAATCTTCAAGATAGATTATTGGAGGCTGGATCGGAAATACAGTAATCGCGTATGCTTATTACAGTAATACTTGTGATTGGGATGAAGTTCTCACTCTTTCAGAATGTCTGCAAATTCAAATTTTTTCGGATGACTGTGAGTAGTGAGTAGGCGTGTGTATGTGTGTGTGTGTGGGGGGGGGGGTGCTCGAGCACCCAGAGCACCCCCCCTGGATCCGCCCCTGCATAGTCCCCTGACGCCTTTGGGGATGGGAAAATGCCTCGGTTTCTGCTTGTTTTGGGCATCTAAAACTCATTTGTCGCATATTTCTTAGTCATAAGAATATCTTATTGTTCATTAATTTGACATTTTAACAACTAACAGTGAACAAAAATGAGGTGCAGTTAAAAGATGTCAAAAAGTTGGATGGAGCGAGGTACATACGGTGGATGTGGCAGGTTGGTAGTGTCGCACGGAAGCCGAAGAATAAGATGCGAGACTGGGTAGGAAGAGGAATGGGGTTGAGGATTGAAAGGGGTGGGCAGGGATTAAGCTGAGAAAAAGAGGAGGTCATGGATTAGTACATCAGGGTGATTGTGCAGAGAAATCTATCTGAAAATACTGTAAGAGAGTAGTGCTAGACGGTATGATAATATAGATAGTGGAGATGTTGGAAGAAGTGGACGTGATGGATTTGGGATTACAGGTTCTGGAAAAGGCGGAATCACTTGAGTAGGCAGTATAGGGAGAAGGAGGAGATTGTGGAGGAGGAGTTGTGTTGATGTTGGTGTTGTGACGGTGTTGGTGATGGTGTTGAGTTGTTATGTATGTTGAAAATGAGCCATTTTGTAGGACCCCGGGGCAAGACCCCGGAAGTGACGTCATGTCACGTGACTGGGCGGTCATGTTGGGTTGTCATGATAGTGCACGTGGTTGGCCATGTTGTGATGTCATTATCATGAAAAAAGGTGGTAGGAGTGCGTATGCGCAGCGCGTGTTGTTATAGGGACACGTGCTCCGTCTCACCCTTAACAACCCGACAATAGATATCGAATGAATCCAAACAACCCGACAGTCTTCAGGAAACTGTCCAAAACATTCCCGAAAACACTCCCGAAGCCAGCCAGCCAGTACCGATTTAGTAACTCGCCAGAAACTCGAGGGACCGGGACTTCAGGAGCTCCAGGGGCAAGGGGCAGTAGGGCTCTGGGGACAGGTACGGCGTCTCCCCCTTCCAATTTATCTCTCAGTTGAAAAAAACCTATTGTAATAAACCAACCATCATTATAATAAACCCATTTCTGTGATAAATTACGCGTCCATTATATGGTCGGACATTAGGTAAGGATACTATCCTATATTTTAAGGATACTAAACCCACGGAATCCCCCTTTTCGTCGTATGAAGCAATGAAAGCTATGAAAATGCGTACGATGCGCGCAAAATCATACGTCTCAAAATGAAAGCTATGAAAATGAGCGCAATGAGTACCTCTTCATACGTCTCATACCCTCATTAAGGATACTATCCTACCTTTATTTGGGAGTGTTTCCAGGAGTGTTTGGTCAGTTTTCTGAAGATTGTCGGGTTGTTTGGATTAATTCGATATCTATTGTCGGGTTGTTAGGGGTGAGACGGAGCACGTGTCCCCATAACAACACGCGTTGCGCATACGCACTCCTAACACCTGTTGTCATGATAATGACATCACAACATGGCCACCCCATAACTACTCAACACCATCACCAACACCGCCACAACACCAACATCAACACAACTCCTCTTCCACAATCTCCTCCTTCTCCCTATACTGCCTGTTCTAGTGATTCCGCCTTTTCCAGAACCTGTAATCCCAAATTCATCACTTCCACTTCTTCCAACATCTCCACCATCTATATTATCATACTGTCTAGCACTACTCTCTAATAGTATTCTCAGATAGCCTTCTCTGCACAATCACCCTGATGTACTAATCCATGACCTCCTCTCTTTCTCAGCCTAATCCCTGCCCACCATTTCAATCCTCCTAAACCCCATTCCTCTTCCTACCCAGTCTCGCATCTTATTCTTCGGCTTCCGTGCAACACTACCAGCCCGCCACATCCACCATATGTACCTCGCTCCATCCAACTTTTTGACCTCTTAACTCCACCTCATTTTTGTTCACTGTTAGTTGTTAAAATGTCAAATTAATGAACAATAAGATATTCTTATGACTAAGAAATATGCGACAAATGAGTTTTAGATGTCCAAAAATAAGCAGAAACAGAGGCATTTGCCCATCCCCAAAGGCGTCAGGGGACTATGGTGCACTACATTTCTGGAAGCGGAGATTACGCATGTTGGTAAACGTACCAACCGGATAAAATAGTACCCCTCCTCCACCACCCTCGCCTTCACCATGTTGGGCACTGGATGATCATGGTAATGACGTCACACGATTGAGTTACCAGGATAATCCGCGTCTATGTAATGTGACTAGGTCATTCTATGATAAATCCCCGGGAGTTGGGGGGGGGGGGGGGTCTCCGCACCTTAACCAGAGCAGAAACCTTTAGTATAAATAATACATACCTTTATGCGGCAATAAATGGTAAGTGGTAAAGTCCATCTGCAATAGCTGTAACTGGAATTAGTATACAGAAGTTATAACATTATCGGTTAATTTGTTGTAACATAACGGGTTGAAAAAAGTTATAACATTACGCGTCGATTTTTATAACATAACGGGTTGAAAAAAGTTATAACATTATGTGGAGTTTATAGCATTATCGGTTGTTTACTACATTTTTTGTAACATTATGCGTTGGTGTAACATTATGCGGCGTTGTAACATTATCGGTTGTAACAGGGCCTACCATAAACATACTGATGGAATCTACTACAGCCAAAAAGAATGGCTAACATCTCTTTCTCTATCTGAGCATATTGTATCTCAGTTGGAGTTAGAGATTTGGAAGCGTATGTGACGGGTCTCCCATCCTGAAGAAGGGTTGCACCAAGTCCATATTTCGACGCGTCCACTTGCACAGTAACTTCTTTTTGAGGGTCAAAATATGACAAAACTGGAGCTTGTGTAATTACTTTCTTAATTTTTGCATAGGCATCAACCTGTGGTTGATCCCAAGAAAATTCATTGTTATTTACCAAAAGCTTTCTTAGCGGACCAGTTAGATCTGAAAGATTTGGCGCAAATTTAGACAAGTAGTTTACCATGCCTAGGAATGTTTCAAGTTCAGCTTTGTTCACAGGCTCTTTCATCTCGGTAATAGCTCTAACCTTAGATGGGTCTGGTTTTACCCCTTCTGCAGTAAGTAAGTGTCCAAAATAGGGCACCTCTGTTACTCCTACTTCCAATTTATCTTTGTTTAGCTTAATACCAGATTCCCTAGAACGACGAAGCGCATTGTGTAAATTACGATCATGTTCTGCACGTGTTTTGCCATAAACCAAAATGTCATCTACAATGGCAACTACCCCGTCAAGTCCCTCATAAATTTCATCAACCTTTCTTTGGAATTCATCTTGAGATGATTTAAGGCCAAATGGTAATCTTAAAAATCGGTATCGCCCGTATGGTGTATTGAACGTTGTGAGATATGATGATGCTTCAGAAAGTTTTACTGCCCAGTAACCTGATCGAGCATCTAACTTTGTAAAAAATCGTGCTCCTGAAAGTGAGGGCAGGATGTCGTCCAACGTACGCATAGGGTAGTAGGGACGTAATATCGCACGGTTCAAATCCTGCGGGTCTAGACAGATCCGAAGCTTTCCAGTTTTGGGCTTTTCTACAACCACGAGAGAATTTACCCAATGTGTAGGAGTAGAAACTTTAGTAATGATTTCATTGCTTTCCATCCTATCAAGTTCTTGCTTAAGACCATCCCTTAACGCCACAGGCACCTTGCGTGGCGGGTGTATTACTGGAGTGACATTTGAATCTAATTGAATGTTGCATTCACCAGGAAATAAACCAATTCCTTTAAAGACATCACTATATTCTGTTAAAACAGAATTCTTATCAAGAAATGGATCCAAACTAGCTCCCATCAAATGCGGAGGATCGTGTGCATTCACATGATCTTCTACATTGAATACGAGTCTTATCAGGTCCAAATTTAGACATGACCTTAAACCGAGTATGGGGTCCGAATCGGTTTCAACAATATAAAAATTTATTGTCATTGTCTGGTCTTTAAACGTGCAGGATAGGTCACACTGGCCATAGGTCTTTAAAGAACTACCATCATAAGCTGTAAGTTGCTTAGAAGCTTTGCTCAACACACATGGGGAGAATTGCTTAAACACTGTCTGAGGTATAATGTTGACTTGGGCACCTGTATCCAATTTTAATTGGATTAACGTTTTACTTTTCGTACTAGAATTACACACAAGGCCAACACTTAAAGAAACATAAGCTTGGTTATTATTGCCAAGCTCGTCGACACTCCAGACGAAGAAATCAGAATCGTCATCAGTGTATGAATTTGCTGAATGTGTGTTAACTTCATTCACGTTGAATGGACGTTTTGCACCAGAACGACATACAGAAGCAAAATGGTTCCACTTCCCACACTTGTCACACTTCTTTCCCTTTGCTGGGCACGTTTGGTTCCGTCGGTGACCACGACCACAGTAACCACACTGAGGCTGACGACTGGATGATTGACCTTTGTTGTAAAAATTGGCAGTATCTTTATTCTTAGCAATAGCAGGTGTAACACTTTGTTTTTTCTTATGACTAACAGAATGAATGTCATGACGTTCATGTAGCTCATCAGAAACTTTACCCATAGACTTTAACTGTTCCTGAGCGTATTGAAAATTTTGACAAATTTGTACGGCTTTATCAAGTGTCAATTCGGCGCCTTGATTTATCAGCTTTTCACGAACTTTGGATGAAGACGTTCCAAAAACAATACGGTCCCTAATCATCTCATCTGTATCATGAAACGAACAATCACGTGCGATAGTTTTCAAACGAGTGAGGTACTGTTCAACAGAGTCACCGCCTTGCGTCTGGTTGTTAAATTTATATCTAGCAAATATGGGGTTTAACTTTGGTTGTACATATTCAAGGTACTTGTCATAGTACGTTTTCAAACATTTAGAATCAGCTGCACTGAGTGTCCATGTGTTGAATATTTCACGACCTTTATCACCAACCCAGAGAAGTAAATAGCTACACTGCGTTTCCTCATCCTTCCCCTTGAGCGGTCCCTTAAAGACGAGATCAGCATGTTGTTGGAATTTCATCCAACAATCTGGAAGATTCGACGCTTCCCAATCCATGCGTGGAGGCGAAATGCCGGCTAGTTCCATCTTGAAAATAGAACGCTGCGAGCGTGGATTTATCGACAATGACAATGCTGGAAACGTGGAATGATTTCTGACACCATATAATATGGTAGGTGCACTAGGTAATATGTCATGGTGGTGGAGTAACACTCCAACTAAAAGCAACGTCCATGAAAATTGAGGTAACATTGATAAGTTTTATTTCCAGCTCCAGCCATGTTAACTTGACGAAGTGAACTCCAGTCCAAATCCGCACGAGAGATGCGCACGCATCTATTGTTTACAACAACAGTGAAAAGGGAGATGACTCCTAACAGTTAATTGTCACAAAAGTCTTAAATAATATTACAGGTATGCGATGTAAAAAATAATGATACCAGGAACATACCATTTCTTCGGCCTTGTGGCGACAAAATATTCTTTTATACTTCGCTTCATTGCATGATGCTTTCGACTATCGATTTTGCAGGCAGTGGATACTTGTAGACATGACTCGTCAGTTCCACAAATAACCGATATTCTGCGAATTCTAAAAAAAGGATCGTGTCCCTTATTTGGTAAGGTGGTGTCATTAGTTAAGGAGGGACGTTATAGGACAAGATTGTGTGGAATAAGAGCATGACTTTTTTAGTGGGCTCGCGGAGGGGGGGGGGGCTGGATCCGCCCTTGATTAGCTCCCTCCAACAGTGGTTCCAACAACAATTCAACATCAAATAACATTCTGCTGATAGTGATCATAGGCATCCAGTGCATTGGTAGTATTCACGAATTTCAGTAAATTTCTGGGCACCTAAGGACCGATCATATAAGTTGTCACTCACGGGGTCCAGTTACCACCCAAACATTTATTTGGGGTCCCGGTAGTTTTTTGGTTTTTTATGCGTTTTGGTCAATTTTAAGAAGAAGAAAAAAAAATATTAGGCTGAAAATATTTTGTCTGGGACTTCGAAAATTTTGAATCTGCCACCCCCCCCCCCCCCCCCCCCCACCCAAGGCTGATGCATACCAAATATCAAAAGATTCTTATGGTAGATCTGAAGAAGATGTCTAAAGAATATTCCTCATACTGCACTAATTTAAACATTTAGGCTCCCATAAAGAGCCCAAATATGGACCCAGGGAATTGCTTTCAATAAACATGTGAAACAATCTTCCAAAGAGGTTATATGTGAAATTTGAAAGCTTTTGGAGCAGTGGTTTGGGAGAAAAGTAGTCTTAAATGTTTTTCCCATTACCCACAGTGTTAAAAAATGCTGACTCAGCACTTTTTCAAGTCCCCAAAAAGCACCCCATGATAAAACCGATAGCATTTTTTTCTGACCATTCCATTCTGTTTTGTCCTAAGGAAGCTTCACACCAAATAAGAATTCTCAGTGCCGTGTAGTTTTGGAGATATGGGCGTTTTAATTTTTTTCTATTTTTAGCTCCTGCGGTTTCCGTGGGGCGACGGGGAAAATCGGGGCGTAAATTAAGTTCTTATGATCCAATAAGCCCTCATATCAAATTTGGTTCAAATCAGCCTCTCGGTTTGGAAAATAGAAATTTTGGGAGGGGCAAAAATTCTTGCCCCTCCCATAACGACGGCAAATATAGCCCCACAAACTTCTCTAACAAATCTGAGTCTACACCCCAAAAGGAAGCTGCACACCAAATATCAAGTCTCTGCTATTGCTGGTTCATGAGAAGAAGATTTTTTAAGATTTAGGCACACTTTTTGAGCATGGCCCTACCAAGGGGCGAGGCAACTTGAAAGTTGATTTGAACAAAATCATATTGCGATGTCATAAACTATTATCTCAAATATCAGTTAAATTGGTTCAGCGGTTTGGGAGGAGAAGACGCAAAAAACATGTTCACCGACGACGGACGATGGACGACGGACGATAAGTGATCACTTTCTTTCTCTTGACTGCAAGTCAGGTGAGCTAACTTAGATGTGAGTCTTCCATGAAGACGTGTGTCGCCTGGCGTTTCAGACAGAATTCTAAGTGGAAAGGGGGCATAACTCTGGACAAAATACAAATAGAAGGTGCACAATGCCATGATGTGATAAAGAATCACTGAAAGTTTCATCAAAATCCATTCATAGGTTAAAGAGGAGTGGCGGATAAGAGAAGCCTGGCGTTTCAGGCAGAATTCTAAGTGGAAAAGGGGCGTAACTCTGGAAAAATACAGCGGATCAAAAAATAAAATAGGAGGTGCACAATGCCATGATGTGATAAAGAATCACTGAAAGTTTCATCAAAATCCATTCATAGGTTAAAGAGGAGTGGCGGATAAGAGAAGCCTGGCGTTTCAGAAGAATTCTAAGTGGAAAAGGGGCATAACTCTGGAAAAAAATACAGCGGATCAAAAAATATAAAATAGGAGGTGCACAATGCCATGATGTGATAAAGAATCACTGAAAGTTTCATCAAAATCCATTCATAGGTTAAAGAGGAGTGGCGGATAAGAGAAAGTGTGACGCGGATGACGCGGACGACGAGGACGACGCAAGACGACAAAAGTAATCCCTATATGTCGCTCCCCACTTCATGAGGCGGCGACACAAAAATCACACTAGGATTTGAGTACCAGGTAGGGACAAAATGCGGGTTGTGTGACTCGCTGTTGGAAAGTGTTCAGGGAGATCCCTCCAACAGCGGTTCACACAACAGTTTAGCATCAAATGCCCATAATGTGATCATGGACATTCAGTGCATTAGTAATAATCTCGAAGTTTCCATCCAAGCAATCAAGGAATAAAGAGTTCAAAAGTCACAGTAGGATTTAAAGTACCGGATCTCTATTGGTAATTTTGACGCATGAATACAAACTAAAAGCTCTTATGGCTCTCAATAAAGGCAAATCGCTAGATGTATATGGTCTTACCATCGAACACCTTACCTATGCAGGCGATAGTCTGATTCATTACCTGACTTTACTTTTTAATAACATGTTTGAAAATGAGTGTATGCGCCACTGCTTGTGCTGACGATATAGCTGTAATTTCAAAAACTCCAGCAGATCTTCAGATATTAATCAACTATGCACATTACTACAGTCAAGCTCATAGATATCTCCTCCAACCTCAGAAGAGTGTTACGATCGAGGTGAAGCCCAGCAATAGAAAGATTAGAAGCCAGAAACTCCATTGGAATATGCAAGATGTAGAGATGCCACATGTGGAGCAAACTACTCATCTTGGCATACAGAGGGCAACTAGCACAGAGAGGTCAATATCTCTGACTGTCGAAAATAATATAAAGAAAGGATGGCGTGCAGCATACAGCCTGATGCCCATTGGTCTTCATGGCATCAATGGGCTCGATCCAGTTGCATGTATACATCTATTTCGTATCTACATCTTACCAATCTTAACTTATGGATGTGAAATTATTCGTCCGAAGAACGATAATCTACTCAAGCTAGAGATTTGCCAAAGAAAATTTATTAAACAGATTCTATCATTGCCTTCAAGGCTGGCTGACCCTGCAGTCTTCATACTGTCTGGACTTCTTCCTATTGAAGCACAAATCGACATTAAGGCATTAACATTTTTCAACAACATCTGCCGACAAGATAGTACATGTATAGAGAAACAGATGGCCATGTGGCAACTGTCACTGAAAGATATGAATAGTCATAGTTGGTTCATCGAGATAAAGAAGCTACTCTATAAGTATGACATGCCATCTCCTCTGAGCATTCTTCAGAAACCCATTACTAAACTGAAATGGAAACAACTTGTTAACAATAATGTGACCTCGTATTGGAAGGAACGCATTATTACTACTGCAGCATTATCCTCTTCACTGGAATACTTAGACTACGACAGCTATTGTCCAGGACAGCCACACCGATTACTCTGTGTAAATGGAGATCCAGGACGTATAGTTCCGCGTCTCTCCATAACATTAAGACTTATAACCAACACATACATCCTTGAGATTCACAGAAACAAATACCAGAACTACAAGGATCCAACATGTAAATTATGTAAAAATGGAGAAGAGGACCTTGCACATTTTCTTCTGAATTGTTCAAATCTCCAACATGTTAGACGCAGAATGCTGGAAGAGATAACAGACATCTACATGTATGAAAGAACCACAGGTAAAATATTCCAACATCTTTCTGAGTCTCAGAAGATACAGTTTATTCTAGATCCCTATGACTCACAACTTATAAATGATAAAGAAAGTCTTGTCACTCTTGAAGCTGTTTCCGGTAGGCTGTGTCACCAGCTGCATTCTACAAGGTTTCTACTGGTGAAGAATGGTTCCTAGAGAGAACTGACTGAGCATGCACATGCTATTGATTTTATACCTGATTTTTTAGCACTACACGAAGTATATACTTGAGCCGAGTTAGGATGTACGTGTATATAATGGCACCAGAATTTTTCTAAATTTTTTTTTTTTTTTTTTTTTTTATTTTTTAAATTTTTAAATAAGATGAAAGGATATACCCGTTGTGATCCAACGGTGGTTGCTCAAGATGGGCGTATCGAAAAGGAAGTAAGTAAGTGTGTAATGGCAAGGTCGATCCATGTAAACAAATTTATTGCTTCAGTTGGTGAGGGAAGAATATTTACATAGAACAGACAATCAATGCAATTTGCCTCTTTTAGTCTGCTTCCCTCGATAATCAGAATTTCAGCAGTGGCGTTGTCATGAGAATTTACGGGACATGTGGCGAGATCTTTTGTCGCAATGTTGCCCATAACCTTCAGTGTTTTCAATTTCCCAACGTAAATATGGCGGACACTTTTGAGACTGAAACGACCCAGGTTGACGACGTGCTTAGTCCTATCCTCGATGTGTTTTATTAAAAATTAAGGCTCAACTGCTGCAGTACATTATTGATAGTTCACATTGGTTGTTCATTGGAAGGTGAGGCGTCTCGCTATTTTTTGAAATCCTGCCCACGCCATTTCCGACTTTTTGACAGTACATATTTTGGTAAAGGCCAAGAATAGAGGACCGCGCGTTTTTTAAGATATTAAAACATTTTTTACAACTCTTTTGGAGTTTCTTATCATTCTAAGACATGTTTTACACAAAATTAGCCCAAAACGGCGATACCTACTGACAAATATCATCACTTTTAACCCTTTTTACATTCCGTTAACTTTATTCTCCAAACAATTTCAACAACAAAACCTGCGGTAAACAGGTACGCGATTCTTTGTTTTTTTCCGCTATCGTGTATACTCCATTTGATCGGAGTATACAAGGGTGTAATTACAATGGGAGAACGAATTAGGGTCAGTTTGGGATGGATACGGGTTAGCTAACCCATACCCAACCTAAACTGACCCTAGTACGCAAAGAAGGCAATGATTAGAATACGGCGACCAATGCATTAGGGTCAGTTTAGGATGGGTACGGGTTAGCTAACCCGTACCCATCCTAAACTGATCCTAGCATGCAAAAACGTAATGATTGCTCCCCTGTGACGTCACATCGAAATATCCACAGCTCCATTTCAGAACGCAATCAGAAATTCATTTTGTTTCAAAAACCCGTCACAGAGAAAAGGGTTAAAAGTGATTATTTTTGTGAGTGGGTATCGGTGTTTTGGGCTAATCTTGTGTAAAACATGTCTTAGAATCATAAGTAACTCAAAAAAGTTGTGAAATATGTTTTATTTTCTTAAAAAACGCGCGGTCCTCTATTCTTGGCCTTTACCCATATTTTCTAATGTCTCCAAATGACTCGTAAATTTGTTAAATGCATATTTTGCGGGTCCCATCACGTTCTATGTGACATGACCATTCCCCCCAACCCTGGTATCCAAGGGCAAGGCTGTTTCGTTACCAAGTTATTGTTCAATGAAATGTTCACATTTTTCTGTGTTTCTGGCTTCCATGTTGGCAGCCATGACTTTAGAATCACCTTAATCAAATCAGTTGAAAAAATGCCACTGGTGTTTTCTTCGATGTCGGTACCTATAAATTAGCTCCCTTGATGTGCACCAGTCATTCTTCAGGGATCAGGACAACTCGGACCAAGGACAACTCAATCCAAAGACAACTCGGACCAAGACATCTCGGGCCACTTTTGAAGACAACTCGGACAACTTTGAAGACAAGTCACTCAGGTAAAAATGGTCTCGGAGGGTAAGTTGAAAAGAATACAAAGAAAGAATGTTCGCTGTGTACAAGGTAATCTTTTCGATGAATGGAATAGGTACACTGCTGGGGAAATCAGTGCCCACCGACTGTTGAAAAAGTGTGGGAGTTACTATGGGCCACTATCTTAAACTGTATGGTTATTAACCCTTTACCTAACGTAACGACCAAAACCGACCAGCGCTATTCACGAAAATTGATATTCAATCTTTTTTATAGTGTTCTTTTTTTTCCTAGACATAGGTTATGACCTCTCCTCATTCTAATGATGGATCATTACCTATGTTTTGCAAAAAAAAATGAAAATTTATAGTAACACGAGTTTTTTTTATGAGTGTCGTTTGCTACTAGCGTTAGGTAACCATCACAATACAATGATGTTCTACTAATTGTTAAACAACTAGCGTGTCATTTATTAACTGGGTTTTTTTTTTTCATTGCTCGTTGTCTCAGGTTTATCTATTTACTCAAAGGTTATTGTTATTAATTGTAATTTCACAAAAGAAGTGTCAAAGGGGCTTAAAAGAAATATATCTCATAATTGTAAGAGGATAAGTTAACTTTTACCTTTATACACGGAAATTGCTATTCAATCTTTTTCTTGTTTTTTGTTTCCAAAACATAGATAATGCTCCCTCATTGGAACGAGCGAATCACGTCCGTTCCCGTGAGGTTTCATAACCTATGTTTATGATGAAGCAAAAAAATTAGTAACTCATGTTATGACTGTCATCTGCTAGAAGCGTTAGGTAAAGGGTTAATGTATATATATCATTCAGATAATAATGCAGATGTTCATACAGAGTTAAATTTGAAGAATTATGACTTTAAATACCAATACATATATATTGTACATATAAAATATGTGCAGAACATTATTTTTTATGTGAAAACTTTTATTCATTCATTTATTCATGTCTTTGATTGTCATGGCTCAGTTTTTAATAAATTGTTTAAACCGTGATTGGTTGTTATGAGAATTTCCCCACCAACTCAGAATCTTCGTTTGTCCACTCTTCAGGTCCGAATTATTCACCGAGTCAGTCCAAGTTGCCTAGAAAGTTGGTCCGACTTGTCTTAAAACTTGGGCCGATTTGTCTTGAAAGTTGGTCCGAGTTGTCTTCAAAAATGGTCCCAGTTGTCCTGAAAGTTTGGCCAACTTGTCTTCAAAGTTGATCTAATGAGAAGATGTGTCATTGTGTGTGCCAATGTTTCCATGGTGTACATGTAGCTGAATGTAGTACAATTTTTCATTCACAATAGTAATACCTTGAAGTGAATATAACCAAAATAGCATACAAGTACAGTGACTGCAGGCGAGTGAATGATCATTCTTCTCATTTTGATTTTACGAGAGTGAAAAATTCAGGAGAGTGATTTTAACCTCTTGTGATGACCGCCCAAATTGACCAGCATTATACACGGAAACGACCATACACAATTGTTTAGTCATTTTTACTCTAAAAACATAACTTATGACCCCCTCATTGGAATGAGCTCATTGAGTTCATTCTATTGAGGTGTCATAAGATGTTTAAAGCGAAAAATAAAAGATTTTAGGAATACCAGATGATGGTTTGCAAGTATTGTTTCCAAGTTGTGTTAGGTAACAAACGGATTATTTTGAAATGCAATATATAACTTATAGACATAATTTCTACACACATCATGAAGGAGAGTGATTAATTGCTCCCCTAGTGAAAAGTTTAGGAGAGTGAGTGATGGTGTGCGAGTGTGATCACCCTCCTTTCCCATCAGTCAATGCAAGTACAACTATATGCATTGAACATTCCAGGTGCATTTGCACTCCAAAGCAATCTGGGGAGGGCAATTGTTTTGCACTCCTTGATTTTCTAGATTTCCAGGCCTGTTACCTATTTTCGTCATAATTACCAGTGCCTGTGACTAAAATCGTCTTTACTCGAAAACTGAAAAGTACATGTAGAAGGGTGTGCTTAGACTCAGAGGGGCCACATGGTAACTCACGCTCGTAGTTAGGGATGGGCTTATACTAGAGTATGAGCTGAGACATGTGTAACCAGGCAGTGCAGTAAGTGATAGAAATTTGGGGGGGGGGGGGGGGGCTGAAGGGGAAATTGCTAATCAATTTTACAGGACAGTCATAAAAACTGCTATCAAAAATGTTTTTTAAAAACAAAAAATACCCTGTTGTACCCGCTGGTTCATACAGTTAAAACTAGAAGTCATGTCATGAAATGGGCACAAATAGCATGTCGCTTTGCGCGTTAATCTACATGTTATGACCATAGTAAAGCTATCGAATTCTGTACATATGGCATGTACACAAGCAATGTTTCAGCCAATAGACCTCTGGGTAACCCGGATGGTCCATTGGCAGAAACATTTCCTGTGTTTGCTATGAGTAACCAGGAGAACCAGCCGTGCTTTGAATGACATTCGATATTGCAATTGCGTGCAATTCCTACCCACAATTAAGCCTAGATAAGCGCACAGTTCATGACAGGACTTAACTGAAACATTTTAAAAAACTTTTTGAGCATTTTCCTCCACCCCCTCCCTATGGAACTGGGTATGTCGAATTGAAAAAAATGTAATGCACCTTCAGCACCCGCACTCACACAAACTTTCACTTGAATTGGCCCAGTGGTTTTTGAGAAGCCCAAAACATGGTGTTGACAGACGATGAAGGGACGAGGGGTGGAGAGCGATTAGACAAGCTCTGCTTGACTTCATCAAGGTGAGCTAAAAAGTAAAAACTGGACAGCGTTAGGGCTCGATTCAACTACTGGATTTGCAAAGCGATTTTCGAATCAATTTTCAGCTGTAGCTAATCAATTTCACATGACAAAAACATATAAATAATAGGAAATGCTAATCAAAATTTACATGTATCCAAGTTACCGGTAGTAAACTGCTATTCAATTTTTTAAAATTAAATCAACCCCTTGACGGCGTTATTCTCAAAAATAAACATTCAGATTTCATTATTTTTTTCTGTCTAAAAAACATACATGTAGCTGATGACCCCTCATTCAAACGAGCTCATTCCAATGAGGGGCCATAAACTACATACCTCAATCTACCAATTTGTCAACTTTAATTGACACTTGCCCCATTATCTTATTTGTGTTTGGCATTTCGTAGCTCCCCAAAGGAAATGTTTTGGTTATAACATTTTATCTAAATTATTTTTTCAGTATTTCAGTTAGTTTTATTGAGGAAAACTAATAGGTATTTAGGCATCATAACAATAATAAATACATTGTGATAAACAAAAGAATATCACACAATCTACTAGTAGTGAAGATTCAAAGATGTGAAGATTTTCTCCCTGTTGGAACAGGTTGGAAGGGAAATTTTAATTATATGTAACAAAAAGGGCCAAATAAGGTGCATACAGAGTGGAAAAATTACCCAAAATTAATAAATATACATGTTTGTTTAAGGAACTCGAGAGGAACACGAGAGTACCTTTAACATTGTAACTCAAAGAGAGATAAAGTAATAATGCCCCCACCTCCCACAGCTCATGTATTGTATGAGTTAACATGTCATCTTTTAGTATTTATGTAAATTATTTCAGTGTTGAGAAAAATAAACAACAATCCATTATCTGACAGAGTGACAACCAAAATAAGTTGTAGATTTATTTCTCTTACAAAACTTTTTATTTTACTGTTATTAAAATTTACTTAATATTTCTACCAATCAAATATCAAGTTGAATTTTCATCTGAGAAAGAAATGGCTGATTTATAGCTTAAAGTAATTTGATTTCATGAAAATGATGAAATTTGGGGAAATATTTAATCCATTATCTAACAAAATGGTCGAGTTATATTCTCTTGTGATAACTTACATGTATCTACAAATTATCTTACTTTCTTGACCGAGATATAACTTACATGTAGGTACATGTACAAGAATGTACATACTACATCAATCCTCTCTGGAATGAGCTCTTATAGAGAGTAAAAAAAAAAAACCAACAAATATTGTTACAAAACAAGAGGCCCCACAGCGCCTGAAGCGCACATCTTGTACAGAACACAATTTAAACAGAGTCCAAGAATGAGTCTACATTAAGCAAGCCATCTCCATAGGCTACACTGTCAATCCTTGAGTCCCCCAGGAGTGACAAAAATAATCTGGGCATCATGCCTTTTCTTCAGTTGATCATAAGTAAAATGTAGAGGTCCCCCATGAAGCCCCTTGATACAACCTATGTGGATTAATCTTAGTACCTCTAGAGGGTACTGAATACAAAATTTTTAATTCTTCAGCAAAATGGCCAATTCCGGCTCCCATAGAGAGCCCAAATATTAACCCAGGCTCTTGATTTGAACACAGTTAAATCTGACTTCCCTAGAGATGTTGTGTACCGAATATGAAAGCATTCTGACTGTTGGATCTGAAGAAGAGAAATTGTAAAGAAATTTCTTCGAATTGCACTAAGTTCAAATTTGGGCTACCATAGCGAGCCCAAATATTAACCTATGGTTCCGATTTGAACAAACTTGAATCTGCCCCCCTCCCCCCCACCCCCCCCCCCCCCCCCAGAGATGTTGTATACCAAATGTGAAAGCATTCTGACAAGTGAATCTGAAGAAAAAGATTTTTGAAGAAATTCCCTCATATTGTACTAAGTTAAATTTTGTGTTCCCATTTTGAGCCCAAATATTAACCTAGGCACTCGAATTGAACAACCTGGAATCTGACCCCCCTAGAGATGTTGTATACCAAATATAAAAGCATTCCGACTGATGGATCTGAAGAAGAAGATTTTTAAAGAAATTTCCTCATATTGCACTAAGTAAAAATTTGGGCTACCATAGTGAGCCCAAATATATACCTAGGGATCTGATTTGAACAAACATGAATCTGACCCCCATAGAGATGTTGCATACCAAATATCAAAGCATTCTGACTGATGGATCTGAAAAAGATTTTTTTAAATTACCCTCCATATTGAACAAAGATAAAATTTGGGCTTCCGTAGGAAGCCCAAATATTAACCTAGGGACTTGGTTTGAACAATCTAGAATCTGACCCTCATAACAATGATGTATACCAAATATTATAAGATTCTGACTGGTGGTTCTGAAGAAGATTTTTAAAGAATATTCCCCATATTACCCTATGTTAAAACTTTGGGCTCCTGTAGAGAGCCCAAATATGAACCAATGAGCTTTATTTCAACAAACTTTTATCTATGAGTGCTGTATACCAAATATCAAAAGATTCTGATGATTGGTTCTGGAGAAAAGATTTTTTTAAATTTTTGCAAATATGCTGACTCAGCATTTTTTCGATGCCCATTACAGCACACCCTAACATAACCGATGGCAATTTTTTTTTTACCATTCAGTTCTACTGGTCATAAGGATACTTCATACCAAATAAAAGCTCTCTGTTCTGTGGGGTCTGGGAAATATGGGCGTTTGAAAATATTTCTATTTTTAGCTCCCAGGGTTCCTATGGGGGATGCGGGAATTTTTTTTTTTTTTGCATGGGTCAAGTACTTATGACCCAATACTACCACAAACCAAATTTGGTTTATACCGGACCATCGGTTCAGAAAATAGAAATTTTGGGCGGGGCCAAAAATATTACAGTACCCCTCCTATTACAAAGCCAAATATTACTTCACGAACTTCGTTTGAACAAACTTGATTCTACACGTCATACAGTTAAAAATAGAAGTCCTGTCCAGAACTGTGCGCTTATCCAGGCTTAATTGCGCGTAGGAATTGCGCGCAATTGCCATATCGAATGTCATCCAAAGCATAGCAGGTTCTCCTGGTTACTCGTAGCAAACACAGGCAATGTTTCTGCCACTGGACCTCCGGGTTACCCGGAGGTCCATTGGCTGAAACAATTCTTCAGGCCTGGCATTCTGAAAAATGCAGGAGGGCAAAAAATCGCTCTCCTCAATCAGCTTAGGAGAGCAATTAGCTTTACACAGCATTTTAAGTATCCGGTTGAACGAACTCATTGAAACTGAAACCAACAGACTAAATCAGTGATTTTATTAACTTTACTAAGGTAAAGCGAAATCTCTTAGACATCTAGATGTCTCACTCAACAACCGAACACACACTTGACAAGACCTGTGTGTGTACCCAGACCTGTTGTCCAAGAAAGTCATACGCCTACTACTACCACCTTCAACCCCCCCCCCCCCCCCCCAAGGGGGTTGAAGGTGGTAGTGGTAGGCGAATGACTTTCTTGGACAACAGGTCTGCTTGAATCTATAGTCACATCCTGGTGCAAGTGCTTCAAGTGACAGGATAGTAGTAATGGTAGTATATTATAGTGTCAGTATTCCTTGAATAATTACCCCTCAAACTGTGATGTCAGTTGTTGAACTTGAAACTGACAGAAAAAAAAATATTGCTGTGACCCATTTTGCTTCAAATGATTGCAACTGTGTTTGGGTATGGTTGCAGCCATTACCTTTTACCACTAAACCACTTTCAAAATGAAATTACGTGATGTTATGTGACTTCGAAGTTAAATTACATTTTTGCTTTACAACAAAAAATTAATGTGAGCATAATACATGTAATCTCAATCATCCCAGACCAAAATATTTAGGAGGGCAATTTTTCGCTCTCCTTAATTCTTTCAGGAGGGCAGTAAGGAGAGCTAAAAAATCGCTCTCCTGAAATTGCCAAGCCTGATTCTTGTGCACAGGCCATATGTAGATATTTGATAGCCTTACTATGGTCATAACACGTAGATTAACGTGCAGACTGACGTGCTAATTGTGTGCATTTCGTGTCAGGACTTTTAGTTTTAACTGTATGGAAGCTCCATAGCAAATATCAAGTCATTGTACACACTGGTTTTTGAGAAGAATTTTAAAATATTTTGGAGCATTTTCCCCCACTCCCTCCCTATGGGTCTGGGCATGCTGAGTTGAACAAAAATGAAATGCCCCTTTGGGACCATCACTCACACAAACTTTCAATTGAATTGGCCCAGAGGCTTTGGAGGAGAAGACCAAAACATGGTGTTGACAGATGACGGACGGAGAGCGATGAGATTAGCTCAGCTTGACTTTGTCAAGATCAGGGTTGGGGCGAATACATTATAAATGTATTGAATACGAATACTTTGAAATTTTATGAATACGAATACACAAATTTCAAATGTATTTGAATACGAATACGAATACTTTACAATGTATTCATGAATACAAGCACAATAATTTTACAGATCTATCAGTCTACACCTTATTTCTACTATTACTGTAGAAAAATATTAGATTAGTATTAATAGTATAATGGAGTTGTTTAGGGATTAAAAATTAATACTTTGGCCAGACTGATATCCTTTGTCCTAAGAATAATATGTACAATTACAATGTTCAATTTACAGGGAAACAATATTTGAACAATGAAGAGTTTGCTATCAAAAGACAGATAAATAATTGAACTTACCTTCATGTGAAGTATGAAGTTTGATGTACTATTTGTTGGACCTGATATGAATGTTGGACAGTGCTTACATTGAACGTTTATAGTACCAGATGGATTATCTGGTATTTTGTAATGAATAAAAACTAGCGATTTGTTCCTGCATGACATCTTGGACAAAAACAAGTAAAGTATTCAAAAAGTATTCAAAAAATATTCATGAATACACCTCAAATTTGACTGTATTCGAATACGAATACTTTAAAATTGCATGAATATTGAATACATTCGAATACTTGAAAAGTTGAAAAAATGTATTGAATACAACTGAATACAACTGAATACCGAATACGAATACCCCAACCCTGGTCAAGATGAGCTAAAAAGGAACACTAGAGTTACATGTACTTTGGAGAGAAAAATGTAAATGAGAGAAATGTATCACATTTCACTACATGAACTTAAAAACACCCACAGAGTGAAAATTCCACCCAGACAATAATTCTTAAATTGTTTCAAAAAACAATGTTTCAGTTGATTGAACACAATGTTGAATTTTTAGAATCTGTCAAATTTAAATTTTGTATTCCTTGTACTTGATAACATTATTATTGCTTCACACAACATGCATGTAAGATGTTTGAGTGGAATTTCCACTCCCTGGAGATTTTGTAAAAATCCAGTCACTGGGTGATGCAATGTGTGTGTACAATTACTGAGTGAAGAATTTATTTGTTTATTTATTGGTGTTTAAGGTCACATATACTTTTGCACAATGGCTAATCATGACCACAACATGAGTATCAACTCATGACAAGGGGTAAGCATCAATAAGCCATGCAGACTTGGGGCCAAATGCAAATGCATTTAAATGCGTGATTTCAAGTATTTGCATTTGCATTTGAATATTTTAGAAGCAAGTATTTGCATTTGCATTTGAAAGAAAAAGTATTTTAAATTTCAAATACTTTCCAAATACATTTCAAATACTTTTGTCTTAACTCCATAAATTGAACTGTGCACTTGTTACTCAACAGATTAATTATATCTAGTTTTACACAGTTGGCTGGAAAGGGAATTCCTTCTTGTTAATTAATTTGTTTGTCCAGTCTAAAGAAATCTTGAACTTGGAAGATTACTGTGCTGATAAAGTGTGTTCATACAAACTGTGACAAGAGGCACAGCATGGTGTAATAAATGACCATCCACCTAGTCTTTTGAATCAACTGAAGTAGCATATTTTTTTATCAGAATACAGCCTATAACACAGGTGGAAAGTGGATTAAGGAACACTCATTCAACACTGGGTGAAAAATTATACAAGAGAAATTATACATGTATACCAAGCAGAAGAAATTGAATATTATTTTCTGTAACTGAACAAACTGAATTTTTTGATCAGTCATCAAAAGACCATTCTAAGCTTTTGTTTTTTTTTAGTGGGGATTATAGATTAGGACCCTTGTTATTACTCGTTTGTGTTGCTGAAATAAATTTATTATTTGATAGAATGTAATCAATCCACAATGGCCGTGCTAGGGCCAAGATAGTAATACAAAAATGTTTAATAAACATTGAAAGAAAGATTTAGTTGATTTTTAGTTTTATTTTCTTTAACTTGTCAGAATGTATTTGAAAGTATTTGAAAAGTATTTGAATTGATTTTCAAATGCATTTGCATTTGAACAATTTAAGCTGCATTTGCATTTGTATTTGCATTTGAAAATTTGAAAAGTATTTGCATTTAAATACTTTCCAAAGTATTTGACCCCCTGTCTGAAGCCATGTTGCTCTTTTTAGAGAGGGTTTGCACCTCTCAAGCATTGGTGACTGGGTCCTATTTTACCAGTAAAACAGAGCTTGCTTACGGCAGTGAACAGGCACTGCTTCACTTCCTGGGGTTTCCGCGGGGAAGTAAAGAAATAATACAAATAAAATGTTTTTTGGGGTAATTCTACAATTTACAATGTAATTCAATTTTTGTTTTTGCAGCTTTAATTCTTAACCCTTTACTAGGGCTGAAACGGTTGACTCATTTTCACAACTGACTAACCGATAATATCCGGTTAACCGTAGCCATTATTTCACCGAATCTGGGATCAAAACTATAGGAATTGGAGAGCAGTATTCCCAGAAACTATTCTGTAGTGTGTATACAAACAAACATTGTCGAGCACTCGACAACGTTCGTTTGTATACACACTACGGAATAGTTGTTTCTGCGGTTACTCAGTTCTCACGGAAATTGACGATCATTAACGAAGTTTTGAATGCCAAAGCCGATCATTTCTCAACATATACAGCGCTGCTTCGAGGTGTAATCTATCCCAAAGGAGAAGCGGCAGATTTACTACGTTTTAACTGTGGAATGGCGATCACTATCAATATTTCAGATAACCGGTTGACATTTTTTTAATCGGTTAGGTAGTTAACCGGCTATCTGGTTAACCATTTCAGTACTACCCTTTACCCAACGATTCGCCCACATAATATGCAAATTCAGCAGTTGAAAAAATATTATTTTTTCAAAAAATTTCAACAAAAACATATCATGTGACCCTTGATGGAACGAGCTCGTTCCAGTAAGGGGTCACATGATATGGTTTTGTTGAAATTTTTTGAAAAAAATTATATTTAAAATAAAAATTTTTGATATCGTCTGCGTTGGGTAAAGGGGGTAACATCAATACAGTTAAAACTAGAAGTCCTGTCATGAAATGCGCACAAATAGCATGTTGATCTGTGCGTTAATCTACGCGTTATGACCATAGTAATTCTATTAAATTCTGTACATACATGTATGACCTGTGCACAAGCAATGTTTCAGCCAGTGGACCTCCGGGTAACCCGGAGGTCCATTGGCAGAAACATTGCCTGTGTTTGCTACATGTATGAGTAACCAGGAGAACCTGTCGTGCTTTGGATACCATTCGATATGGCAATTGTGCGCAATGCCTACACGCAATTAAGCCTAGATAAGCGCACAGTTCGTGACAAGACTTCTAGTTTTAACTGTAACATGACAATAATTTATTGAATTTCTGATAAAAAAAAACAGCAATGACATGACTACAGTTAAAACTAGAAGTCCTGTCATGAATGGTGCGCTTATCTAGGCTTAATTGCACGTAGGAATTGCGCACAATTGCCATATCGAATGGCATCCAAAGCACAGCAGGTTCTCCTGGTTACTCATAGCAAACACATGCAATGTTTCTGCCAATGGACCTCTGGGTTACCCGGAGGTCCATTGGCTGAAACATTGCTTGTGCACAGGCCATATGTACAGAATTTGATAGCTTTACTTGGGCCATAACGCGTACATTAACGCGCATATCAACGTGCTATTTGAGCGCATTTCATGACAGGACTTCTAGTTTTAACTGTAAATAGGTTAGCGATAAAGAAATAATACAAATAAAATATTTTTGTGGTAAATCTACAATTTATTTCAATTCTTGCTGTAGCTTTAATTCTTAACATGTTAATTACAATGTATTTTCTTGAATTTCTCATCAAATCAAGTCATGGCTGCTTTAAAGTATGCCATGACTTGATTTGATGAAAATACAGAGAAAACCAATACATGTACATTGTATTTTTAAAAAAGATATCATTCATTTGTAACTTAAAGTATAAACCCTTTACCCAACGAATCGTCCGCATCCACCCACGAAATATGCAAATTCAGCAGCTAAAAAAATATTATTGTGCGAAAAGTTTCAACAAAACGGTATCATGTGACCCACATGATATGGTTTTCTTGAAATTTTTTTTAAAAAATGATATTTAAAATAAAATTTTTTGAAATCGTCTGCGTTGGGTAAAGGGTTAAATGTTTGATGTAAAATACAGTAATAATCAAAATAAATTGTAACTTTACAACAAGATTTCTATTTTATTGTACATCAATAATACAGTACAAGACAAATAAGTTGCAGCATAAGTTGCATAACCGCAATAAACTAAGTACATGTGTATGTAGTACATGGAGAGTGTATTATCACTCAATCACCCGCAGAGGGGAGATTCCACCCGTGCGATAATTGCAAATTTGTTGCAAAGCCAAAACAGCACCAGCAAAGTTTCAGCCAATTGACCTCCGGGTTAAACCCGGAGGCGCATTGGCTGAAACATTGCTTGTGTTTTTTGTCGATATATACACAATTTGAAAGTTATACATGTAGCTTGGGTGATTACTCCATTCCGCGAGTGATTTAGTTACAATCCACTCTGTATGTACTGTATACTGCTGCTCCTGCACGGATAAGATCAGAATCTGACATCATTTTCTGGAAAGCTATCAATGAGAGCTTTCCAGAAAATGATATCAGCTTCTGGTCTTAACAGTGTAGAAAGAGAAAGATACACAGTTTATTGTGGTTATCCTACAACTTATTTTGACTTGTACTGTACTAGATACTGATATGTTATTGAAAAGTTTTCACACAGAGAAATGATATCAGAAGCTGATGTTATCAATATAGGAAATTTCTTGTTATCCTACAACTTAATTAGATTTCTACTGTACATTGTAAATGTTAATATTAAACAAATCACATTTATTCTCCCTTAAATATCTGGATTTTATTTGACCTCCAGGAACCTACAGCTAGGGTTCTGTTACATGGATTATAATTTATACACCAGGGATCATCCATTAATAGTTGCTGATTGGATAAAATTGTACGGACATATTGACCATCTTTGGTTAATTGAATGCTGTGTCCATTACTAAAACAACAGACATACACATCCCCCACACTATTACAGCATAAACCACTCGGTGACTGTAAATCTGTGTGTGTGACTATATTAATGACTGTCTGTAAATCTTCAGACATAGTAACCACTCTATGACCATAGTCTGACACCAAGATATAATTGTTGTCAGTCGTTGTTACATAAAGTGGTGCATTAAATATTTTATTTGAGTTATTTACAATTTTGTTGTTATCATTTATATTTCTGACAACTTTTTTATGACAGAAAGTAATAATAAAACTATCATCCATTCTACAGATTCCATGACATTTGTCTGACAACTGAATCTGAGAATGAAATGTTAATGATTTTAAGTTATATTTTACAATTTGTTTTTTGTCGGGAATTGTGACAACCACAATATCTCTATAAACACACAGATCATAAGGTCCACCCGGTAAATCAATATATGTAATTAGTTGACCTTGTGAATTTATGTGATATAATTTGTGGGGGACCCGTGCTGCTACTAACATCTCTCCATCTGTATCGGATATAAACTTTATACTGCAGATATAATGACCCTCACAACTCAACTCTCTGTCAAATGCAAACTGTTTGACAGGTCTTTCATTAACTCTACATGTTGGATCGGAAGTCAAAGCATGACCTTCGGCAGCAAACGACCCACTGGAGAGTCTGGGTCGTTTGATCCTGAAGTCCATGTCTTGACTTTTATGTAATGATGTAACAGAAATAACTTGTTCCAGACCAGAATATATACTTTTAACAATATCTTCATTTTCTTGAATCATTTTATCGCTAATTTCAAACAATAACTCATTCATTTCATTCAAATTATCCTTAATACTGTTAATCTCATTGTTATGACGTGATGGAAAGTTGATGAAATCTTCTGGTCCATATTTTCTGTCATCTTTACTCGAGTGCGAGGAAATATTACTCGGCTGGCTGTTTTCACATTGGTTTGTAGAAGACGTGGACTGTTGAGGTTCCATTATGTTCCGATGTAACATTTCTCCATCATTTGTAACATTTCCTACTTTTTCCTTCAGAGCATTATATTTTTCAAATGATGAATGAATTCTGGACAGTTCATCTTTCCTGATTTTTTCAAGTTTTTCAAGGTATTTCATCTCAGCTGTTACAACTTTATCCTTAATTTGCTTGAAAATGTTTTCAATCTTTATTTTGTTAAGATCAAGGCGGGAATTAACTTTGGTCAACTGATTTCTCAATTCATTTTCTCAATGTCGGATCGAATACGCTGGACTCCTTTCACATATTGATTAAAATTGGATTTTACATCTTCGATCGTGATCAGAGACTCCGAACAATTTCTGTGATTTGCTCTCCTACAAATTTGACAACAACTTTCTTTGTGGCTGTTACAGAAAAAAACAAATTCTTTGTGATGCTTTTGGCAAACATGTCCCATATTTTGTTGACTGTCGTCAATAGTGATAGGAAGCAACGGAAAATTCTCTGATCAAAATTTTTGTTAATTTCGATTTTTAGTTGATAGTTAAGTTGTAGTGAGTGGCAAAAGTCATTCGATATCAAATTTTCTTTTATTGACGACATCTTCGAGTCGATATTGTGATCTTTTATTCTTTAAGTTGTTCGAAATCTCAGGTTGATTTTTTGTTTACATCGAATTTGAGAAACATTGTGTTTGTAACGGTTTTCGAAGCTTCGGAAGAATCAAAATTAACTCTTTCTGCTGTGATCCAGAAACGATAAATTACATTTCTACTTGAAGGGAAATTTACTACATCTAGCAGATAACCGAACTGCACGTCAGACTAGTCTTTTTCTCAAATAACTGCTATTTCATTCTATCCCGACTGAGTGAGTGCATATTCTGAAGTCTTCAAATGAAGTTCAACTTGTTCATCGGTTTTCAACCTCTTCAATAAAATCAACTGTGTCGGTGTTTCTGAGAACTTTTGATGTACTATCTAATATCATTATTATAATCGGAAATTGAAATATTAACTGAATAATTGGACTATCAGTGCTACTATGTCTTCCATTGAAACAAGAAGAAAGAAATCCCCAAAGTCAATTGTTGCTGTTAATAGTAAAACTAATTCTGAAAACAGTTCTAAAGCCGAAGGACAAAGTGGTTCCAATGACGATATAATTTCATCTGCCCGTCCAAGGAATTATACCTTAAACAAGAAAAAAGCCCTCATAAAGAAGCTAAAAGCTGCAAATTCTTTTAAATATAATGTGGAAGTCAAAGCTGGAATGAATTTCACTATAGAGCTCAGCACAGGTGGGTATGAAATTTTCAAAAGAGCAATGAAGAAAGTGTTGAAAGAATCACATGATAGCATAGCAGTAATTGAACCATTCAGAGAAAAAAGTAAAGATGCTCTCCAAGTTGATGAAGTGGTTCGTGTTTTCAACAGAGGTACACGTGGTCGTCCAGGCAAAAATCAACGTTATGTTGTGAATTGTTATAATACCAACTCAACTCTACTGGTTAATGGAAGAGAAGCAGACACAACTTTTTTTCAAAAGCATTTGCCTCTAATTGAGTATGAGGTCTTTACAGATGAAAACATCAACTCAATTGACAGTATTCTCAAGCAAATCTTGTCAAGCTCAGCAGAAGCTGATTTCAAGAGAAAAGACACAAAAAAGAGCTCACAGCTGATCTGTAGAGACACACGCAAGAATTCAGACAAAAATTCAGTGTCGCAGAAAATTCCAATCGTACATAATAGTGCCTGTGACATCATAAACAATGGGGACCAATCTTATAGTGCAACTCATACCATGCACGGACCTTCTGTCACTGAATTAACTATAGTTGAAGCTCTATGCCAATTATGTCAGGAACCAGCAGTCATCGATTCCATCTGGTGTGCGACATGTAACAGCTGGTATCACTATAATTGTCTTCATCTAACCGATTTGGACATTGGGAACCTTGAAGTTGAAGATAAAGAAAAGTCTTACATTTGTCCAGCTTGTAATAATTCAGCATATGATGTTCACAACAAATCTCTACCATGTCTTGGTGAATCGAAACACTCACAAAATTCACCCACTTCACATCAGGATGAATTAACAACATATAACTCACAAAGTAACCTGAATGACACAATAACTGTCGCTGCATCTGGCAAGTTGATGAATATACATGATATTCAGAAGAAAGTCCAGCCAAATTATAATGAGAAGAAGAGAGATGATGTCAACGAAATGGTGTCTGAAAATAAGAAAAAAGAAATAATGGATGAGAGCAGCAAATTATTTGACCAGAATAAAACAAATCTTAATCCACCATGCATGTCAGAAGATATCTTAAAGCTGAAAAAGGAGCTGAAAGCAAGAGAACTCAAGCTGAATATTCGAGAAAAGATTATAGAAGAGAAAGAACTGAGTTTGAGAGAACAACACAAACAAGTTGCACTGCAAAAAGCTGAAATCATGAAGTTAGAAAATAAAATCGATGAGTTAAATAACTCAAATCAGCTTCTGCGAAAAAGAATTGCCTCTTTTAACCAGACAAAAGACAATTCTGATTATATCAATACACAGAAATATGTAAATGGAAATCTTACTCCTCCACCTGGATTTGAAAACACATTTCATGGAAATCAATATAGTGACAGACTTATGCAAGAAATTATGTTAGTTCGACAAAAACAAACAGAAATGGAATTAGATCAACTGAAAATACACAATAAGATGTTTGAACAGCAAATATTACTTAACTCAGCTTTTGTCTCTCAACACCATGCATATGTACCATCTGGCTTTGCAATACCATCACACAATCAACAGATGCATACTTACAATTACCAGGACTTTCAATTCCCCAATCAGAACAGTTCAAATTATAACATGGCATATATGAATGCACTACACCACCCAATCCTGCAAGACAGGAAGTACAGAGATCAAAATATGAATAATATACAGAATTTGAACGGGGCTACAAAGCAAAACTATTCACGTAGCTTGCATACAAATGATATAAAAGCAAATTGTAGATATTACCACTCGCCTAATGAAACAACTGCTGGTAGTGAATTTAGTGAAAACAAGTCAGCACAAACATGTACATCATCTGCAAGTCATAGGCCACAAAGTTTTACTACTGATAAAAACAGAAGAAATCACATGAGTCCTAGGATGAAGAATCCACTGAACTCTGGTTGCAGGAATCCAAGTGACCAACAAAATGATGAGAAAGTAGCCTTCCTTCACAATTCAAAAGATTTTCTTCCCTCATCTACAGGTACATCTGTTTCTACTGGTGTTAAACAGCCTTTTTTAGGTGGGGGCCGAGCCTCCGAGGTCGTATGGATATAGCTGACAACAAAAAAGTTTCCAAGTCCTGTAGTCAGCAGCAGCTTCCACTCAAAATCATATCCTTTAATACTCATGGGATAAAAAGCAACTATGTGTATATCAACAAGCTACTACAGGACGCCACAATTTTATGCATTCAAGAACACTGGCTGCTGAAATTCGATAACAAATTTTTGAACACCATCAATCATGAATTCTTGTCCTTTTCCAAATGCATTGATGAATATGATCCAATTTCTCCGTCTCACATACCACGTGGTCATGGAGGAGTTGCAGTTATGCTGAAGAGGTCAATCCCAAATCCTAAATTCCTTCCTGATGGATCAGAAAATATCATTGTTGTAGAAATTTCATCCTGTCCACCGATCTGCTTAGTAAATGTATATATGCCAACCAAAGGTGATAAAGAACAAGATGTAAAATTCATTGAGATGTTAGATGAAATTGCTGAGATTAATGTGAAATATGAAGATACTCACACAATGATTTTTTGTGGTGATTGGAATGCTTCACTGAAAATGAGAAAAGGGTTTGTTCGTGATTGTATATTTGATGAATTCATAACCAAGAATAAGCTTGCAACCATCAACATTGACAAACCTACCTTCATCCACTTTAATGGGAAGAGTTGCTCTCAGATAGACTATATCTTCATGAATGAAAAGAAAGCAGAAAATATGGATATCAGTATTGCTGACAGAGAACATGGTAATGTATCAGATCATGTACCAGTGACTGCAGTTCTCAAGCTTATGTTGAATTCAAAGAAGTCCACGAGACTGCAACATGAAACAAGACCAAGGTGGGACAAATGTAATGCTGATTTGTACAAAAACTATATTGAAAAGAATTTGAAACTCCCATCCTCAGTTCTGTCTACTGATTCCATCGAAAGAGAAATTCTTCATCTCACTGAGGTTCTGCACGGGGCATACAAAACAAGTACTCCATGTTTGAAACATTATTGCAGGGTTGGTCGCAAACGTGTAAGGAAAAAATGGACCAAAGAAATCCAAGATGCTTTGCAGAAATCCAAACAGTCATTCTGGAAATGGAAACAAGCTGGAAAACCGAATGATTCTAATAGTGAAGAACTAATTGAAAGAAGGAAGGCAAGGAATGCTTTAAGCAGAATACAAAGAATTGAGGTTGCTAAAATTAGGGATAACGAGATAGAAAAGATAATGAATGCTAATGAATCTGATAAGGATTTGTTTTTTAAACTCATCAGAAAGCAAAGAAAGACGGAAGAAAATATAACTGATGAACTCATTGTAAATAACAGAACTCTATCCACTCCAGAAGAAATATGCACTGGATGGGCGACTTACTTCCAACAACTCGCAACACCAAAAGTTGAGAAAAATTTTGATGAAGTGCACAAGTCTAATGTTGATGATGATTTGAAGGTGATTGAGTCCATCTGTGAAAACCAAGGCAAAAATATTCCAGAGGTATCCTGTGAGAAAGTTGCCAGCATCATTCGTCACCTGAAAACATCAAAAGCTCAAGACTGTACTAGCATACAGGCTGAACATCTGAAAAATGGTGGAAATCAAATTGTAGAGTTCCTTACATGCTTTATTAATAAATGTTTCAAGCTGAAGAAAGTGCCAGATATTCTGAAGATGGGGATCATAACACCTATACACAAGAAAGATGAGAAAAATGATCCAACAAAATATAGAGGAATTACAGTCACACCAATAGTTTTGAAAATAATTGAGAAAATCCTGATTAGCCTCTCTGATGACAATCTTATGACAACTCAATCCAAACTGCAGACAGGATTCACAAAGGGTCTTTCAGCTTCAAATGCAGCTCTAATCATATCCGAGGCAATTACAGAATCTAAAGAAATGAAGACACCACTTTTCCTGGGCACTCTCGATGCTCAGAAGGCATTTGATGTTGTTCCACATTCTGCTCTTATGAGAAAGTTGTTCCTTGACAATATTGATGGTGATGAGTGGATAATTCTTAATCATCTCTACGAAAATATGAAATCAAAGGTAAAATGGAATGGACATATATCGGAACCCATTATTATCAACCAAGGTGTTCGTCAGGGAGGAGTACTCTCAGCGACTCATTACAAGCGCTTCAACAATGCTCTCCTGCTGAATCTGGAAATGAGATACAGTGGAGCCAAGATTGGACAAATACGCATTCCCCATGTAACCTGTGCAGATGATGTTGCTCTCCTCTCTCATGACTCAACTGAATTCCAACAGATGTTATTGGAAGTTGAAGACTACTCTAAAAGAGAAAGATACCACATCAACCCCACCAAGAGCACTGTATCTACGTACCATCCATCAAGATATGCTCCTACTGGTGAATCATTTGAATTTGAATCCAAAATTATTGAAAATGTTGAATCAGTTGTCCATCTGGGAATTGGAAGAAGAATTGATGGCAAAAGTGATGTGGATTCAAGAATTCAGAAAGGGAGAAAGACAATTTATGCCCTGATGGGAGCTGGGCTACATGGATCTGTTGGACTAAACCCACAAGTTTCTGTTAACATCTGGAAAATTTTCATCCTGCCTCGAATATTGTATGGTATGGAATCATTATCTTCATCTTCAGCAGATATCAAACAATTGGAATTGTTTCAGAGAAAGACCTTGAAGCAGCTACAGTCACTACCAACTCGGACCGCCACTGCAGCAGTATATGGTCTTCTTGGTGTTATTCCAGTCGAAGCCTTAATTCACAAGAAAATGTTATCACTATTTGGTAATATATGCAGGAGAAAGAACTCAGTTGAGAGAGAGATAGCTCAGCGTCAACTATCGATGAAAGATTTAAAGTCTGATAGCTGGTTCTCCATGGTGAGGAAGATATTATCAAGGTATAATCTACCATCAGCTTTTGATATCCTTGAATCACCACCAGAAAAGATGGAATGGAAAAAAGTGATCAATGCACATATTGATAATTACTGGGAGGAAGAAATCAAAACTGAAATAACAAGTAAAACATCACTCAGATATTTGAATTCTTCATCAATCAACATTGGTTATCCTCATCATGTATGGTCAACTGTGAAAAACAATGTACAAGACATAAAACGAGCTGTGGTCAAAGTAAGAATGCTAGTGGGAGTATATACCATGCAGAACAACAGAGCAGCATATTACAATGAAAGTCCGATCTGTAAGATGTGCAACAAAGAGGTTGAAAATGTTGAACACCTGCTAACTACATGCACTTACCCGGTAATAAAAAAGTGTAGAGATTCAGCTCTGATAAAACACCAGTCTCTTATTCCCGTTCCTGCTTTCAACTCAATCACTCACACTCCTGCTCTTCTTACGCAACTCATACTTGACTGTTCCTGTGATAGTTTTACTGAACTGTTAGACTTAAATTACACCTTAATACAAAAAATTGAATACTGGTCCAGATTATATATCATGAACCTTCATCAACATAGATCAGCAACTCTGATGGAGGATCACAGCAGAATGAGTTAATTGAAACAAAATCAAATATAATTATTAAGAAACAATCATTGTACATAAATTATCTTACTCCATTTAGGAGGTGCTGCGAAAAATCAACGCTGGGATTTCATAAGAAGAAGAAGAAGTCGTCTGAGACTGCCAAAAATGCTCCCTCATTCTCTCTCTCTGTGTTACTGTTTCTTGATGATGCCATTATTTCGGTTTGTTGTTGTTTTATACCAATGATTTAAATATATTTATATAAGTGGTGAGGAATTTATACAGTGAATAATAAATTGACTTTCTGACGACGTCGTGAAACGTTCGAAGACTTACGCCCAAAACTTGCTAAAGGAAGTGGAAATACAAGTTTATTGATCACGTGATTTGATAGGTTCCAAGACAAGCGTACCACGGACGACTCGTACCCTGGACAATCGTACCCTAATATGAAGGGGTAACAAGTCGATCTGACCACAAAGACGATCCGTCCCCAGACAACCCGGCCTCAGCCGTTTCTACACTAAAGACGATCCGTCCCCTGTCGATCCGCCCCCAGACGATCCGGCCCCATGTAGAATATAATTAGTTGTGCCATGTATTGCTTTGTGAGGGTTTTAAAAAAATATTCCGAGATGAACTTTATTTAATAAAAAAACATAACTGAAAAACACAAATAAATGGAGAGGATACAAACAAACATTACATCATAACAAGCACCAGTGAATTTTATTTAAGCACTAAGGGGTGAACTTTATTTAGCCATTGACCTAATTAACTATTTTTTTTTCAGTTTTTGCATCAAGACATATCGTATAAGTAAAAATTTTGAGACAAAAAAAAAAAAAGGAAAATTGAATGATATTTTTTTCAAATAACGCTGTCCGATTTTGGCGGTTATGTTACGAAACGCAACAGAAAAACAAAAAAAATTGGAAAATTCGAAAGCAAAGAAACATTGCATCACACATTATAAGAATTTGCTAAAAAGGAGCAGTTCAGTGATGAATTTTATTAAACCCGATTATTTAACCTAACACACGAAGCAGATAGCATTATTCTGGAATAACTATAGCGCAGTTCTCAAAAATTACCATTCGATTTTCATTCTTCTCTTCATTTTTTGAGTCAAAAAGATTTGTTATAACACAGTTAAAACATTTAGGTTTATACAAGGGTTTTGAATAGACTAATGATAGGAATTAAATAACAAGTCGTTAAAATACAAGTTTTCATTTCATTTTTGTATTTCTATTTCATATTTCATATTTAATTTGCCAACCAGACTACAATAAAAATAACTACAGTTAATTGGGGCCGGATCGACTACAGTACATGGGGACGGATCGTCTGTAGGTACGAATTGTCTCTCGTAAGGGTACGAATTGTCCCGCAAAAAGGTACGAATTGTCCAATGTAAAGGTACGAATTGTCTAGTGCGAAGGTACGCTTGTCTAGTTCAAAGGTTGTCACTAAAAAGTGTATTCAGACCCGGACTCCGAAATCACTGACTCCAAAAATATTTCTTTTTATAACTCTTTTATTTATATATTAATTACGCTGAAGTTCAACATAAATGTACAGAATTATGTGTAGTATACACATAATCATATAATTAAATGTTACCAAAAAAACTTATGATTTTCATTAAATTGACTTTTATTGAGTTTTGACTCACTGAAAAGTGTACTCGGTGATTTCAACGAATTTCATTCTAATTAATATAATACATTCTTCCAGCTAATCTGCTGCAGTATTAAAAATTTCCCCTTTAAGCATGATTAATTTCCAAATTGATTATTGAACTTGCTTTAGACATCGTAAAATACAAATATATTCTTAATACTGAAACAAATTCGCTGGAAGAACTGGGAAGAATGTATTATATGAATGAGACAATGAAATTTCGTTGAAATCGTCGAGTACACTGCTCAGACTCAGGAAGTCTCGCAGAAAATCAAGATTCCATGAATGATGTCATTTCTAGTTCTGTTGAAAACCTGATTGTGCAAAATGTAGAAACAACAAATGACATGCCCACGGGAGGAAATAATTCTTTTGACCTTAATTCTAGGAATTTCTCTGTGCCCTCTGACCCGCACAGTCATGAAACCTCCATGGAAGAGCCATCGCCTAACAGTTTAACCGACAATGTCACTTTCAATATTATAAACGCTGGATCAGAGCGCGGTGAAAGACATGCCCTGATGGCAAGCTGTACAGTTCCGTTGTTTGTGGTGCTGAATCTGATTAACCCTTTCTTATTTGTATTATCTGCTTAACTTTTACTACATTTTAGTTTTGTGGGGTTTTTTTTTGTTTCATTTGTTCGAACGAGAGTGCTTGTGTGTTATATTTTCGTTTTGTTGGTAATATATTTCTTGAAAAAATAATAATAATAATTTAATAATATTTTATTTTCTAGAGCGTAAAACCACAAATACTGCTGTAAAACGCTTGACAGAAATAAATACACCTTTCCAAAATAAAGAGTCACATCTGCTTTGGTTGCCTCTTACAGAGGTTCAGGAGAATGCTTCAGTGAATAGGAAAGTTTTAAGATTTCTTTTGAAGACATCAAGTGTTTCTGAAATTCTGACACTAATTGGCAGGGAATTCCACAGTCTGGGACCCATGATGGAGAACACACAATCATGAGCCTGATTAGATCTGCTAAAAGGTACAACTAGTTGAATTTGGTTTTTAGATCTGAGACTGCGTGATGGTTTATATACAATGAGGAGCTCTTGCAGGTAAACGGAAGCCAGTTTATGGATACATTTGAATACTAAGATCAATATTTTGAAATCAATTCTCTGTTTAACTGGAAGCCAATGTAGTTGTCTTAAAACAGGTGTTATGTGTTCAGAGCGTTTGGTACCAGTAATTATCCTAGTAGCAGTATTCTGAACTTTTTGAAGCTTCTGAATCAGACACTGGGACAGCCCCACTGACACTATAGTCTAGTTGTGAGGTGATGAAGGAGTGCACAAGTTTTTCAAGTGCTGACTGTTTATGATAAGGTCGCAGTCTTCCAATATTACAAAGCTGCCAGTAGCATTTTTAACATATTTTATTGATATGGATGTCTAGTTTTAAATTTGAGTCCATAATCAGTCCAATATTATTGGCCTATTTACTTTTCATAGTGATGTTGTTTCCAACCAGAATTGATGTAACACGGGGTGTAGGCATGCGAACGCCAGATATCACTAAGAATTCAGTTTTTGAGTAATTCATTTTCAGTTTAAAGTCTATCATCCATTCCCGCACAAGATTTATGCAAGTTTCCATGTTATTGACTGCAGTGAATGAGTCACTTGGAACAGATGGGTTGAATGTGATGTACAGTTGGGTGTCATCTGCATACAACAAATGATATGATATGCCATGCTTTTTAAGAAGGCGACCCAGAGAAGAAGTATACAGAGTAAACAAGAGTGGACCAAGAACTGAGCCCTGAGGAACACCATACTTTAACGTCCTGCTTTCTGAACCGATTTTGTTGATATATATTTGTTGACTGCGACCTTCTAGATATGATGCAAACCACGATAAGACAATTCCACATATGCCATGCTGTGTCGATGTCTGCATGAGAATTCCATGGTCGACTGTGCTGAATGCTGCTGACAAATCCAAGAGAACAAGCAGTAGGCCTACAGCCTTACCCTCAGACACTGATTTAACAATGTCATTGTTGACTCGCAGTAAGGCTGTTTCTGTACTGTGGTTGACTTTATATGCAGACAGGAAGGGCTCTAAAAGATCATCTTCATGCAGATGATTTTTGAGTTGTAAAGCAATAACCCTTTCCAACAATTTAGACAGGAAAGAGAGGTTCGATACTGGTCGATAATTCTTCAGGTTGTCAGGATCAAGAGATTGTTTCTTGATGAGTGGTGTAACAAGTGCTTTTTTTCAATGGGTTTGGAACAAACCCCTCATGTAGGGATGCAGATATAATAGATGTTATAGCTGGCAGAAGATAATCAATTGTCTCTTTCAAAAGGAATGTTGGAATTTGATCTAGATCATTGGATTTATTGGATGATGATAAAATCATTTTTCGAATGTCGTCTTCTGAGACAGAGTGAAAATTAGAAAAATCACTTTTTATGTCAAGATGATGAAACTCTGGTGGTTCACATGATGGTATACTATCCAGAATTACTTGAATTTTTGTTATGAAATAATCGCTGAATTTTTCCAGAATTTCTTCAGTATTTAGATGATCTGGGAGAATGACCTTTTGTTCTTTACCAAGGAGACTATTGGTTAGCGAGAACAGCACCCTTGTATTAGATGGCTCCTCTCAGTTCTTAATCTCAAAGATTCAGGAGTTCTAGGATGAAAATCAATTAATAAATAACCATGATCAATACTTGTTGCATCTTGATAACATGCATTTAAATGTGGTAATTGAACTTGATTTGACAATACTTTAATTTGTCCTTTATCTCTGGTATTTTGAAATAAAATCATGTAATGTGCATTTAAACTTATGGTTCGACTAGATTTAGACTGTTGAAACATATTTTGTGTAATGTAAATGACACTTGCATTTTTATGATGTCCTTTTCGCGTGAACCATAATTTAATTTTTTCTTCATCTTTATCTCCTAACATATCATCAAAAACTACAAGATATGGAATAGTGACATCACTGACATTTTCATATTCATCATCAGGGATACCTTCTATGAATTTAATATCTTCACTTTCTTTAAGTAAAGTATATGTATTTTGCCATTCTTTATAACACCAAGTGATTTTTTGTGGGGGAATTTGAAATAAGTCATTTTTCATATCAATAAGCTCTTTGACAAATTCTGTTTTTCCTGAACCACTACGCCCCGAAATAAAGATATTACAAGGGTGTTGAAACAATAAACATTCACTCGATGCCATAATTGTATTTTTATGAAAAAGTTTTTTCTGTCGCGCACTTATATACTTTCTGTTTCCATACTTTCTTCATGTCTTTTAGTAGGTATTCGTTTTAAGGGTGCTTTTAACTCTAATAAAGTTTCTGAAGAATCTATTCATCTATCTATTTGTGGTACACATTGTCTATACAAGTAATTAATGATTTCTTTTCTACGATTTTCTACGTACACTATTCAAACTCCCGCATTGTGTCCTTGGGCAAGGTAATTTACCCTGATTATCTCCATGGGGGCATGATGACGGTGTGTACACGTCGATGATATGCATATTTTAGAACAATCTAACCCAACCTGTGTGACAGTGCGGATTTACGACGTTGGTGAGATGACAGTTACTCATCGTTGCTCTGTGGTTCTCTTTGGATATTTCGGAGTCTACCCGTACAATTGTCACGGTTATCATGAACCTTCGTGCATAAGTATATGACCTTAAACACCAATAAATAAATAATGATAATTAGGATTTTAAATCTATTAAGACCCGAATAATTTATGAATCGGCGCATGTTATTTGATTTTAGCCAGGGGATTGACAATGACTTCTGAACTTCTAGCTGGAGAACTCGTGTTTATTTAGAATAAACTGCAAACGTTTAATTATAACTTGAACTTGATGTCCGGGTGTAATGAAATAGAGTATTTTCTGCAGACATTCTAAATAAACGCAGCTGGTTTACAGACCTGTATATATATTTTTTTTCATTTGAGTAAAAAGTATATGATAGTTACCGATGTAACACGCCGATTAGCATGTTTAATGAATCTAACTACGCCAGCCCAACCGACCCTTTGCCCATCATGATCACAACAAACGTTTCAATTCTCTCTCTCTCTCACACCAACCGATACAGTACAGATGGAAACTAATTGCGTTCAAGTTGGGTTTTTTTCTAGGTTTTACCAACTCACCCCCCCCCCCCCTTTACAGTGCAAATCGAAACGAAATCTGATTCATTGAACCATACTACAGCGTATGTGCTAAAACAATTATTTTTGTACAAAACTCAAGACCTTTCCCTCACAAATACCTATATAAAAAACAAGATAATACATGAGAATGCGTTGTGTACCAGCTTTTTGTTGATAAAATATTCCCTGTATACATTCCCGAATAGTATTAATGTACCCGCTTAATAACAGACAAATTTTTATCGGATCACAGAGTTTGAATAATTGCTTAAATTCCGTAATATAAGAAAATATCCTGGCGTTGACGAATGTCAAGAAAGGCACTCTGTAGTTTAGGAGACTCCACAAATAAAAACAAAATAAAAAATCTGAGATATAGTGCATTTATTTAAATATCGATATTAACCAGAGGTCAAAACTAGTCAAATTGATTAGTATTAAATTACAAATGAATATGAAATTTGCAGTAAAATGAACACTGCCATATACAGCTATTCGGAATGACACCCTACTGGTGAGAGTTTTTGTTTTCTGTTTTTTGGTCCAGTTTCATTAGAGCTTCCACGAAGTCCATTCCACATTCGCAGTCTTTTCCAGGGGATTTTCTTCAATGACTGGTCCATCGCAGCTTTGCAGAGATATTGTTTTCTGGAAGAAAAAAGTCCATACATTCTTTATTTCCGATCAGACCCCTTGGGATATTTTGATCTTTAAGGATGTTTGCCAAATTTTTCCAGCCTGTCAGTTGAAAATCTTTTCTTTTTCACAGCAGATCATTTATTAGATCACACATATTGGAGCCCAAAATTGTCATGCCGTAAAACACGAGTCGATCTTTCTCATCCCAGGATAAATTGGGGATATTCTTTATTATCTGGAGTAACAAAAGCGCCTTCTGCTGCATGGAATCTGGTATAACAGCTATCCAGTCTGGATGATTTTCGACTGAAAAACTGGTCTTTAAGGAGTGTGGTTTGGTGTTTTCATTGCGTAAGTTTGAATGGCGCTGAAAGATTGTCTGGTACAGCAGCCCTTGCTCTTCAGAACTCGATGTTGAAGATTCAGTAATTGGTCTCATACCCTGGTCTATGGGCGGGACAGTTACAGCATTCGGGGGGGGGGTGCATATTTCATGCAACTGTTCACTCCCCATGGTTCAATACACTGAATTCTGCTTGAGGGAAGGCTGGTTGAGTCATCTATAGGTTTTTCCCTCAGTTACCCCATCACTAGCGGTTTTACTGCCTCTTATCTATTTGCAAGCCCCAAAATATTTCCACTTGTTAATGCATTGTTCCAACTAAAGGCTGATTTCATATGCACTGGCGGATAGGGTAGCTGGTTACAGACAGATCTGATTGTTAACTCAGCTTTATTTGGGTTCGCTTCCTCTATAGTGTGTTTAAAATTTACATTTTTGTGTAATTTTCGTCTGTGTCGATAATAATTAGTTTTATGAGAGTAAGATTTTTGACACAATTTACAGACATAGCGTGAATTCATCCTTTTTCAGAAGCGAGTTAATAGAGTGGCAATACTCTTCCAATACACTTCCATTTATATGTATAAATAGGATGGGTCCCACCCCAACCTGTTAATTGCCGATTGGGTAATTATATACCAAGATAAGGTGGGTCCTACCCCAACCTGTTGATCATTGGCTACTTCAAATTCTCATACAGTGCATCGTGGGAAATTACAGTGATAGTGCTCTGGGGTAAAATAAGTTTTTGCTCAACTTCACACAAATTGATATAGTTTACTTCAAAAAAGAAACATCAAAGTCACATTCATGACAAGCCGAGGTAGCATATCTGAACCACCCTCACCGCACTGTTTAATCAGATAATCCTTTAATCAGATAATGAGTGATCACTGATTTTACAATTCGATAAAATGGTTTTTAGTGATTTTACAATTCGATAAAATGTTTTTTAGTGATTTAAACATTTATGTGGGTCGGAATAGCATGGGTCCGGAACACTTATGGGTGTTTCGCGCAGTGACTTATAAACTTTTGGTTTACACGCATGCTCACGTGTTTGTTTTGCTCCTCGAATATTCCGTGTTGATCTGTCAATTTTTTGAAAGCTTATAAATATGTCATCTAAGGAGAAACTAACCGTGTCATTAAAAACGTTTGAAAAGTGGGACTTTAAAGACGATTTTATTGTTATTGAATCCGTTGATAACTGCATTGTTAAATTGAAATGCCAAATTTGTTCAGAACATCTTGTCGAAATAAGGAAAGCACATAAGAGGAGGCTGAATGGCTCGATCTTGAATGAAATTGTAAATTATTCAGACGGAGTGGAATATATTCATAAAACAAACATACTGAGGCACATTAAATCAGGTGGGCTTCATGATTGGGCTAAAAATACTTTTGAAACGAAAACAAATGCAGACCCTACTGAGACTACATCAAAACGACCCTCAAGTGTACCGATTGATAAACTGATAACATCAAATGCCCGTCAGTGTTACACTAACTCCATAAACACACCTCTTTTTGTGGCATTGAAAGAAAAGCCCTTTACAGACTTTTCTGGTCTCATAGAAATACAGAGTGAAAATGGTGTAAAATTTGTGTGTGGGAAACAGAATGAAAAATCTTATAGGGAATTTATAAACTGTTTAGCCACAGTTATGCATTCAGATTTAGAACAGATCTTGAAACGAGCCAATTTTTTTAGTGGCTTGATGGATGGATCACATGCCCGAAAGACAGGGCCTGAGAAAGAAGTAGTCTATGGTAAATTTGTCATAAATGGAAGCCCATCGAGTTGTTACTAAGATGCCAAGATATGAGAGATTTTGGGGGCAAAGATGCAGTTTCCGTGAAAAATGCTTTTAACAGCACATTTTTGGATATATACGGAATGGCAGCAACATCAGACCGATTCAAGAATCTAATAATTTCAGTTTGCTGTGATGGTGCAAGTGTTAATTTAGGAAAACACAAAGGTGCAGCAACGTGCCTTAAAACCTCAGATGGCCATCCTTGGCTTCTAATAAACCACTGTGCCAACCACAGACTGGAACTGGCCATAAAAGACGCATTTATGTCTAATCATGCATTCAAAGACATAGATGAAGTGATGGTCCAAATCTATTACATGTTCAAAAACAGTGGGAAGGTTAAGCGAATATTACGAGCCATAGCAGCAACACTTTCTGTGACATGTGTCAGCCTTGTGAAGGCTCACGGCACACGGTTTCAAATCCACAAATATCGAGCAATAAAGGCCATGTTAACTAATTTTCTTCCACTCTGTATGTACATGGAGAACATGATTGAAAATGCTGGTGCATGCAAGGCAACTGACGCTGCTAAATTTAAAGGTTACATAACTAAGTTTCAGTCATATCAGTATTTAGCCTCTCTTCATTTCTACCGATTGGTTTTACATGAGACAGCTCATTTATCCTATGTGTTGCAAACTAGGCATCACTGATTACTGATGTTGCAGAAGCAATTGAAAATACGAAAGCTTGCCTCACAGACTGACAATGTTAATGAACTGCCATTTGATGCAGAGACACAGGAAGATGGTAAGGTCGTGAAAATAACGGCAAAAGCAATCAATCTACCCACGAGCCTTTCTTTCAAGGACAAAAACAAGTTGACAGAAAAACAAGCAAGCAAGATTGGGAAGTATACTAATGTGTATTCTCAAGACTACAAACTAAGATATGTAGAACAGGGGAAGAAAGCTGTCAAGGCAATCAAAGAAAAACTTTTATCCGAAATTATATCACATGTCCAAGATCGATTGAACACTTTCCTTAGTGAGAAAGACTTGTACAGCTTTCTAAAAATTTGTGACCATACACTCTGGGATTATGACACTGTCAGTGATGGAATTCCAGAAATCGAATTACTGTCTGAGCACTTTGAACAACCACTTAAATTTCATGGATATAACAAGGAAAAAGCTATTTATGAATTTCGACAAATGAAAAATCTTGATAAAGGAAAATACCGTCATTTCAAAAATAAGATTGGACTTTGGCAATCAAGAGAATTACAAGAGAATGGTGATACACCCCAGAGCAGTGCAAAAAAAAGAGAAAAAGGTTCGAGCAGGTGGAACAATGATTGAAGACACAAAGCTTGGAAATGGCCCAGAGGCAAAACCTGGGAAAATGGTACTTGTATTGTACAAAGGATGTCTTCACACATCACATAGATCAACATCAGCATATTCTTCTTTTGATCGAACTCTGTCTTGTTGCAGCCTGGTCATCAGCCACAGTAGAAAGAGGTTTCAGCACTACAAGGCGAATTTTGGTTGACAATCGTCTGTCTCTCCACAAAGACACTTTAGATGAGCTACTTTTATTAAGAATTAATGTTCCCATTTTACAAGATCTGGATAGTGGCTATAAAAAGAAACTTGTTGAAAAGGCAGTCAAGCTATACTCAGCAAAGTGACCAAATGCAGGCGTTATGATATGAAGGGGAAAACGTCCAAATCTAGCAGTGCTGCATGTTCTAGTGTCCCCACTCACAACATACCTATGGATGACAGTGACACATACCTTCCAACACCCTTCTCTGCTGCATCAGTATATGATATTAATACTCTCCTTGCTGATGATTCACACCTGATTATTTCAAGTGACAGTGAATCTGATTATGATGCAGACAGTTCAGACGACAACATGTAAGATACATTAGATATTGATGAGGCAGACGTGGACCGTGCCATTGATTAACTTCAATGGCCTTTCCAAAATGTTCACATGGCACTGCATATTTGTCATCTTTCTGTTTAGCAAACACATAAGTAGTTGTTGGGTTGCCATTTTGATTCGTTCTTCTTTAATAATAATAATAACTCTTTGGCCAGCCGCTGATTTGTCGCGGTCCTCATAAGAGAAGGCCATCATTCCCCCTGCACCCCACCCCCTCTTCCCCTCCTCTCCCCCCAGCATTCAGATATAAACTGCTTAATAGTGTCCCTCACTTCCTCTTTTTCAATTTCTTCAATAAGCATTCCTACCCTCTCCCTCGTGTCCGCCTTCAGCCATCTATCCTTTGTTTCTTCACCCCACTTCTGCATTATTCTTCCAGTAAATTTTATTCTATGAGGTATATACTGTGGGCATTCCAAGAGAAAATGTTCCAGGGTCTCCACTACTCCAGAGTGGCACATTTGGCATCCCTTTTCCCCATCTCTCCCAATTTTTCCCCGAAGCTCCAGTGATCTTGATCTCAGTTTGAACAGCAGTGACCCTCCAAAGGTGCCATCTAGGTACTTCTCAAAAGCTGGCTTTTCTTTATATTGTAACCCCTGCAGTGATCTTTTCACGCTAACCCCTGCTCGCCAGTTTCGATTGCAATCTTCCATGACTCTCTCTTTGACAAACCTTTTGCCTTCTTTCATTCCTACTTCTATGTTTGTGACCTCTATAGAGTAATTGTCCATTAGTTCCCTCACATGTTTTGACCACCCCGTTTCTATATTAGAATTCCAAATGGTATCGAGCATCAATTTGCACCACCGGTTGTCAGGCAGGTTTCTCAAGTAGTTAAAGTAACACAGTTTTCCCAAATCTACCCTGTCCTTGATTTTCATCCACCCAAGCTCCCCCCTTACTGCTTCCAAAGCTGCAGCATTACTCGACCCTGTTATCCATCTGCCGGCATCATTCTGAGTACTTTCCAACTTCTTAATAACGGTTTGGTTTAATGGAATCACGTCCGTGCCATACGTTATACTTGGTAAACCCACCCTCTCCCACAGTGTTTTCCCCACAAAGACCTTGTTGAAACTATTTTTCCCTAAAAGTTTTAGTTGGTTCAGAATTCTTTTCCCTTTCAGAATCAGTTTGGCTGAGTAATTTCTGTACACCCCTCTTCCCGTTATATTTATGCTTACCCCTAGATACTCATACTCTCCCTTTTCTCCTACAGTGATTTGTTTGCTTTCCCCTGTAGGAGAAAAGGGAGAGTATGAGTATCTAGGGGTAAGCATAAATATAACGGGAAAAGGGGTGTACAGAAATTACTCAGCCAAACTGATTCTGAAAGGGGCAATACCGTCGGCGTGACCGCATCCATACTCAGTCAAGGTGGTATTGTGAATGAAGTACAGATCGAAATGGCAACCTAGCAACATGCTTGCTGTTAAGTTTTGATCCAATATATGTTGACTATTTCGACAGTAGAGCATTTCTCATTATGATGATTACATTGTGACACAAAGTTTAAATGAAACCAATTAATATTCATAGCCTGCTGAGCAGACTGCTATCAGGATGACGGCATACATATGGATATGATAAATCATTTGTTTAGGTAGATTGGAGACCTGGCCATCTGTTGTAGTCAGTGTTCTGAATTTCGTTTATAATCGTTAACAACATTACATGAAACCCCAAACTTGCTCATATAGTTTTTTTGTTATTTTGTTTGTAAACACTTCAAATAGAAACTTATTCTCATAATGACATGTTGTCATTAGCATGATGATACTTACGTCTTGCATGCATATTAATTTATTTGAACAATTCAGTGAAGTTCTGGACGATTGTGCAGTCAGGTAGATTCATGATTGTTAAGTTCAACCATTACAAATAAATCTTATTTTTTCTCAGACGTCAAGTTGTGAAATTCTCAGATGAGTTACTATGATACATTTTTTACCCCAAGCAACAAAAGGAAAAGTTATCCATAATTTGTTTTGTTTATCATTGATCGATGATACTAGACCTTGTCATCAAGCATTTTGCAGAAGTTGACACATTCAAGAGCTCACTTAATGACCTTGGTCTTTTAAATATTTTAATGAAACTCAAATTCGTTCTGGATACAAGACTTCTCAGCTAGGGCTGAGCCCCAGTCGTGAAGTCTTGCATCTACCGAATGAAGAATGAAATTTACAATGAATAAATCTTATTCTGATAGCAGCTGCTGGTATTGTTTATCTTAGCAAAGGAAAGCTGGAGTCACTGTCAATGTATTTTCGCTAAGTAAGGAAGGGGTTTCTAAGTTACTATTCATTTATGCCAGTAATCATGATAATTTAATGCAATACTTGAAATATTTTGCTTCTTAATGTATCTACCAAATTGGCATAAGCATTAACCAACAACTTACTTCAACTGAAACTTTCCCAATAGACAAAATATATCCAACAATTACAAACACAATTAAACTTGCAAGAACAATTAAATTTATTGCATTTTACATGTATGATGTTTAGTATCACGTAACCTTTTGTGGAACCAATTGGTTGCGCAAAACTAATTCACGTGAACGAACAAATGGGTTACGCAGGTCCAAAACACGCGAACAAAAAATGGGTTTTGCAAATTTTTGAAATTTCGTGGCCTGAATTACTGAATCTTCAACATCGAGTTCTGAAGAGCAAGGGCTGCTGTACCAGACAATCTTTCAGCACCATTCAAACCTACGCAATGAAAACACCAAACCACACTTCTTAAAGACCAGTTTTTCAGTGGAAAATCATCTGGACTGGATAGCCGTTATATCAGATTCCATGCAGCAAAAGGCACTTTTGTTACTCCAGATAATAAAGAATATACCAAATTTATCCTGGGATGAGAAAGATCGACTCGTGTATAACGGCATTACAATTTCGGGCTCCAATATGTGTGATCTAATAAATGATCTGCTGTGAAAAATAAAAGATTTTCAACCGACAGGCTGGGACATTTTGGCAAATATCCTTAAAGATCAAAATATCCCAAGGGGTCTGACGGAAATAAAGAACGTATGGACTTTTTTCTTCCAGAAAACAATATCTCTGCAAAGCTGCGATGGACCAGTCTTTGAAGAAAATCCCCTGGAAAAGACTGCGAATGTGGAATGGACTTCGTGGAAGCTCTAATGAAACTGGACCAAAAAACAAAAACGAAAACTCTCGCCAATAGGGTGTCATTCCAAATAAACTGTATATGGCGGTGTTCATTTTACTGCAAATTTCATATTCATTTGTAATTTAATACTAATCAATTTGACTAGTTTCAACCTCTGGTTAATATCGATATTTAAATAAATGCAATATATCTCAGATTTTTGATTTTGTTTTTATTTGTGGAGTCTCTTAAACTACAGAGTGCCTTTCTTGACATTCTCCAATGTCAGGATATTTCCATATATTATGGAATTTAAGCAATTATTCAAACTCTGTGATCCGATAAAAATTTGGCTGTTATTAACCGGGTATATTAATAATATTCGGGAATGTATACAGGGAATATTTTATCAACAAAAAGCTGGTACACAACGCATTCTTGTGTATTATCTTGTTTTCTATATAGGTATTTGTGAGGGAAAGGTCTTGAGTTTTGTACAAAAATAATCATTTTAGCACATATGCTGTAGTATGGTTCAATGAATCAGATTTCATTTTGATTTGCACTGTGGGGGGGGTGGTAAAACCTAGAAAAAAAAACAGCTTGAACGCAATTAGTTTCCATCCGTACTGTATCGGTTGGTGAGAGAGAGAGAGAGAGAATTGAAACGTTTGTTGTGATCATGGTGGGCAAAGGGTCGGTTGGGCTGGCGTAGTTAGATTCATTAAACATGCTAATCGGCATGTTACATCAGTAACTATCATATATTTTTTACTCAATTGAAAAAAATATATATATACAGATCTGTAAACCAGCTGCATTTATTTAGAATGTCTGCAGAAACTACTCTACTTCATTACACCCGGACATCAAGTTCAAGTTATAATTAAGCATTCGCAGTTTATTCTAAATAAACACGAGTTCTCCAGCTCGAAGTTCAGAAGTCATTGTCAATCCACTGGCTAAAATCAAATAACATGCACCGATTCATAAATTATTCAGGTCTTAATAGATTTAAAATCCTAATTATCATTATTTATTTATTGGTGTTTAAGATCATATACTTATGCGTGATGGCTAATCATAACCGTGACAATTTTACGGGTAGACTCCGGAATATCCAAAGAGAACCATAGAGCAACGACGAGTAACTGTCATCTCACCAACGTCGTAAATCAGCACTGTCACACAGGTTGGGTTAGATTGTTCGAAAATATGCGTATCATCGACGTGCAGTGCACCTTAGTAACACCGTCATCGTGCCCCCATGGGGATAATCAGGGTAAATTACCTTGCCCAAGGACACAATGTGGGAGTTTGAATAGTGTACGTAGCTTTGGTGCAGCTCTAGGTGGGTTATATTTTCCCAAGTTTTGCACTTTTGGGTGGTTAATACAGAATCGCATATCCTTTTACCATTTTTTTTTTTTTGATCGAGTAACAGCGCTTTTCAACTATTAAAATGAGGGTGGTGAATGTACTGTTGATTTTCCCCCTCACAAAACATGTAAAACGAAGGGGGGGGGGGGGGGGGGGCTTGACCTGTTATTATAGAATTATAGTTTTTTCATTTTTTTATTTAACGACAGCTGGAGCAATCCAGAAAGAACCATCGTGTAGAGGTAAACAACTGTCAAAGTTCTACACAAGGTTATCATTGGCTGAAGGTAGTACTCCCTAGTACACAATGTTACCGCCCACCCTCACCCCACATGGGTAATTAGATAATGGTAGCTCTTTCATGCTTTTACTTAGATGGGTGGGTTATTCTTCAGTAAACGTTCAAAAATAAATCATACAGGTTAGTAATAGCGCGGGTGTGATTTTTCTATGATTAAACACAGTCCGTAGTGTTATCACCCAAATTTTTCATTTTTAAATGCACTGGTCCACAATTAACTGTTAAACACCTAAGGGCTGTTTTGATAACCAACAGACACTATTTATTTATATTTATTTATTGGTGTTTAAGGTCACATATTTCTGCACAATGGCTAATCATGACCACGACAGTTTTATGGGTGGAGGAAGCCGGAGAGAGCCACCAAGCAACGGCAAGCAAATGTCAAAATTCTACACAGGGTTAGCATTGGTTGAAGACAGGTGCTCCATCGATGTGCAGTATGCCTTAGTGCACAGCGTCACCGTGCCGCCCCCACATGGGCAATGGGGTGAAGTGTCTTGCCCAAGGACACAACCGACAGACACTCATGAATAAATCGATACACGTATTTCTGTCAAACTAATCCGCCATTTTGTTTTTTCAAGAAGTGTCTTGTGGAATAAATTATTTAACGAAAATTATTAATATATTATATTAAATGAATATACGCTATTTATTAGGGGGACAATCTCATAGTAAATAAGGGTTGCGAGTGTGGTAAGATATGAGAGGAGACTAATCGGGGTAATTTGATCGCTCAAAATTGTGGGGGAAGGGGTATCCGGGGCCTGACATGTCCATTACATTTAGAGAACTGGATTGGGGCTCGAGATACTTTAGCTATTGTGAGGGAAGGGGGAGGGGGAGAGAGGTTTCCAAAAGTGTTTTGGTATTGGGTGACCTGGAGGAGGGAAGTTCATGAAAGAGTTAGGTATTGTGAGGGGTTACAGGGGTGTGACGGTGAGGGTGTGGGATAATGGAGGTGTCTGATTGATTGAAAAAGTGTGTGTTTGTGACAAAGCAACTCTTTTTAAGATTATGGTGGCCCTGAAAAGGGCCGTTTTTTTGCTTTCCATAGAAAGCTATTTTTTTCCTCCCATCTCTGCCTCGGTGAAGAACTCCTTTTCCCAATCTTCGTCAACTGTTACCGGTGGCCCTAAAAGTGCTTCCTCCTGCATGTGTATGGGAAGATCGAACCAGTGTTTGTTCATGTGGTCATCGGATTAAAAAATTACTTTATCGCGTGAGGCATAAAATCAGAATACCTTTAGTCTATGAGAGTTTTTCGACCGCCATAAAAACGAGAAGAATAAACTTGCGTTATTAATATGTAAGAATCACGCCAGTTATTAAATCTAATTACACCCATAAAAATAGCCACAATGGAGTCGTTCACACGTCTTCAGTTAAAGAAAGACACATCTTGTCGCGTGAGATCATCATTGATTTTTAAATACATGATAGCATGTCCAGTCTAATGATATTTAGGACGGATTATGATCTCAACATCTGTCACTCTCGTACAGTAGTTGGCATTTGAAAAAACATCGATTTAATTACACCCAGACACAATGAACTGTTTACCTTACCACATGTCCAGGTCAGGGTCAGTCGATAGCATTCATATATATGTCCAGTACGTCAATATAATTTTTAAATATATATTTTTTTTATCCACTAATGGCGCCCTGTCTATCTCAAATTATGACTTTAAAAAAAATGTACTAATCGACATTATTAATTCATTTATTAATATACTAATTATTATAATCAACCCTAATCACACTCATTAATTACATTAATTATGCAACAGTCATTAATTAAAATTAATTAAGCAACAATTATTAAAGTGATTAAAAAAAATATTCATTAAGTGACGTCATGTTAATTACCTTACGTAACTTTTTAATTAAGATGACGTCATCAACCCCTCTCCCCTCTCTCCCCCACCCCTCTCCCCCAGAACAGGCCTGAAATGGTCCAACACTACTACTAATCACAAGCGAAGTTCCAGCCAATGGACCTCCGGGTTGAACCCGGAGGTCCATTGGCTACAACATTGCTTGCGTTTTTTGTCCATATGTACAGAATTTGAAAGTGATACTCTGGGTGATAACTCCACTCCGCGGGTGATTTTGTTACAATGCACTCTCCACGTACTGTATGTGTAATCTTTCTGAACCATGCAAACCTCCATGGATTGCGTGGTCATACTTCCTGGGTGCGCCGCGCATTTATTTCAGTTTACTAACTCTTGAACATTGTCAGAATTTAGGGGAGCCAAACTCCGTAGACATATATTCAAAGAATGATTATTGTTCACATTTATTGAAGAAATGTACGATTTTCGAATAATTTACATTTTGAACATATTAGTAATTTATACATCTACACTCTTTTTTTAAATGATTATGTCACCTGGCGCCCTGTTTATACTTCCACGAAAATGGCGTCGAGAGAAATTGAAAATATTTCGCTCCTGTAACCTGATGGTCAAAGCTGAAGGAAATATATCAAATCATTCAATGGAGATATTTTCAGGAGTCCCCGACCCCCCCCCCCCCCTCCCCATCCATTCTAACAAGCTGTGGCGATGTTAGATTTGTTTTTCTTTTTGTTTTTTTTCGGGGGGGGGGCAGAGGGACAACCGTTACTTATTCCCAGTTCCTTATTCGACATTCGTTATCAACCGATAAAATTAGTTGATAACGAATGTCCAATGAGGAACTGGTAATAAGTAACATTGGTCACGTCTTTTTTTGGGGGGGGGGGGGAGGGGGACAGATTTGTGTGCTTGAATTTGTGATGGTGTGTGTATAATTTGGTGCACAAGTGGGAACGAAGTCTTTTTTTCTGGGAGCAACCCCATCTCCAGTGCCGTCACTGCACCCACTCCATGTTCACCCACACTCGAGATTCTCAAGTTAATTCTGGTAGATTCTTAAATCCACGACCTAAGAGGAATAACTCTGCAGAATCTGATCTACTTGCTTTGGGTTTAACATGCTTAACACTGCCAAACACTGTTTTCATTGCTTCTTCCAGCTTATGCAACTCGCCACCCTGCCACACTTTGCATAGCAACGTTCCTCCAACCTCTAGACAAGTTACTGAGAAGTCTAACACAGAAAAACACAAATCTATAATCATCCCATGGTCCATGGATTTTATCCCGCTTGCATTTGGTGCCATATCGCTTAAGATTACGTTAGCTCTGCTGGATTTGAGAATCTCTGCTACTTTTTCTTTTGTTTCTTTTTTCGTGAAGTCATACTGTGGGAGAGTTATTGCTCCGGGAATTGGCGATATATCTAGTAGATCGATGCTAACTACTTGAGCAGTTTCTGAAATATATAAAATTGTAAAATACAACATGAGTAGGCCTACAAAGGCAGCCGTGGTAATCCACCCTCAGCAATCAGCAGAGCCGAGGAAAATGCCGCAGAAACGAAAAATACCCACAGCAAGAATACTGCTGAGAATGGCTTCTTCAGAAAGTCTTGTGGTGGTTATAATTGCACAACATCCGGGATACGCAAGGAATCAAACCATTGGGGTTTGCACTATGCTGTATTGCTGACCTTACAATTAACAGTACAAATTGCAGCATAAGCACTGGAAACTGTGTTCTGCTTCTATGTTGATAACACCAGAATCTGACATCAGTTTCTGGAAAGCTCTTAAAGAGCTTTCCAGAAACTGATGTCAGATTCTGGTGTTACCAACATAGAAGCAGTGAGATACTTAGTTTGTGGTTATGCTGCGTTTTATTTTCACACAAACTATACATATTAAGCAAGTCGCCTGCTTACTTCTAAGATTTTTTCTCAGTATTCACATGGTTCATGATATTGACATGGTCTGATTGAGTGAAAGATTGTGCACATTGATTGTGATCATATACACATGTATCCCGAACTACTTTCACATGTTAAAGTTACTTGAAAGTTTTCACTTCACCGCATACTACATATAAATGACAATTGACTCTATGCCCTGCCCCATGATGATTTTTACACAATGGAACAGCTTTCACAGCAATTGCCGTAGGAGCACCAGTTTTCCACAGCAATTTTTTGCTGAGGAAACAAGGATGAATTACCAGGACTGCAAGAGCAAAGGAAGCATCCGGGGACAAGAGAGCCAGGGAAATCAAAACGAGCATTCGGTCCTGGATATGAGTTAGGACCGGCAGTCTACAACGTATCATAGATCGTAATGTAACGCCCACTACGAAGAGTACTAACACTCTTTATCACCCCTTCAGTGGAACAGGGTGGCACCTGTAATGCTTTAGCATTGCAGATGACACCTTGTTCAACTCAAGGGACGGCATATATATAAAGCTTTAGAACCCCCCCCCCCCCCCCCCCCCCCGGTGACTTTATGGCTTCTGTGTTTGAAGATTATCGGCCAGTCTCCGTCATTATACAAGACACCCCCACCCCACCCCCATCCCCATTTGGCACTGGTACACGTATAGTACGTTAGAAACGAATACTTAGCTTTGTTACTGTATTCCTATCATGTAACTAAGACACACATATCTGTGTGTACCACTGTGTGGGTGCCCTTGTGTGACTACGCCTCCATTCCAAGTTCGAAATGCTTCCTTCGTCCCTGGCAGTACTGTATAAAAGAACACCTTTTATACCTCACTTGGAGGGCACTTTAGAGTTAATTGCTATCAAATAATTTTTCACTGACGTAACAACCGTTACTTCTTCACAGTTCCTTATTTGACATTCGTTATCAACAGATAACGAATGTCGGATAAGGAACTGGGAATAAGTAGCGGTTGTCACATCCCTTAATTTTTCGACAACACTCGGCTTGACGACGCAACTGTAACGGAACGTTAGTTTTAGATGAACGCTTTTGTATCCCCTACCAGTTCTGTGATCAGGTACGGAACCATTAGGCAGGATTTTAAAGTGGGGAGTACCTAGCCATTGGCGGGGGGGGGGGGGGGGGGGGGGGGGCATGATGAGACCTTCGTAGTGTGTGTAGGCCTGAATTGAAGGCAATTTTGGAGCTACAAACATGCGTTGAGCCAATGTTTGGTTTTTGTTTGGATTTGTTATGGGGGGGGGGGGGGGGGGCGGGGGGGGGGGTACTTTGGGACTCCTGCCACAGGCTGGTGCAATCAGTTTTTAACAATTTCTTAGCCAATGGTTCTATAAAACATAGTTGTTAAGCACGGCTGTATCTCTATTTTTAACACATTATCCGTTGTCCATTTGACTTGTTGTCCCCTCCAAGAACAGACAGCACAATTTTCCTCTGACCACAGGGGCGTTGAGACGGGCGAGGGTGTGGCTGGGGTGTCTCAACTCTGGACAATTCTCACAAAGGAGGTGGATGCAAATGTTTTCTCAAAATGTGGAGGCTCAGCAACAGGTAAAGAAAAATTCGGAGATGGCAGCCTTCTGCAACGAAGACACTTTAACCATGTCCCGGATCAACAATTTTGAACTTGAAAATAAGTGAACAGTTAAGAAATATTTCGAGGACGGAGATTTTGATCACAATTAGTAATTACCGTCTTTGAAACAAAAACTTTTAGAAGTTAAACAATGAAAAGTTTTCCACATTTTAGAAAAATACTGAAAGATCAGGGAAAGAGCTCACTTCAACCAGAAACAGCCAGTGTTGCCCGGCTACATGTAGTACTATGAAAGGACACTGTCAGCAACCCCCTTCTGTTCATCTGTCTCATCGGCTCCCTCCACTCGTGAAAATGCCAACATAGGGCTAAATATCACCGCTGAAGATTGCAAGACGCTTACACACGTCCCAACGTTCAACCTTTCGGTTTTAAACTCCAACCCACTATTACTCAGCCACCGCGCTCCCGGTTGAAAGGAACGATTATTCACCACACCATCTGTGGAATGGAGCTGAGTGGAGTGGAGTTACAACCCAATCAATAACTCTCAAAGTCGTGTTAAAATGCGTGATAAGCACAGCCATTGTTTCAGCTAACGCCGGAAACTCTCACGGTTCTGTCAACTTCAATGAAGGTTCACTGACAGGCACCTCTTATGTCATCTTGCCCCAGAATATGTACATTCAGAGGCATAAACCACGGGAGGTGGGGGAGGGGTCCACGCTCCCAAAATTATTTGTGTCGCATAGCGGTGTATCGCTCCGGTGATTGTGTAGTGGATTTGGAAGAATAGGGTTAGGACTCCTAGGTTTTTAATAGCCACAAAGTCTTTTAAAACTGGAACAGGTTCTTATATGAGGTGGCCCAAGTTATCCGTTTCTGTTGGTTCGGTTGTCTGGCAAATATTGGAAGTTTCAGGCTTTCAGCAAACAAGTACTCAGAAGGTATTTTTCTACGTATCTTTATTCTGTTAATGGTCTATACAAGCTTCAACGATTTTGATCAATACAAATTAACACTGAAAATATCAACAAAGTTCGTTTAACTAGAGTGACGGTAGTTATTTCTGAAGGCAGCCACAGTCTGTCCAGCCACAAATTTACCAACCAGATTTTGAGGAACACATGTCCGTCGGCTCTGAGCGCTGACCCGATTCTGCTGGCTTGTTTATAACCTGTGGTACGTGACTGTCCTTGATCGAAATTATGAAATCTTGCTAATCTAAACGGCTTATTGTGCTGATCAAGCATCGTAGATCAGGTGGGTATAAAGCACCCTTCCCAAAGCAGTTAAAGAAGTGCAACCATCAGTCCCTTCCAATACATGTAATTCTAACGGGAATCTCCAGACTTCAATGGTCGTCGGCCTGGAAGATGTTCTGTTGACGTGTGCGTGATAAATGAAATTACCACGCCATTGTTCGAGATCTGCAAATCAGGTTTGACATAACAGAACAATGGAACAGTTTGACTGTTAAGTGCCAAGTTAAAATTTCTACCCATCACTAAAGTAGAGTATGTGGAGAGTGGATTGTAACTTTGCCTGTGCTGGTTATACTTTGCAACAAATTTGCAATTATTGCTCGGGTGGAATCTCCACTCTGCGGGTGATTTAGTTATAACACACTCTCCACGTACTGTAACAGCACTCCATTAGAACTTGACAACTTGACACATCAAAACGTCCGAAAGCCATCACTTCTTCCAAATAGTTTTGGTTTTTCTGGGTATAACTGACGCTATAGATGTCTTCTCTTTACCTCTCGTCAACAGCTTTACCATACTTAGCTCAACTTAAAACAATGGGTAATGTGATCGACAGGTATAATAACAAGGCTTGATTCTCATCAAACCTGAACTAAGTGTATTAGTGCAACAAAATTTTAATATATCTTTCTATGCAATACAATTATAACCTGTCCATCGGGAACATTCATGTGCTCTCTTAATACTTTATTACAATTTACTATGGGTTCTAATGACCCTTTTCAACACTTTGCCCAGCATAATTCTGATACCTGTAGACTGAATTTCGCAACATTTGTATCGTCGCATAGAGTACTGTTGGACGGTTGTTGGCGTGTTCAAAGCCTTCCGACGGGAATAAAACTCAGTGATGGGTGCTAGTTTGGTAATATTTGAACCGGTCCAGTCCTACAGTTAAAACTAGAAGTCCTATCACGAACTGTGCGCTTATCTAGGCTTAATTGCGCGTATGCATTGTGCGCAATTGCCATATCGAATGGTATCCAAAGCACGACAGGTTCACCTGGTTACTCATAGCAAACACAGGCAATGTTTCTGCAAATGGACCTCCGGGTTACCCGGAGGTCCATTGGCAGAAACATTGCTTGTGCACAGGTCATATGTACAGAATTTGATAGAATTGCTATGGTCATAACGCGTAGATTAACGCGCAGATCAATGTGCTATTTGTGCGCATTTCATGACAGGACTTCTAGTTTTAACTGTAGAAAATAGCCGCGGCAACTTCCTAAGGTGTGATTAAAATCTTGAAGAAGAGCCGTTTCATATCTGGAGACCGTTACCCCACCTCCCTCCCCGCGCCATATCTGAGGATAGTTACCATCTCTCTCCATATATGGAGATAGATACGGTCTTGGCTTACATGTAGACTGCCAGAACTTCGCCAGTTGCTTTTTGATGACGCTCTCTCACCACAAGGCAGACATACTGCAGCCCACTCTACAACAAAATCCATCCTTTCGTTGAATACAAGATTATTTCACAGATATTTGTTTAGTTTACATGTACTACACTTTCAATATTTTCAGGCCTTACAATACTTTGTCAATAAATCACCCGTAAAGATTCCACCCATGCAATAATTGCAAATTTGTTGCAAAGTATATCAAGCACAAGCAACGTTCCAGCCAGTGACCTCCGGGTTCCAGCCAATGAATCCCTGGGTTAAACTCGGAGGTTCATTGGCTGAAACATTGCTTGCGTTTTTTGACCATATTGAAAGTGATACGTGTACGGTGTATTCTTGGGCATGCAAGGCACTTAATCCCGATTGCCCACACTCTAAATCGGTTGGGTTAAAAATCAACCCAAATCGACTGGGTTGAGTGAATATGAACCCAATTTGGGTTCATATTCACTCAACCCAGTCGATTTGGGTTGATTTTTAACCCAACCGATTTTAGAGTGCATGTGGGGGCACGGTGGCGCTGTGTACTAAGGCACACTGCACATCGCTGGTGCGCGTGTCTTCAACAATTCTAACCCTGCAAGTGCGGAGTTAGTACATTGGAGAGTCTGACGGTTGCTCGCCACTGCTTTGTGGTTCTCTCCGGGTTCTACCGCTTCCTCCACCCGAGAAACTGTCTCACACGAGGTGACTTTGGCAGTCGAGAATGTGGTTAAATCCCAATAAATAAATACTTACCTCCATCACATTTCGAATGACCACATCTCTCCACGGCGACTTGTGTCCAAGAACCCGGGGCAGCACCACAGTCTATGACGATGTCTTTTTTGTTGAAAATTTTGTATTTATCGTCAATTTCAATTAGTTTGAATGCACTCCTACATCTATAGTTTTGTTCTTTTGCTTTCTTTGTGTACAGGTCATTTTGCTGACGTCTGAGCCACAGCTTTGATGAGGTTGATTTCTCTCTCGTTTTCACGTTTGTTGAGTTAGCAATGATGCCTTTGATGGGTGGTGTGGAGGTAAGTCTGGAACAAGAAATATTCGCGTTGCAATATCGGACTGTCTTGAGAATAAAATGGTCAATACATACTGGTATATTCATTATATATGGGTGAAAACTACCCAATCCGTGAAAATGATCACTTGAAACAGCTCACTTTCATGAAACGGAAACTGAGATGTGCACGTGTAGAACTGTTGACATTTTATTTTTAACGATAATCGATATTTTGGGAATTCCCACTCAAGAATCAAGAGTCGGTTTTGGTTAAATTCGCACCTAAATTCGTATACAATTTTAAAAGTTCAGGAAGACAAGAAATAACAGAGCGTGCCTTTCGGAAACTTAATTTTTTGTTGCTATTTATTTTTTTGTTTCTTGGTTCAGAGAAGATAAAATTATTTTCTGCTGCACAAAGGTCGTGATTGTTGTCATTGACCTTCACATTCATTGGATGGTTGAAGAAATAATCGAAAGTTGAAGTCTGTCCCGTGGAGTTCTTCACTTTGTTCCACTTCAAATTAAGAGGTTTGTAAGTTTCCTTGACAGTATTTGTAACGGGATAACGAATAGAACAGTACACTTAATATGTCGATTAGTTTTGCTCTCCATCAGGCCCAGTTGTTAATTTTGCATGCAAACTGCTGAAATCAGACAGCTTTTCAATTTCATTGTCCTTTTAGTTAACTCCCTTGATGCCCTTGTTTTCCAAAAACATTCGGTGGGCCTCCCGTCCATTTGCTCCATTGCAAGCTCGACCCACTAGATAATCTGCCTCAACTGTAGTCCACTATGTAAGATGAAATCAAAATGTCCGTTTGTACCAAAAGAAAACGCTTCTTTCCATGGGAATGAGATGACCCTTGTGGGTTTGTCCTGAACAAGGAGTTTACAAAGCGTTTTCGAGTCCGCCATCCCCAAGGACGATCGGTCCCAAGACGATCCGTCCCTAGTCGATCCGTCCTCATGTATCGTAGTCGATCAGTTGTAGATAATTGTATTGTAGACTGGTTGGCAAAATTAAATATGAAATATAAAATAGAAATACAAAAATAAAATGATTTATATAATAGTTATTCCAGAATATATATTAGGTTGAATAAAAGGGTTAAATAAAATTCATCGCTGAACTTCTCCTTTTTAGCTAACTGTTATGATGTGTGATGTAATGTTTCCTGGCATTTGAATTTTCCAATTATTTGTGTTTTTCTGTTGAGTTTCGTAACATAACGGCCAAAATCGGACAGCGCTATTTGAAAAAAATATTCAATTTCCTTCTTTTTTTCATTTTTTTCACCGCCACGTGGCACCCGAAAAATCCAAAACCTTTGTGCGCATCTACAGACCCTACTTCAACATCTGAGCATGGTTTTACCGTTTTGAATTACATACTCTAGGAGCTTTTCTCCGAAAACGATCTAAGAAAATATGAGAGTGGCAATGGAGGTACAGCCACGTGGCACCTGAAAAATCCTAAACCTTCGTGCGCATCCACAGACCCTATTGCAATATTTGAGCATGGTTTTAACATTTCGAATTACATACCCAGGAGACTTTGGCCGTAAATGGTCAAAGAAAACACGAAAGTGGCTACGGTGACACAGCCACATGGCACCTGCAGAATCCAAAACCTTTGTGCGCATCTACAGACCCTACTGCAACATGTGAGCATGGTTTTAGCGTTTCGAATTACACACTCTAGGAGCCTTTCGTCGGAAACGGTCTAAGAAAACACAAAAGTGGCAACGGTGGCACCGCCACATGGCACCTGAAAAATCCTATACCTTTGTGCATATCTACAGACCCTACTGCAACATTTGAGCATGGTTTTAGCATTTTGAATTACATACCCTAGGAGCCTTTCGCTGGAAACGGTCTAATAGGACACAAAAGTGGCAACGGTGGCACAGCCACGTGGTACCCGAAAATCCAAAACCTTTGTGTGCATCTACAGACCCTACTGCAACATCTGAGCATGGCTTTAGCGTTTCGAATTACACACTCTAGGAGTCTTTCACCGAAAACGGTCTAAGAAAACACAAAAGTGGCAACGGTGGCACCACCATGTGGCACCTGAAAAATCTGAAACCTTCGTCCGCATCTACAGACCCTACTGAAACATTTTGAGCATGGTTTTAGCGTTTCGAATTACATACGCTAGGAACCTTTTGACGGAAACGGTCTAAGAAAACACGAAAGTAGCAACAGTGGCACAGCCACGTAGCACCCAAAAAATCCAAAACGTTTCTGCGCATTTACAGACCCTACTGTAACATCTCAGCAATGAGCATGGTTTTAGCGTTTCGAATTACGTACTTCAGGAGCCTTTCGCCGGAAATGGTCTAGAAAACACGAAAGTGGCAATGGTGGCACAGCCACGTGGCACCTGAAAAATCTGAAATCTTCGTGCACATCTACAGACCCTACTGCAACATTTGAGCATGGTTTTACCATTTCGAAATACATACTGTAGGAGCCTTTCGCCGGAATCGGTGTAAGAAAACATGAAAGAGGCAACGGTGGCACAGCCATGTGGTACCTGAAAAATCTTAAACCTTTGTGCGCATCTACAGACCCTACTGCAACATTTCAGCATGGTTTTAGCATTTCGAATTACATACCCTAGGAGCCTTTGCCGGAAAGGGTCTAAAAAACACGAAAGTGGCAATGGTGGCACAGCCACGTGGCACCCGAAATCCGAAACCTTCCTGTGCATCTACAGACCCCATTGCAACATTTAAGCATGGATTTAGCGTTTCGAATTACATACGTTAGGAGCCTTTTGGAAAGTGTCTAATAAAACACGAAAGTGGCAATGGTGGCACAGCCACGTGGCAGTTGAAAAATCTGAAACCTTTGTGCACATCTACAGACCCCATTGCAACATTTAGGCATGGTTTTAGCTTTTTGAATTACATACCCGAGGAGCCTTTTGCCGGAAAGGGTCTAAGAAAACACGAAAGTGGCAACGGTGGCACAGAACGTGGCAGCTGAAAAATCTGAAACCTTTGTGCGCATCTACAGACCCCACTGCAACATTTGAGCATGGTTTTAGCGTTTCGAATTACATACCCTAGGAGCCTTTCGCTGGAAACAGTCTAAGAAAACACAAAAGTGGCAACAGTAGCACAGCCACGTGGCACCCAAAAAATACAAAACCTTTGTGCACATCTACAGACCCTACTGCAACATCTGAGCATGCTTTTAGCATTTCGAATTACATACTCTAGGAGCCTTTCATCGGAAACGGTCTAAGAAAACATGAAAGTGGCAACAGTGGCACTGCCACGTGGCACCTGAAAAATCCTAAACCTTGGTGCGCATCTACAGACCCAGCTGCAACATTTGAGCAGGGTTTTAGCATTTCGAATTGCATACCCTAGGAGCCTTTCACTGGAAACGGTCGAAGAAAACACGAAAGTGGCAACGGTGGCACAGCCACGTGGCACCCCAAAAATCCAAAACCTTTGTGCGCATCTACAGACCACACTGCAACATTTGAGCGTGGTTTTAGGATTTCAAATTACATACCCTACGATCCTTTCTCCGGAAATGGTCTAAGAAAACGCAAAAGTGGAAATGGTGGCACAGCCACTTGGCAGTTGAAAAATCTGAAACCTTCGTGCGCATCTACAGACCCCTCTGCAACATTTGAGCATGATTTTAGGACTTCGAATTACATACCCTAGGAGCCTTTCACCGGATAGGGTAAAAAAAAACACGAAAGTGGCAATGGTGGCACAGCCACGTGGCAGCTCAAGAATCCGAAACCTTTGTACACGTCTACAGACCTCACTGAAACATTTGAGCATGGTTTTAGCATTTCGAATTACATACCCTGGGAGCCTTTCACCGGAAACGGTCTAAGAAAACATGAAAGTGGCAACGGTGGCACAGCCACATGGCACCTGAAAAATCTGAAACCTTCGTGCATATCTACAGATCATTTAGCAACACCCTAGTGCAGTAAAAGAACTCTATATTACATAGGTTGGGATTAATCGAAAGAAAAGTGAAAAATTAGCGCATTTTTCAAGTGGCTCCACAGAAGCCACCTGGTGGTACAAAACTTTAAAAGTGGTAGTTTTGGATTGCACAGACCCTATTGAACAACTGTAGGAAGTTACAGCGTTTCGAATTACACAACCAGACGTATGGAAGTAAGGACGGACAGATGTAAGGACGTATGGATGGAGATCATGACAATATCCCCGCATTTTTCAAAATGCGGGGATAACAACAGTCTTTACAATTACTTAACTGTTGAACGGATCTTATTCAGAAGTTTGAGACTTCTTTGGTTTGTAACGGATTCGGTAACAGCTTCTTTGGTTCATATCAACCGAAATTGGAAGTAAATGGTATTTTAACATCAACATCATGATCGACATCGTGAACGACATCGTGATTTTTGTTTCTAAAACATCGAGCATCGCCACTGACGGGATAAATCAGCATCGATCCATCTCTGGTTACATGAGGTCTTAAGTCCTTGGCTTTGCCTCCATTCTTAAGGTGTTGCAAAAATATGACATTTTAGTGCTGTCTTGAATAAGTGAAAACTTACCATGGTACTCCCTCAAGAATGTTATGATATAACATGATATGCAGCTTGACTGCTCATAATGATATCACCACTCGATTGTTTTGATATGTGATGTCATCATGAAAGTTGTCAACACAGCATACAGTACGTGAAGAGTGTATTATCACTAAATCACCTGCAGAGTGGAGATTCCAGTCATTCCACCCAAGCAATAATTGCAAATTTGTTGTAAATCATAACAAGCACAAGTAAAGTTTCAGCCAATGGACCTTCGGGTTAAACCCGGGGGTCCATTGGCTAAAGCATTGCTTGTGTTTTTAGTCGATGGATACAAAATTTGAAAGTTATAGTTTGGGTGATAACTCCACTCCACGGGTGATTTAGTGACAATCCACTCTCCATGTACTGTACTCCCTTCATACATGTATATACACCTCTTTCGCTTCTTATTGTTTCTTCACATTTCCTTTACAGTCTACTCTTCTTTGCTTATTTCTTCACAATCCATTTATTTCCATGTTTGAACGTGAACTATGCATTCATCAACTACATGTCACATGTTAAAGAAAATGGAGAAAAGGTCTTACTCAGGAAACAGACTCAGATAAGCTTTTAGCTTGCTGCTGAATCCAATTCTATTACATTTTGTACAACATTTGAAATACTGGAATTAAATATTGTTTAAACTAAATGCATTGGTTCATTATTTTTCAGATTGAATGTGCAATTTGCAGAGAAAATGGGATAATGCTTAGAGAACCGATGTCCGAAAGAGATAGGGAAGAAGTGTCCATATTACTCTCTGTAACAATGTTTCACTGAATTAATTATTTTGGTTTCTGAAAAGTTGAAAATGCAGGTTATTGGATGAATACATACCTGCAAAATGAAAGCATTTGAACACCATGGAAAACATCTATAGTTCTAACTAATAGTGAAGTGCTTTGAAGTTTAGTAAGGAAATGACATCATGCTTTTCAAGCACTGTAGATTAGTTTTACACAAGAACTTTTTCTCATCAAAGAAGATGGAGAGCTTTGTGATACAGGATACATTAAGCAAGAAGCTTGCCACAGGTACTTTCTGTTATACAATGCACATAGACTTAGGGCCCAGAGAGGCTTGCCACAGGTACTTTCTGTTTTACAATGCACTCAGACTTAGGGCCCTGCAAAGCTTTTAGATTCAATTCAGTTTCGAATCTTAAGTTGATATTCAGTTCGATTCGAAATCAACTGCTCAATTTGTTTTTTCTCAAAACTTTTTCATAGGAATATTTTCAGGATATCTACACTGTTTTAGTGAATATCGGGAATTGTCTCATGAGTGTGGACCTGAAAGTTTTATTTTTCACGAGCACTTGCGCGAGTGAAAAATAATACTTTCAAGTCACACGAATGAGAATATTCCCAATATTCACTAAAACAGCATAGATTTTCTTTTTATTATATGCTACGTGACATTTTACTGTGCAGTATTCAGCCCAATTCAACTGCCAACAGTTTCAAGACAATAACAAAAAGCTGCTGATTGTTCCTTCAAGGCGACGTCATGCGCCCGAGCGTAATGTCATTTAGGAAGCTACTAAAAAAAACTGTGTGGACCTGAAAATATTATTTTTCTCTCACGCAAGTGCTCGTAAAAAAATAAAACTTTTCAGGTCCACACACATCTGAGATAATACCAGATACTGACTAAAATAGATTAGATTTTCTTTTTTTATTATATGCTACGGGACATTTTATGGCACAATATTCAGCCCAATTCGATCCCAAATGCGTACACTTCAAAACAATAACAAAGATCAGCTGATTGTTCCTTCAAGGGCATAGCGTGATGTCATTTAGGAAGCGACTGAGGGATATTCCTCGATATCCATATCAAGTCGATGAATATCGAGAAATATCTTTTAGATAATTTGTGATAATTCACAGGTCAGCATATAATAAAGCTTCGCATCAGTCAGTTTCCTCAACTCACAAAACATATTGGTCGGATGGAAATAGTACAGTTAAAACTAGAAGTCCTGTCATGAATTGTGCACTTATCTAGTCTTAATTGCACGTAGGAATTGTGCGCAATTGCCATATCGAATGGCATCCAAAGCACGGCAGATTCTCCTAGTTACTCATTGAAAACACAGGCAATGTTTCTGCCAATGGACCTCCGGTTGACTTCTGGAAGCCCATACTCTCACCCACCTAATATCTCACCCACCTACAGTTAAAACCAGAAGTCCTGTCATGCAATGCGCACAAATAGCAAGTCGATTTGCGCGTTAATCTGCGCGTTATGACCACAATACGGCTATCAAATTATGTACATATGGCCTGTGCACAAGCAATGTTTCAGCCAATGGACCTCCGGGTAACCCGGAGATCCATTGGCAGAAACATCGCCTGTGTTTGCTATGAGTAATCAGAAGAACCCGCCATGCTTTGGATGCCATTCGTAATTACACGGGCGGATGTGGCCGATTCATTGGGTAAAGGGTTAACACCAATTTGTACTTTTTGCGAATAGACAACAGTGTGCCTTGGTTTCACTTTGTAAGTGATTAACCCTTAACCCTCTACCCAATGTAACGGCCAAAACTGGCCAGCACATTTCACAAAAGTTGTCAATTAAATTTCATTATTTTTTCATCTTTTATCTCAAAAATATAGGTTATGACCCCTCTTTGGAACGGGCTCATCAAGCTCGTTCCAATGAGGGGTCATAACCTATGTTTTTGAGATAAAAAATGAAAAAAATAATTATTCAAGAATTTTGTTTGCAAGTCAGGGACCGACCTGGGCATGCGCCAGTGCATATTTGGTTCTGAAACATCAGGACCTGGCTCTTAAATCTCAAAAATAGGCTTCTCAGTTGGCGCGTAACTTCTCAGATCATATTTTGATATTCTTTCGATGGATAATCGAGAGAGACACTCTTACATGTATTATATATATGATTATCATTTATAATTGTTGTAGAGTGCTTAAGTTAATACTTCAAGTCTTAATTACCAAACATTAATCTTCACTGTGGTTTCTGATCAAGTCTTGGCTGCCTAAATAGGCAGCCAAGACTTGATCAGAAACCACAGTGAAGATTAATGTTTGCTATAGTGTACTAAATGAAAATGATGAGAGGTATTACATACTTGCAGGGTGTGTTACAAACAGCAATGTGACTCCGTAAACTGAAATCTGGCGCATGAATTGAAAAAATAGGCTCCGAGGCTAGAGCGTATTTTAAATAGTCCTGATTGGTCCCTGCAAGTGTTGTCTGCTTTTCAAATTAGGTAAAGGGTTAACTTATGAATTGGATGCATCTGTCATGTACAGTTAAAACTAGAAGTCCTGTCACGAACTGTGTGCTTATCTAGGCTTAATTGCGCATAAGAATTGCGCGCAATTGCCATATCGAATGGCATCCAAAGAATGGCCTGTTCTCCTGGTTACTCATTGCAAACACAGGCAATATTTCTGCCAGTGGACCTCTGGGTTACCCGGGGATCCATTGGCTGAAACAGTGCTTGGGCACAGACCACATGTACAGAATTTGATAGCCTTACTATGGTCATAACACATAGATTAACATGCAGATCGACATGCTATTTGTGCGCATTTCATGACAGGACCTCTAGTTTTAACTGTAATATACAAATTGCGCAGTATTATATTATTTTTTTTTTTAAATTCCACAAAGCCTTATCATATAACACCCTCATTGGGACGAGCTTGTTTCAGTGAGAGGTCATATGATGTGGTTTATTGAATTTTTTTTTAAGGAAAAAAATAAAATAACAAATTTTGCAATCACTTGTTTTGTGTAAAGGGTTAAAATCTATTTGTGGGGAGTAGGTCAAATAATACAATGCAAGTACGAAAATATGAACAATACACCATGAATTATAAGCTTTAGCATTCCAAGACTTCAAAATAAGCAAACTTCACTTTCCAAGAATTGGAAAGTAATTAACATACTGCGACAAACTTACCTAAAGGACATTACTCAGCAAACTTCAAAGGCCAGTAATGCTACAGTTAAAACTAGAAGTCCTATCACGAACTGTGTGCTTATCTAGGCTTAATTGCGTGTAGGAATTGCACGCAGTTGTCATACCGAATGGCATCCAAAGCATGGCAGGTTCTCCCGGTTGCTCATAGCAAACACGGGCAATTTTTCTGCTAATGGACCTCCGGGTTACCCGGAGACCCATTGGATGAAACATTGCTTGTGCACAGGCCATATGTACAGAATTTGATAGCCTTACTATGGTCATAACGCGTAGATCGATGTGTTATTTGCGCGCACTTCATGACAGGACTTCTAGTTTTAACGGTACTCACAGTCTTTTTACTCATGCATTTCATGGAGAATCATCTGATTGACTTACGCTGGGTCCATTGCATTTACATTTCATGCATTATGCTGAGCCCAAATAAATTTGATTATTACTCCGAAAAGCTTATTCAAAAAATAATATTTTTGAAATCCCTACTTACTGCACATCAGAAGAGTGAATGGTGTGCAGATGATTGATGATATTTTTCTTGACAACATTTTCCCAATGCTGTAATGCAACAATAGCATGGTTCTCTTCAAGCGGTAGCAAACAGTATACAATTAAAACTAGAAGTCCTGTCATGAAATGCGCACAAATAGCACGTTTATATGCATGTTTATGTGCACGTTTGGGCCAAAGTAAAGCTATCAAATTCTGTACATATGGCCTGTGCACAAGCAATGTTTCAGCCAATGGACCTCCGGGTAACCCGGAGGTCCATTGGCAGAAACATTACCTGTGTTTGCTATGAGTAACCCGGAGAACCTGCCGTGCTTTGGATGTCTTTCGATATGGCAATTGCGCGCAACTCCTATGCGCAATTGAGCCTAGATAAGCACACAGTTCATGACAGGACTTCTAGTTTTAACTGTACAGCATGCCTCCCGTTTTCAAAATCAAATGACTGGGCCCCAGATTGTACATTCACAGAGTGGGTTTTCAAGATTCTACTGTATTAGCAAGAATGAGCATGACTGAATGACCACCCAGTGACTGGCGAGATACTAAACCACTCTCTGTACATGTATACATGCAGTGGCAGCACCAGATATTTGTTTTGAGGTGTTAGGGCAAGACCGGTTCTCCATTGGGGGAGTGGGTAGTAAGTTTGTGTATTTAGGACAAAGCCTGTTATATGGGGGCAAATATCTCTTGTAGTGCTTATGCCTTATAGCAGAAACACATGGGAACAAATTTAGGGAGAAGGGCATACAAATATGCTTTAAATGTTTAAAAAGATGATTATCATTATGTACCTCATGACATTCAAATATTTTCCATTCAAGAAAAACAAGAAGTTTTCAACTGAAAATCTCTTTTATTTGCACTCAAGTTTTAGGGGATGATTTTCTCTATCTACCATACAGTTGAAACTAGAAGTCCTGTCATGAAATACGCACAAATAGCACGTCAATCTGTGCGTTAATCTTCATGTTACCTGCATGACCATAGAATTAAACTCTGTACATATGATCTGTGCACAAGCAATGTTTCAGCCAATGGACCACCGGGTAACCCGGAGGTCCATTGGCAGAAACATTGCCTGTTTTTGCTTTGAGTAACCAGGAGAACCTGCCATGCTTTGGATGCCATTCGATATGGCAATTGCATGCAATTCGTACATGCAATTAAGCCTAGATAAGCGCACAGTTCGTGACAGGACCTCTAGTTTTAACTGTACTTTGTCTGTAGTGTAAATCATTTTTGTCACTAATGGGTATTCATGGCTCAGTTTTATTAACTATACCGGTCTAACAGGGGAGATAATTGCTTGCACTTCCTCTTCGAGTATGAGCTTTTGCGAATATCCATTTCTGATTGCTTCTGGACTTAAGGGATGAATGTTGGCATTTCCCACCGTTTTGTTAATAGGTTACCAATGCTACACTGACTTTTTGTAAAACAATCTGTTGTTTGTATATAAATTGTATTTCCACCTGTTTGGGCGTCCCATTTGTTTGACTCAAAATGTAAATATATGTAGCTCCTAACAGGCCGGGGAGGAGTGTTGTACTGGATCTCTCCTAAAGTATGTACATAGGCATCTGTTGGGTTAATGTATAGTTGTAACATATTATCTCCCTTGATGTGCTCACTGGGATTCAATCTTCCTTTGTTTTCATTCAGTGATACAGCATCAAAGTGACAAGACATCCAAATAGTTAACCCTTTACCCAACGAATCGGCCACATCTGCCCACGTAAAATGCAAATTCAGCAGCTGAAAAAATACTATTCAAAAAATTTCAACAAACCCATATCATGTGACCCCTCATTGGAACGAGCTTGACAAAGCTCGTTCCAATGAGGGATCACATGATATGGTTTTGTTGAAATTTTGTGAAAAATTAAAAAAAATGTTATTTAAAATAATAAATTTTGATATCGTCTGCGTTGGGTAAAGAGTTAATCTAATCTTGGAATGTAGTGTCAATGCTGAGTTATTGAGTCCTTGGAATATATGGTTTTACCGGGTACCCCTTTTTACCATAACATCACATCAACCCAATGCAGTAGTTGAATCATCCTTCAGAATTTTAAAATATACATGTATTTACTTTCAGCAGGCAAAATTATGCAAAGCAAAAAATTGTGATGGATAAATACTCTATATGCAAAAATTATATTTGGAGCTTTGAGTTAAGCTGCTCATATCCATTTTACATCATACATGTAATATGCCTGTACAAGAAGTTAAAAATCATCATTTGCTGGTTGTTTACCCCCAGGCCTGTAACAGTTTTGAGGTATGTAATCATTTCTTTGATGCTTTTTAGCTCACATGACTGAAAGTCAGTGTGAGCTATTGCCATCACTTGGCGTCCGTCGTCCATTGCACGTTAGCTTTTAGAAAACAATCTTCTCCTCACAAACCAATGGCCCAAATTGAAACATATATGGGCCACATCATCTTGGGGGTATTCTGTTTTAGTTTTGTTCAAATGGGGTCTCCACCCTTTTTGGACGTGGTCTTATGCCCAAATATGATGAAATTCTTTAAAAATCTTCTTCTTGTGAACCACAAGTGGGAATGCTTTGATATTTGGTATGAAACTTCCTCTGGTGTTCGAGATTAAAAGAAAGTTGATAGGTCCATATTTGGGCTCTCCAGGGGATTGGCTCATTTTTGAGCTCCCTTGAAAATTTCTATTTCAAGAACCAATGGTGCGATTTGAACCAAATGTTATATGTGGCATTAGTTGACCCTAAGTACTTCATTCATGCCCCCAAAATTGTTTGCGTTTCCCCATGGGAACCCCTGGAGTTAAAAATAGAATAAAAATGAAAAGTCCAATATTTCCCAAACTGCACGGACTAGAGCAGGGACCGACCTGGGCATGCGCCAGTGCATATTTAGTTCTGAAACATCAGGACCTGGCTCTTAAATCTCAGAAATAGGCTTCTCGTTTGCCGCGTAACTTCTCAGATCATATTTTGATATTCTTTCGATGGATAATCGAGAGAGACACTCTTACATGTATTATATATATGATTATCATTTATCATTGTTGTAGAGTGCTTACATGTAAGTTAATACTTCAAGTCATAATTACCAAGCATTAATCTTCGCTGTGGTTTTTGATCAAGTCTTGGCTGCCTAAATAGGCAGCCAAGACTTGATCAGAAACCACAGAGAAGATTAATGTTTGCTATAGTGTACTAAATGAAAATGATGAGGCTATTACATACTTGCAGTGTGTGTTACAAACAGCAGTGTGACTCCGTAAATTGAAATCTGGCGCATGAATTGAAAAAATAGGCTCCGAGGCTAGAGCGTATTTTAAATAGTCCTGATCGGTCCCTGCTAGAGATTTTGTATTTGGTATGAAGCTTTCTTCTGAGCAGTTGAAACAATTGGACACAAAAAATTGCGGGCGAATCATATGGTTCATTCAGATTACATTTTCTTCATACCCATAACACTTACAGTTTAGGACAACTTGGTCCAGGTGAGCATTTTAGGCTCTCTTGTGCCTCTAGTTTTATGCTTTTTATGCTTTTTCACAAAATTTGTCCCTGTGGGAACCCCAGAAAGTGAAGCAATTCTTGTTTTACAAGTTTAGTTTTACTTGTAAAATGGGCTTACATGCACGTATGGGGTGGAAGTCCTCTACAGTGGAAAGCATAGGTACAAATGATTGGTTGAATTTTAGATGCTCAAAGTGACCCTAAACAACATTAAATAAATTAACAAAATTTGCATATTTTTATCTATGATATTGTATTGTTGAATACTTGACTCCATGAGTGTTTTAGTGTTAGTCCACTTTAGGGAACTTGGATGGATGGATGGATGGATGGATGGATGGATGGATGGATGGATGAAAAGAAAGGATGATTGAATGAATGAACAAATGAATGATGATAGACATTCCATCTACAGATACCTCAGAATGTAGCAGGCTGCTGTCACTATCATTTCTTGTAAACAATATTTAGGAATCAGACAGGTGGGTTCTTAATGCAAACCAAAATACTGGCTGAGATATTTCAACCCTTTTTAGGGGTTCACAGTAGCTCAGTTGGTATTGAGGCAGACACAGGTACTGTAATCCATGTCCAAACCCCATCAATGCTGGTACAGTAAAACCTGTCTTGAGAGACCACCTGTCTTGAGAGACCACCTGTCTTGAGAGACCACATCTGCCAGGCACCGATTGGTTTTACTCTATAATGGACCTGCTATGGGAGACCTCCTGTCTTGAGAGGCCACCTGTCTTGAGAGACCACTGTGACCTGGTACCAACTTGTATTTTTATGCCATAATTGACCAGTCTTGAGAGACTGCCCCTTTGAAGACTGAAACCATGACAAAAACTTTTTACCTGTTCTGGAATTGGAAAATCCATTGTGGTCATACTAACATAATTAAAAGTATTAAAAGCTCTTAATTGGGTTTCAATTGCTAACTCATTAAAGATTGAGATGTTCTTATAAGACCCCTGTGAAAAGATTAGGATTATTGCTGAATAAACAATTTCATACATACCTGAAATGTGACAGATAGGAATAAAAATAAATTTGTGTTGAAAATCTTTTTGTAACAAATTGAAATGAAGATTTTCAACACTAATTTATTTTTATAATTTTTATAACAGTCCATTTCAATTTGTTACAAAAACTTCATAAAAAAGAACAACTAAAAAGTAATTACAAAAATATATTCTCCATTTCTGAATTTTGTGGTTGGTTATTCACTGACATGAGAAAAACTGATACCTGTTATGAGAGACCACCTGTCTTGAGAGACCACTTTTGTGTGGCCCAAAGGGCGGTCTCTCCAGACAGGTTTTACTGTACCAGAAAACTTCAAATTTTTCTATCCAGTTTCGGTGAGAGGCCTATTGGGATATGATCTGCTATCTCTTCTGTATACTATGAGTCATGTTTGTTTTTTTTTTATAGTACAGTAGAACCTGTCTTGAGAGACCGCCCTTTGGGCCACACAAAAGTGGTCTCTCTAGACAGGTGGTCTCTCATAACAGGTATCAGGTTTTCTCATGTCAGTGAATAACCAACCACAAAATTCAGAAATGGAGAAGAATGGATTTTTGTAATTACTCTGTAGTTGTTCTTTTTTATGAAGTTTTTGTAACAAATTGAAATGGACTGTTATAAAAATTATAAAAATAAATTAGTGTTGAAAATCTTCATTTATTTTTATAATTTTTATAACAGTCCATTTCAATTTGTTACAAAAAGATTTTCAACACAAATTTATTTTTATTTCTATCTGTCACTATCAGTCACATTTCAGGTACCGGTATGAATGAAAGTTGTTTATTCAGCAATAATCCTAATCTTTTCACAGGGGTCTTTTAAAAACATCTCAATCTGAAATGAGTTAGCAATTGAAACCCAATTAAGAGCTTTTAATTATTTTAATTATGTTTGTATAACCACAATGGATTTTCCAATTCCAGAACAGGTAAAAAGTTTTTGTCATGGTTTCAGTCTTCAAAGGGGCGGTCTCTCAAGACAGGTCCATTATGGCATAAAAATACAAGTTGGTACCAGGTCACAGTGGTCTCTCAAGACAGGTGGTCTCCCATAGCAGGTCCATTATAGAGTAAAACCAATCGGTGCCTGGTAGATGTGGTCTCTCAAGACAAGTGGTCTCTCAAGACAGTGGTCTCTCAAGACAGGTTTTACTGTATGGCTGCCATGGACTGGTCACTTTCTACAGGTGGTCAGTATTTCTACAGATATTAGATTCTAAAACTAATTATAGGAATAATCATCAAACATTTAATTGATGAAGCACCGGGTACAACCCAACACTCAATTAATTCAAATTTTGCTGATGATGGTTTTTATTACCTGGTAAATGTACAGTTAAAACTAGGAGTCCTGTCACGAATAGTGTGCTTAATTGTGCGTTGGAATTGCACACAATTGCCATATCCAGAGCACGGCAGGTTCTCCTGGTTACTCATAGCAAACACATGCAATGTTTCTGCCAATGGACCTCCGGGTTACCCGGAGGTCCATTGGCTGAAACATTGCTTGTGCACAGGCCATATGTACAGAATTTGATAGCTTTACTTGGGCCATAACGTGCACATTAACACGCATATAAACATGCTATTTGTGCGCATTTCATGACAGGACTTCTAGTTTTAACTGTAGGCATGAACATCACTGTCCACGCATGGATTACGACCAGTCCATGACGACTGTACTGTATTTACACATCAAATTTATTATATCTCAATCCAGGACGGCCGTCTTCCCCTGATGAGGAATTGCTGAACTCCTTCAGAAGTGCTATGAGAAATGTACCACAACCAGGTTAGTAAAGTTATATTTCTTTTATTTGTCATAAAAATTGTAACTTTTTTCTTATGATTTGTTCAAGAGTGTCAACACATAATATATTGTAGGCAGGACCCCAGATGATCCCCAACAGAGCAGGCAACCAACAATAATGTAAATGTAGATACACTGCTAAGTCATGCAGCTGTGAATATTTATATAATGTAGTCATTATTACAAATATTAATCTGAGACTTTACAGGTTAAAATATATTGATTTTCACAATGCTTCATTTAGTATACTCCCACACGTACATGTATGATGTATCATGCTGGCAACCTACATGTATGATATATCATGCTCGTACACCTACATGTATGAGGTATCATGCTGGCAACCTACATGTATGATATATCATGCTCGTACACCTACCTGTTTGGTGTATCATGCTGGCAACCTACATGTATGATGTATCATGCTCGTGCACCTACATGTATGATGTATCATGCTCGTGCACCTACCTGTTTGGTGTATCATGCTGGCAACCTACATGTATGATGTATCATGCTCGTACACCTACCTGTTTGGTGTATCATGCTGGCAACCTACATGTACATGTATGACATCTGGTACACCTCATTTAAAACTGAGGTTTTATACAGAACTCTGAAAAACTTGGGTAATCTTGACTTCATATTGCATTTTTTTCCTCCACTTAATTGACCCCTGAGGGTGAGGAGTGGGGTTGGTGGTCATAAGGATATATATTTTTTTTTTTTGGGGGGGGGGGTTGCATAAAATCACTCTAAATCTTTCAAAATATATTTTGCAGCCAAACATTCTGTTACATCTAACTGCCCGTCCTGCCCTGCCCTGCCCTGCACCCCCCCCCACCCCTCAACAAGGAAGAGAGATTAGGACATAGGGAGTCCAAATATTAACCCAGTGACTCGATTTGAACAAACTTGAATCTGACCCCACTATAGGTGTTGTATCCCAAACATGAAAAGATTCTGACCTGTGGATCTGAAGAAGTTTTTTAAAGAAATTTCCTAAAATTGCACCAAGTTAAACTTTGAGCTGCAGTTGAGAGCCCAAATACTAACTCAGGGTCCCGATTTGAACAAACTTGAATCTGCCCCCCCCCCCCCCCCCCCCCACACACACACACCCTCTTGAGATGTTGTATACCAAATATTAAAAGATTTCAACTGGTGGATCTGAAGAAGAAGAATTTTAAAGAATATTCCACATACACTACATCAACCAATCATCTATACAGGTGTTTGCAATAATTGGCCAACAGAGCAGCAAAACTTAAGGCAGATGCAAACACCTGTGCAGCTGATGAATGGTTGATGCTCAACATCATTCCACCATTCATTCATACTGGATCATTCAACATGGTGAAAAATTTGTGTGATCTGTTTTGCATGTTTTTCATTTTAGGTAACCTCCATGTGACCCAAACGGCCATTTTTTGTTTGCATGTTTTTCATTTTAGGTAACCTCCATGTGACCCAAACAGCCATTTACCTGAATCAACAGGCCTGATATTATGAGAAGTTTTATTCAATTAACAGGAGTTTTCTCTATAACCCACACATAATTAACAGATAAAATTTTTACTAAAGGTATGGTAAATGGTTTGGTGTTTGGAATTCATATATAATTACAATGTAGCAAGGTTATTCAATTGAATTATTATTATTGCATTATATTATTATTCCCATAATTTTCTTTTATCTAAAAACCCTTTACTTAACACAGACAATATCAAAATTTATTATTTTAAATATTATTTTTTTTAAAATCTCAAAAAAATTCAACAATCATTGGAACCAGCTTTTTTCAATGGCTGAATTTGCATATTATGCATGTGGATCCGGCTGATTCATTGGGCAGAGGATTATAAAAACAATTCTTCCTGTTTTTAATAAAAAAATTCCTTGTATTTTGTCCTTTTGTTTGAAGAGTGTAAAATGTGCTGTAGATACATTGTCATTAACCCTTTGAGACTTAAATTATCCTGACATTCAAATGTCACTGGGAATTCAATTTCTTCAACGTTTTTCAAAATGCGACGTCAAACGTCGGAAAGTACAAATAAGATGTTTTTTCACATTAGTGATTATCTGGTTGAGGGCTAGATTATTTTTGGTGGTATGAATTTGTTATTCAAAACTTGTTTTATTGCAAATTATTGGAGAGTGCCCACAGGCACTCCAATAATTTGTAATAAAATAAATTTATATAAACAAAAAATTATTTGTGTTCAACTGAATATGAAATATAAGCAAGGAAAGTGTTGGCTTTTGCTCTCGTATCCTCACTTTGTGAAAGCCCTGATAGTGGCTTCTAGCACTCAACCAATTAAGAAGTCTTTACAGCAGGATTATATTAGTATTTTAAGCTGCGATAACATTTGGCTCAACAGTTGTCACTGAGCACTAGTACTATTCGGGAGAAAATAGGAATTGAGGTTAAAACTTTAAAAAATTGAAAAATAATAACAAAACAAATGTCCACAAAATATCAACGCGCCATTTGATTTCGAACGTCTTAAGACATACAAAAGTATCAAAGGGTTAAATTTGCTTTATGTCTATTTGTCGTTTTTGAGCAGTTGTTGTTGTAACAGCAGCAGCATACAGAGAAGACCAGAAGAAGTGGTATAAGAGAGGATTCACCTGTAGTTCTTTCACCAGTGTATCATACAAACCTCCAATAGTATCTGTGTGTATGGCAAACCCAAGGTGAGATTTTTATTTTCAAATCGTTTCAAGTAACACTCCGCTTATTTTCATTTTAGGAAGTGAAAAATACAATGTGTAAATGCGGCCACACAAAACTGAAAATATGTTAATTAAGAACTCTTATATAGATTTTGTTTATTTCCATATCCAAGCCTGGCACTCTTAAAAATGCGGGAGAGTTAAAATTCGCTCCCCTCGAATGGCAAAGGTGAGCGATTGGCTCTCCTCAAGCTTACAAAAGCTACGAGTGGCAAAATAAAGTCTTACTATTAATTCTGCCTAGTGGACTTTGTACATCTTATTTGGTGCTGCTAACAAGGTAGTATCTCTGTGATGGCTACACTGCCCCTCCAACACCTCCAGGCCTTGTCAAGGCCTGGAGGTGTGGGAGGGGCAGTGTTGCTGTCTTACAGAGACCACTAACATAGAAGAGATTTGAAAAGATGTGGGTTTTGGGAATAGGCTGTTATGGTAATCATTATTTTCTAAAGCCAGGAGGGCTTATTTTCGCCCTCATTAATTTTTTTAAGGCGAGCTGTAGGTGACCGAATAAATTGCTCTCCTGAAAATGTCAGGCCTGCATATCCGTTCAATTCAGTAGGCTGTCGCTGTCAGAGCACGGTTACTGTAAAATGCACAGCAATCAATTTCTGCTGGTCAACTTTTAATATTGGATCGCTATTCCGTATTTATGCTTCACAAATTTTGTGGACAGAAATCAAACAAACAGTTTTTTGGGTGGAACCCTGTTAATTGAATAGGCTCTCTTCCCATGAAAAATATTTAGTTAAGACCTAAAAAGGTTAAGAATCTGTTTCTCAGGACCTCTCTCATGGTCCTTTTGGCTGCCGCATGCTCTCGTTTTATAACCAATGCAAACTTAAAAAAATAGAAATTAAATTGTTTGTGTCTGATATTTTACCCAAGATAATAAAATTGATAAATTTGTCCCTTGAGTGCAACAAGGCTTTGCTTCACCACCCATGCTATTCTGTAGATTATGAGGCCTAACACATAATACATACCAAGAACATGAACTTTTGATGGCAAAGAAATAATTAAAAAAAATATAAAAAATAAAATTAAAAAATGCCAGCCCACATGCAATTTTACAAAAAATGGCCTGAGAAACAGAAGATCTACTTTGTGAGGACTAATGGGAGTATTCAATTAACAGAAATGTGGTCATTTTCCTATATTCTTGTGATAAACAAGGCATTTATTCTGTTAAATTTGTCTGGTTTGGTAGAATTCTTGAAGCTGAATCAAGCAAAGATAGAATAGATTAAATGGTAATATTGGATGCACGGGGAGGGGGGGGGGGGGGGGGGGGGGGGGGGGTGGGCAGGGATGGGTTAATCATATTTGTATTTGTGAGTGATTTGTAATCGATCACATGTTTTAAAGTATTTGTAATGTAATTGTAATCGTGTTTTTCTGAGGGGGCCAAATATCTATAAACATGGGAATTCATTGGTTTTTACACTACATCTTTGATGGATATATTTAACTAGTAGGGTTACCCGGCATTGCTCGGGCTGAGGAGAGTATTAAAATTACCCCTAGTAGAGCCCTTTGAAGACCTATATCAGTGAGAAAAATTTTGGTCATAACTGTTGGTGCGCCTCTACACCCCCACCCCGTCACTTTTTTAAACCTCACCATTAGATTCCTGGTAAAAAATTACCCCTAGTAGACCCCTTTAAAGACCTATATAATTTTGGTCATAACTTTTGGTGCCCCTCTATACCCCCACCCCCACCCTATACTTTTTTTAAACCTCACCATTAGATTCCTGATAAAAACATACCCCTAGTAGACCCCTTTGAAGACATATATCGGTAAAAAAAATTTTGGTCATAACTTTTGGTGCCCCCTACACCCCCACTCCCACCACACACACTTTTTTAAACCTGACGATGACCTTGCCATAAGAAAGTACTCATAGTAGACCCATTTTGGACACTCATGGTGGCCCCCATATTCATTTCTATAGCGGACAGACAGACAGACAGACATTCTAAAATATAGTATAAGAAAAAGATTAGTAGAGAGGCATAAATAACGTCCCGATAAATGAGAATCAGTTTTGATTCTTGTGAAATAATTTAGAATTTGAGCAAACCTGGAAATACGCAGACTGTCATCTGCAGAATGGGATCCCCAGAGGGAGAATTTGGTGATGCTACCCTGCACAGCAGGGTAGCATCACTAAATTTACCTTCTGAGAATCACTAAATTTACCCTCTGAGAACCTCAATCTGAATCAAGGTCTCAGGCTTAAACAGAAAGAGGATAAATTGGCAGACTGTAAACGCAAATTAAATTAGAACATGGCAGGACATAGTTGTATGGTGAGCATAACCAGAAATTCACTTTGATGATTTCTGAGATATGTTGTAAACATGCAGATATCAGTCCTTGAAATTTGAAATAATATCAGATTCTACCAAAAGGCATTGTGAAATGGATGTTGGGGCCTGCTTTAGTGTCATCGGGTCCTATTCTCATAAGACTTAATGGTAAAATATTAATTTTTGGGTGGTTACTGATAGGCCTCAGAAAAAATTGTAATAAAAAGAAGTCATGCAGGAACCGAAATGACTGAGAATAGAGACTGACATATCATGATTTTTTGCTCGAATCCAAGCCAGAAAATAAGCAGACTGTCATCTGCAAAATGAGGTCCCCAGAGGGTGAATTTAGTGATGCTGCCCTGCATAGCAGGGTAGCATCACTAAATTTACCCTCTGTGAACCTCAATCTGAATCAGGGTCTCAAAACTAAACAGAAAGAGGTACCCAGAGGATAAATTGGCCCACTGTCTGGGATAGCATCATCAAATTCACCCTCTGGGGACCTCATTCTGCAAATGTCAGACTGCTTATTTTCAGGCTTGAATATGTGAGTACCATTATACCCTTGTGAGCACAACAAGTATATTTTCTTCAGTAGAAAACAAATCTCATATTTATATATTTACTAGAGTTTCACTCTTAGGGGCTTAGATCCAACTTTGGTTAGTTTCTAGTTATACATGTAGAAGACATGTTCCAGCATACAGGTGTTTGTAGTCTTGTGTTACAGTGTCTTGGCAGAGGTGTCTAGTGAAGTCCTGTGTGGGAAACCAAGACTTCATTAGACATCAATGCTAAGAGAGTGGTGGCTGAGTTGTTAAGTGTGCTGGTCTCTCATGCCAGAGGTTCCCTGATTGATCCCCAGTCGAGGAAAGTTCTCGAGGTGTCCGAACACTCTCTGTCAGCATCAGTTGTGGGGTTGATGCTGTCACAGCGTACCATCCTATCGGGTGGGGACGTAAAATGGTGGCTGTCCTCTGTTCAGAGAGACGCATGATCCATGCAGGCGAAAGATCCCTTCATATTATTCGAGAAGAAAGTGGCCACGAAGTTGCCGCTACGAGATCATCCGACAATCCTGCACCATTGGGCCAAGGAGAGACGTTAATATAAGTTGTCAAACTTATTTGCTAATTGTTGTAAAACAAATAAGATTTTAAAAAATGCAAAGTCAAAGTGTTACAAAATAGTGTAGAATTATCAGTGGTTTTAACCCTTTACCTAACACAGACGATTTCAAAATTTATTATTTTAAATATCATTTCTTCAATTTTTAGCTCAACTTTGACGAAGTCAAATTTGAGCTATTGTCATGGCCCGTCGTCCGTCGTCCGTCCGTCCGTCTGTCCGTCTGGCCGTCTGTCCATCTGTCCGTACGTCAACAATTGGCTATGGCTCGGGCTAGAGGTCGTATTTATGAACCGATCTTTACGAAACTTCTTGTGTACCTTTGTTATGACCCTGGGACGGGAACGAGTGTTTTTAGGTGTGGTCCGAAATTCAAGATGGCTGCCAGTGGCCATTTTGTACCGATGATGCAAAAATCAGTTTTTTGTACAGAACTTCTGTATGAAAGTTCTGATTTGAATAAAGTTTTGTATAAATGTTTAGTACCATGGGATGCATCACATATAATACGGGTTTTTTTCTCGTGCGTAAATTATGCAGATTAGACTGACTTTGATTTATTTAGTGTTACTTTCAGAGCTGTAAGTGCCAAGCTGCTATGGCTCAGGCTAGAGGCCGTATTTATGAACCGATCTTAACGAAACTTCTTGGGTACCTTTGTTATGACCGTGGGACGAGAACGAGTGTTTTTGGGTGCGGTCCGAAATTCAAGATGGCTGCCAGCTGCCATTTTGTACCGATGATGCAGAAATCTGTTTTTTGTACAGAACTTCCATATGAAAGCTCTGATTTGAATAATTTTTTGTATGAATGTTTAGTACCATGGGATACATCACATATAATACGGGTTTTTTTCTCGTACGTAAATTGTGCAAATTAGACTAATTTTGATGTTTTTGGGGGTTACTTTCAGCACTGTAAGTGCAAATGCCAATACGGCTCGGGCTAGAGGCCGTATTTATGAACCGATCTTTACGAAACTTCTTAGGTACCTTTGGTATCACCGTGGGACGAGAACGAGTGTTTTTGGGTCCGGTCCGAAATTCAAGATGGCCGATGGCAGCCATTTTGTACAAAATTAGGTGCAATCAGATTTTTGCACAGAACTTCCATATGAAAGTCCTGATTTGAATAATTTTTTTGTGTGAATGTTTAGTACCATGGGATGCATCACATATAATACGGGTTTTTTTCTCGTGCAGAAATTATGCAAATTAGATGAACTTTGATTTTTTCAGTGCGACTTACTCACAGTAAGTGCACATGTCAGTACGGCTCAGACTGGAGTCTGTATTTATGAACTGATCTTCACGAAATGTCTTGGGTACCTTTGTTATCACCTTGGGACAAGAACGAGTGTTTCTGGGTGCGGTCTAAAATTCAAGATGGCTGCCAGTGGCCATTTTGTACCGAAATTAGGTCTAATCAGTTTTTTGTACACAACTTCTATACAGCTCAGACTAGAGGCCATATTTATGAACCAATCTTTACGAAACTTCTTGGGTACCTTTGTTATCACCGTGGGATGAGAGCGAGTGTTTTTGGGTGTGGTCCGAAATTCAAGATGGCCACCAGCAGCCATTTTGTACCAAAATTAGTGCAATCAGTCTTTTGTACAGAACTTCTGTATGAAAGTTCTGATTTGAATAAATTTTTGTATAAATGTTTAGTAACATGGAATACATCACATATTGTAAGGGTTTTTTTTTCGTGCAGAAATTATGCAAATTAGATGAACTTTGATTTATTCAGTGCTACTTACACAATGTGAGCACACATGTCAATACGGCTCAGGGTAGAGGCTGTATTTATGAACCGATCTTCACAAAACTTCTTGGGTACCTTTGTTATCTCCTTGGGATGAGAATGAGTGTTTCTGGGTACGGTCCAAAATTCAAGATGGCTGCCAGTGGCCATTTTGTACCGAAATTAGGTCCAATCAGTTTTTTGTCACAAGTTCTATACAGCTCGTATTTATGAACTGATCTTCACAAAACTTCTTGAGTACTTTTGTTTTCACCTTGGGACAGGAACGAGTGTGTTTTGGGGTGCCTTTGTTATCACTGTGCTATGAGAACAAATATTTTGGGGTTCAGTCAGACCCACTCTGGGACTCAAAGATTTTTTCTAGTTCAGCATCTGACTGTCACCCACCTTTACAATACTTTACCTATACATTTGTTAAGGCAACGGTCAGTATTTATGTACAGACCGTTACAATACTTTATATGTACCTTTGTTATCAGGTCATTACCTAGATGTTTGTCATTGCTGTGTCACATACTATACATGTACATGTCTTTGTCTTGACAAGTTGAGCTACAGTGTCATTGACACTTTCATTTCAAAACATTTCAACAAAACCATATCATGTGACCTTTCTTTGGAACGAGCTTGACGAGATCGTTCCAAAAAAGGGGTCACATGATATGATTTTGTTGAAATTTTTCGAAAAATAATATTTTTTCAGCTGTTGAATTTGCATATTATGTGGGTGGATGCGGGCGATTCGTTGGGTAAAGGGTTAAGGACATCATCAGAATCTATGACAATTAAATGAATATTTTTGCGAGAATCAAAGTTGACTCTAAGAGTATGTCATGTCAGAATGAGTTGTGAGAATCGATTCTGGTTCTCGTATGAATTTTAAGTCCTGAACAGAAGTTTATTCCATAATGGGGCTGCACGGTATATTGCTAAGCCAATACATACTTATATTCAAACCAATATCGATTGAATACCGTTATAATTACAAAAATATCGGCTTATCGTCATTATTTATTTACCTACAATTTAATTTTCAAGGCATCTTGAGTTTTAACTCTTATCCCATATGAATACCCCACGAATCTGTCGAATCCGCCTGTGTAATTAATATTCAAATTCAGCAGTTGAATAAATATTTTTCAAAGAACTTCCACAAAACCATATCATGTGACCCTTTATCGGAATGCGCTCGTTAAGCTTGTTCCAATGAGGGGTCACATGATATTGTTTTTTAGCTCAACTTGACTTTATCCCATATGAGTACCCCACGAATCTGTCGAATCTGCCTGTGTAATATTCAAATTCAGCAGTTGAAAAAATATTTTTCAAAGAACTTCCACAAAACCATATCATGTGACCCTTTATCGGAACGAGCTCGTCGAGCTTGTTCCAATGAGGGATCACATGATATTGTTTTTTAGCTCAACTTGACAAAGTCAAGTTGAGCTATTGCCTTCAATTCTCATTCATCGGTGTACGTATGTACGTACGTACGTACTTACATCTACAATTTCCTTTGCACACTACACAGGTCGCATTTATGATCATATCGCTTTGAAAGTTGGTATGGTTGTTTGGTGTGACCTCTAGATGGGAGATATCGGTTTTCTTCCATTTCCATCAAAAAATGTTGCCGCTGGCAATGTTCTTTGAACTTAGTTTAGTCAGGCCTCAATATTTCCCTTTGGCACACCCTACAGGGCACATTTATGATCGGATTGCTTTGAAACCTGGTATGCTTGTTTGGGATGATCTCTAGATGGGAGCTATCAATTTTCTTCAATTTCCGTCAAAAAAATGTTGCCACTGGCAATGACCTTCGATGAACTATTGCAGTTATGCATCAATATTTCCCTTTGGCACACCCTACAGTGCACATTTTTTACCAGATCACTTTGAAACTTAGTGTGCTTGTTTGGGGTGACCTCTAGATGGGAGCTATCGATTTTCTTCCATTTCCTTCAAAAAATGCTGCCCCTGGCAATGTTCTTGGAACTTAGTTTAGTTGGACCTCAGTATTTATACCCCCACTTTTTTTTCAAAAAGAGGGGTATACTGGGTTGCGCTTGTCCGTGTGCCTGTGCATCCGTCCGTCCATACGTCTGTCTCAATCTGGACTCGGATGTCTGTTCGCATTATAACTTCAACATTACTGCTGAGATTTCGATGAAATTTGATACGGATGTTCATTATCATGAGATCTTTACGCAGCATCAGCCGTTTTGCTGTTGGAATATTTTTTCTGTGAGTTATGGCCCTTTGAATATACAAAAATAGGCTATTTTTTGTCTGTTTGCCTCGTATCTCAGGTTAGGTTTTTGTATCTCATTGAAATTTGGAATGAAAATTGTTTATGGGAAAGGTTTTCAAATGAGTCTCTAATAAATTTTCTTACTTTTCATGTTATAGACTTATTCCCCTTTTTAACTTTGAAAATTCGCTGTTTGCTGAGTAAGATAGCCAGTTTTTTGTCTGGTCGCCTCATATTTCAGGTTTGGGTTATCAGATTTCAGTGAAATTTGGCATCAAGATTGTTTACGGGAAAGGTTTTCAAATGAGTCATGTCCCAGCAGTAAAACAAAGAAAATCCATGCAAATCACCTCCCCACATGTGGCATTATGTCTCTGTTGTGTAAGGTTTGGATTATCTGGTTTTAATGAAATTAGGAATGAAGATTGTTTGTGGGAAAGACTTTCAAATGAGTTATGTCCCTGTAGTAAAACAAAGAAAATACATGCAAATCACCTCCCCACATGTGGCATTATGTCTTTGTTCTACATCTCTTATGTGGATGGTCGGATTGTCACTAGACTTCAGTAACAGATGTTTCTGGCCTTCACAATTACCTTGCTGTAAAACAAAGACAATGATTTTGCTGTTCGCCTGGTAAAATAGCCAATTTTTTGTCTTTTTGCCTCATATCGCTGGTTTGGGTTTAGCGGCTCTCATTGAAATTTGGAATGAAGATTGTTTTTGGGAATAGCTTTCACAGTATCATGGTTCATTTCTTCTCTTGTCATTGTTTGGCGATATGCACCGTGGGGGTATGCCCCGGGGCTTGGCCCCCTCTTGTTCCCTTTGGGACACCTTACAGGGCACTTTTATGATCGGATTGCTTTGAATCCTAGCATGAGTGTTTGGGGTGACCTCTAGATGGGAGGTATCGATTTTCTTCCATTTTCTTAAAAAAATGTTGCTGCTGGCAATGTTCTTTGAACTTAGTTTAATCAGACCTCAGTATTTCCCTTTCGCACACCCTACAGGGCAGATTTTTGATCGGATTGCTTTGAAACCTGGTCTGTTTGTTTGGGGTAACCTCAAGGTAGGAGCTATCGATTTTTTTCCATTTCCATCAAAAATTGTTGCCGCTGGCAATGACCATTAAACTGTGTTTAGTCAGGCATCAATATATTCCTTTGGCATGCCCTACAGGGCACATTTATGATCAGATCAGTTTGAAACTTGGTATGCTTGTTTGGGGTTACCTCTAGATGGGAGCTATCGATTTTCTTTTATTTCTGTCAAAAATTGTTCGCGCTGGCAACAGCCTTCGATGAACTTAGTGCAGTTATGCATCAATATTTCCCTTTGGCACACCCTACAGTGCACATTTTTGACCAGATCGCTTTGAAACTTAGTGTGCTTGTTTGGAGTGAACTCTAGATAGGAGCTATTGATTTTCTTCCTTGTCCGTCAAAACATGTTGCTGTTGGCAATGACCTTTAATGAACTTAGTGCAGTTAAGCATCAATATTTCCCTTTGACACACTTTGCAGGGCACATTTATGATTGAATCACTTGAAAACTTGGTATGCTTGTTTGGGATGACCTCTAGACGGGAGCTATCGATTTTCTTCCATTTCCGTAAAAAATGGTTGCCGTTGGCAATGACCTTTGATAAACTTAGTATCGATATTTCTCTTTGACACACCCTGCAGGGCACATTTATGACTGGATCGCTTGGGAACTTGGTGTGCTTATTTGGGGTGACATCTGTATTGGAGCTATCGATTTTCTTCCATTTCTGTCTCAAAATGTTGCCGCTGGCAACAACCTTTGAACTTAGTTTAGTCAGACCTCAATATTTCCCTTTGGTACACCCTTCAGGGCACATTTATGACCGGATCACTTTGAAACTTGGTATTTGTGTTTGGGGTGACCTTTAGATGTGAGCTATTGATTTTTAGCTCAACTTTGGCGAAGCCAAATTTGAGCTTATGCCATGGCCAGTTGTCCGTCGTCCGTCTGTCCGTCTGTCCATCAACAATTCAATACGGCTCGGGCTAGAGGACGTATTTATGAACCGATCTTTACGAAACTTCTTGGGTACCTTTGTTATGACTGTGGGACGAGAACAAGTGTTTTTGGGTCCGATCCAAAATTCAAGTTGGCCGCCAGCCGCCATTTTGTACAGACGATGCAGAAATCTGGTTTTTGTATAGAACTTCCATATGAAAGCGCTGATTTGAATAATTTTTTGTATGAATGTTTAGTACCATGGGATACATCACATATAATACGGGTTTTTTTCTTGTACGTAAATTATGCAAATTAGACTAGTTTTGATGTATTTAGTGTTACTTTTTGCACTGTACGTACAAATGGCAATATGGCTCGGGCTAGAGGCCGTATTTATAAACCGATCATTACGAAACTTCTTGGGTACCTATGGTATCACCGTGGGACGAGAACGAGTGTTTTTGGTTGCGGTCCAAAATTCAAGATGGCCGATGGCAGCCATTTTGTACAAAATTAGGTGCAATCAGATTTTTGCACAGAACTTCCATATGAAAGTGCTGACTTGAATAATTTTGTGTGTGAATGTTTAGTACCATGGGATACATCACATATAATACAGGTTTTTTTCTCGTGCAGAAATTATGCAAATTAGATGAACTTTGATTTTTTCAGTGCTACTAACACACAGTAAGTGCACATGTCAATACGGCTCGGGCTAGAGGCTGTATTTATCAAACGATCTTCACGAACGGTACCTCTGTTATCACCTTGGGATGAGAACGAGTGTTTCTGAGTGCGGTCCAAAATTCAAGATGGCTGCCAATGTCCATTTCGTACCGAAATTAGGTCTAATCAATTTTTTGTACACAACTTCTATACGGCTCAGGCTAGAGGCCGCATTTATGAACCGATTTTTACGAAACGTCTTGGTACCTTTGTTATCACTGTGGGATGAGAACGAGTGTTTTTGGGTGTGGTCCAAAATTCAAGATGGCCACCAGCAACCATTGTGTACCAAAATTAGTGCAATCAGTCTTTTGTACAGATCTTCTGTATGAAAGTTCTGATTTGAATAAATTTTTGTATGAATGTGTAGTAAAATGAAATACATCACATATAGTACGGGTTTTTTTCTCGTGCAGAAATTATGCAAATTAGATGAATTTTGATTTATTTAGTGCTACTTATACACTGTAAGTGCACATGTCAATACGGCTCGGGCTAGCGGCTGTATTTATAAACTGATCTTCACGAAACTTCTTGGGTACCTTTGTTATCACCTTGGGATGAGAACGAGTGTTTCTGAGTGCGGTCCAAAATTCAAGATGGCTGCCAGTGGCCATTTTGTACCGAAATTAGGTCCAATCAGTTTTTTGTAACAACTTCTATACAGCTCGTATTTATGAACTGATCTTCACGAAACTTCTTGGGTACCTTTGTTTTCACCTTGGGACAGGAATGAGTGTGTTTTGGGGTGTCTTTGTTATCACTGTGCTATGAGAACAAATATTTTGGGGTTCAGTCAGACCCACTCTGGGACTCAAAGATTTCTTTTCTATTTAGCATCTGACTGTCACCCACCTTTACAATACTTTACCTATACATTTGTTACAGGCTACGGCCAGTATTTATGTGCAGACCGTTACAATACTTTATATGTACATTTGTTATCAGGTCATTACCTAGATGTTTGTCATTGCTGTGTTACATACTATACATGTACATGTCTTGACAAGTTGAGCTACAGTGTCATTGACACTTTCATTTTTTATTTCCATGAAAAATTATTGTCGTTATCACCAGCCTTTGAACTTTGTGCATTTATGCAGCAACTTATCCCTTTTGCACTCTCTGCAGGGTATATATATGAATTTCCATAAAAAAAGAAAAAAAAAACATTGCCACAAGCAATGACCTTCAAACTTAGTACATTTGTACATTAACATCTTCCTTTGGCATGACTCAGAGGGCGCATTCATTATCAGGTTGTTTTGAAACTTTGTATCTTTGTATGCTAATGCAGGGTGACAAAGATAGGAGCTATTGATTTTCTTTTCATTTCCATCAAAAACTGTTGCTATTAGCAACAATCTTTGAATTTATTGCATTTGTGCATCAACATTCTTCTTTGACATGGCCTACAGGGCACATTTATCGTAGGGTTGTTTTGTAACTTGGTGTGCTCATTAGGCGAGACCTCTAGATAAGAGCTATTGATCAGCATTCATTTCTGTGAGTAAAGTTACTGTTTACAATAACTTCTGAACTTACTGCATTTGTGTATCAACATTCTTCCTTTAGCCAGTCTTACAGTTTACATTTAAAAATGCATGGATTACTCTGACATTGTGCACACACAATGCTGTTATGTTGAAGTTTCACCAAATAACATTGGTCCAATGATCTTCAATTTTGCCGTTTCACTTATAACTTACCAAGTTCAAGTTTGTCAAGTTGAGCTACAGTGTCATTGACACATTCATTTAAATTTTTGGAAAAATTTGACAAACTAATGTTTAACTCTTACAAGCCAGGATTCGAGTTTTCTTGCCTGTGATGTAATACGGCAGGTAATCTGGCTGTGACGGTTCGGCTATCTTTGGGCTGGGGGAGAATTAAACACTGAGCAGGTGCTTCTAGTCAAGTGCTGTCTGCCTTAACAGGCAGACAACACTTGACTAGAAGCACCTGCTTTACTGTAAGTTTTTCGCGGTGTGTCTTGTTCAATAAATTCATTCTGATTCTGCAGCTTCTAAGAGTTAAAATAATAAATTTTGATATCATCTGCGTTGGGTAAAGGGTTATTCAAACTGCATTATCAAGTCATGCTTATTCGTTCCACTGTGATGGCTCAAGTCCTGATCGTGGTACGTATGTTCAGATATCTGAACTGTCTTTTGATATACCAGTATACCACAGTATTTTTTTTAAATACAGATACCGGTAATCAGTTAGAATATCATGTAGCCCTAATCCATAACCTATATGCATTTTAACAGGTCAAATTTATACTAAGGGAATTTATATTTATATGAGACACACCATCTGGAAGGGGTTCACTTGTTTCATCATGATGTGCATGTTGATTCCTTTTTTTGACCTCTACATGTGACCTTTTCCTTGGGAGCTTTTTCTTGTAAGTCAATATGCAAAATACTGTCTGGCAGTGGACCACTTTTAAAAAATTTTCTTCCTGATATCTCATTCACCTAAATAGTTCTCATCTGGACACAAAAAAATGAATGTGACTCTTCTTTTTGACGTCGATCTTTGACCTTACTGTAGAGCTCAATCTTGAAGACCCACTATCTAGTGATGACGACACATTTCATTTTGGGGTATGATTTGCCTGAAGTGGCTTTCAGCCCTTTTTCAATAGAGCCATGATAGTGGCTCTCAGCACCTAACAAGTTAAAGATAAAATTCTGACTTTGATCACTTTTTAGTGCAACAAAACAGGTGCTCCAACAGGCTATCTTTAGGTACACTTGAAAGTTGCATTCTGTCAGTTGTTTCTACGCATGTCTTGGTTGTATATATGCTGTTTATTTTGGCAGCCAAGATTTTCCTAGAAGTTGCTTCAAAGCTGCAAAAAGTAGAGTTAAAAAGCATAGGAACAGTAGCAAAAATAAGAACAGTTTAACCCTTTATCTAACATGAAAAGCAGACGACAATTGCAAAAAAAATTCTTGAATAACTATTATTTTCATTTTTTATCTCAAAACATAGGTTATGACCCCTCATTGTATTAATTTGGATTTATCCAAATTATTTAATTGAGGGCAGCGTACATCACATGGTTAATAACCGGAACATGATGAGCACATCTCAGTAGTTGTGTGAGGCTCGATTTTGATTTGTAGTAGTAAACCACATAGAGGCTTGTGTCAAATCCTTCATAATTTTGAATTGTCTGATCAGGTTGGTTTGTTGATAATCGAGTGGAAATAAATTTTAAATTTTAAATTTTGAATTATACTAAAATTATCGAAGAAGATAGTCAGTTTCCACAGTTGATGTAAATTAAAATGCCATCGTTGTCTCAAATTTATTGAAAGAATTTGACTTTAATTCAAATGGATATGGTGTTGATAATGTTTTTTGTACTCATAAAATGGGTGTTTTGAAAGAAAACATTTTCTATACAGTAGAACCTGTCTTGAGAATGAGAGACCGTCCTTTGGGCCACACAAAAGTGGTCTCTCAAGATAGATGGTCTCTCATAACAGGTTTCAGGTTTTCTCAAGTGAGTGAATAACCAACCACAAGATTCACAAATGGAGAAGAATAGATTTTTGTAATTACTTTGTTGTTCTTTTTTGTGAAGTTTTTGTAACAAATTGAAATGGACTTTTATAAAAATTATAAAAATAAATTAGTGTTGAAAATCTTCATTGAAGATTTTCAACACAAATTTATTTTGATTCCTATCTGTCACATTTCAGGTTTGTATGAAATTGTTTATTCAGCAATATAATCCTAATCTTTTCACAGGGGTCTTATAAAAACATCTCAATCTTTAATGAGTTAGCAATTGAAACCCAATTGAGAGCTTTTAATACTTTTAATTATGTTAGTATAACCACAATGGATTTTCCAGGTAAAAAAGTTTTCAGTCTTCAAAGGGGCAGTCTCTCAAGACAGGTCTATTATGGCATAAAAATACAAGTTGGTACCAGGTCACAGTGGTCTCTCAAGACACTCACACCTTGGATTCCGAGGTGTCTACAACTACACAATGGAGCTCCCAATTGTTATACAAGAGACACTGGTCAGAGTGAGGGCTACCCTAGCTACCACCTGGAGCATCCAGGTGCTCAAGGGTAAAATTCACCTGACAGTGGATTTTGAGAAGGAAACCGAACCGCCGTCCTTGGAGAGGTGTAGCACCTTTTGCGAGGGGATTTCCCCCCGCACTGGTCACCCTCCAAGTGATACAGACTCGCAGGATGATGCCAAGAATACGGAAGCAGCCGAAGGAAAGAAGAAAAGGAGAAGAAAGAAGGGACCTTCCGCCAGACGACATGATGCCCGCCGACTGACGGTGTTTATGGAGAAGAAAAGGATGGAAAAGGAAGAGAGGGAGGCTAACCATGGCGTTGAAAGCTCAATGCCTGCTACCCCTGGCCGTTCCACGTCCACGCCGGTTCCCCCCACTCCTGTGGAGGGTCCGGAGGATGCTGGTTCGCCAGGCAACACTCCAATCTCTAGCCCATCACACTCTTCCTCGGAAGAGGAGATGGAGGAGGGAGGTTTGTTTATGGTGCAGGAAGTTGAGCCGGACAGCGCACATGTAGCTACACCCGCTCTTGCTCTTCCAGCCTTTTCCGACCAGGACACCATCCAGGAAGCTCACACCGCGGAGTCCGTGGAAAGCATCCTTGGGGAAAAGGTCAGGGATGACGAGCATCTAGCCCTTCTCCAACAAACGCTGAATACCCTGGATAACCGCGGACTCTTGGAAAGCACGATTAGAGGAGTATTACAGAATGTCAGTAACCACTATCTGCGCACTACTCCAGAGAGCTCTCCATCACCGGCAGCTGCAAGGGCTAGACCATACCAACCTAGTCAGTCCTCCAGCACCCCTCCTTCAACACCACCAAAAGAGGTATCACCATCACAGCCTCCTCCTCCAAAAAAGAACAGGAGGAAACATAGACGGCGCTGAGTACCATATCCATTTGCCATCTTTGCCACGCCCAGACAACCCAAATCATCTACAGTTACAGAGGGTTGAAAGGGGCTTGTCCCCCATACCGTCCCTGCGCGCCTTCGGCGCGCGAAATCATTTCATTTCTTTTTGGTCTCTCAAGACAGGTGGTCTCTCAAGACAGGTGGTCTCCCACAGCAGGTCCATTATAGAGTAAAACCAATCGGTGCCTGGTAGATGTGGTCTCTCAAGACAGGTGGTCTCTCAAGACAGTGGTCTCTCAAGACAGGTTTTACTGTATTTGAATCGTTTTCATATGAAATCCAATACAGAAGCAGTGTATTGATTCAAGTCAAAATTTATTTGTCTGTTAGAAGACCGACTATTAGCTGCTGAAATTGATTCATCTATCATTCCAAGAGTTGACAGGGGTCATAATCTATGTTTTAGAGACAAAAAATGAAAAAAATAATGAAAATTAACTGGCGATTTTTTTAGAATAGCGCTGGCCGGTTTTGGCCATTACGTTAGGTAAATGGTTAATAAAGATTATAGACTTGATTGATAAGGATTTGATGTGACTGTTTGTTTTAAAGCTTAGTATGTGTTGTATACATGTAGTAGCTTCTGTAAATGTGTTTTCAGTTCTATTCAAAGGTAATATTTTTTAAGCCTTTTGTGTCTTTCTTTCCCTCAAAAACAAATTCCCAATTGGTGCTTTCATGACGCATTTTTTTCTAATGACATGGGCCCCAGACCCATTCCCAAAAAGGGCAGAAAAATTCCTGGTATACCTTTTTTTGTGGTTCCACTGACTTTGGCTTCTTTGAACATGGATCAAAGAAACTGAAAATGATGTCACAGTTGGTATATAAAGCAAGTCTATGATTAAGAAGCTATTAATTGAAAATAGAATATGTTTTCATTTTTGGAATTCGCTAAAAAAACCCTGTTTCAACAATCCGTCCCAATGAGGGGTCATAAGCTGAGTTTAAATGCTTTTTGAAAATATTACTGGCTTTATTTTGACCATTATGTTGGGTAAAGAGTTGCTGTATCAGTTTTACAGAAAGGCTGTACAGTGCACTGGGTTAGTTACTCAATTAATGATTAAGGCTGGGCGTTATGGGAATCTGAATACCGGTAACGATATCAGAAAAAATATCGCGATATACCGGTATATCGTGCAGCAGTTTGTGAAACACATATTAAATGCAAGGGATATCATGAATAAAAAAGATATTTTTGGAGCAAAAGATAGAAGTATCACTTACTGCTCTGGAAAAATGAGTGATTTGAATGGAAGACCATAATAATTCATGTCTACAAAGTTATTGAACCTATTGTTTAATACGAAAATAAGCCATAAAATTATCATGGGTTTACTGGCTTTCATCTGAATCTGGGATACAAGTAAATTAGTCTTTGTCAATTTAATTCCTGTAAAACATGGCCAGTCTCTCTTGACTGATAAGCATTTAATTACTGAGCCAGTCAATTGTCACATTGTGTTAATTGCGTATGTGTGGCTTCATTAAAACAGTGGCAAACAAAACTTTTTATCAAAACAACGGGTGTCCAGTTGATGGAATTCCGAGGGCCTGGTTTCACAAAGAACCAGTAGTAGCTGCTCCCCTTCTCCTATCTTCCAGCAGTGAACTTCCTCAGATGACAATGTCAAATGTCTTCTGTCACATGTCAGGCCAGTCGGTCTGTTGATATTAAGCACGCCTCCAAGACGTGATCACCCTTCACTTTCATGATAGTCTGCAGGTGTCAATCACCAGCCGACAATGTTTTCTCCCAGTGATGGCATCACACCTCTGTCATATTTACAAAAATTGTTGCACATTTCGCAATTGTGAACATGTGTGATTTGAAACATTTTTGTGTCAGATTGCTGACATCGAATTAAGCGATAAGTATGGCTTGCTGATTACAGTTCAAACAAATGCGACCAACAGCAGGTGACCATGTTTTTACAGCGTGACAGTCGGGTGTGTTTTCCGTGTAACAACAAACTATTTGTGCTACTTTAATTATTCACTAATTAAATAGATAGAACGTTACTCTCGTCATCTCTCGCTGTTTATCATTTGTTCACGAAATGAGGAAAGATAAACTTCCTGTATTTTCAAAGCAACTTTCTGTGCGAATTTACGAAAAAACACATGTTGAAATTTTATTATCATGTGACCCAAACCAATATCGTTACAGACGATATACCGGTATTGCCAAAAATAGACGATATTTAACCGGTACCAATTTCAATACCGGTATATCGAAATATCGCCCAGCCCTATTAATGATATGAAAATATTTTATAATCAGAAAATGTGACTACCGGTAATCCTGTGCAATGCACAAGATTACTCACACTTTCTGGTTATAAAAAAATTTTAGCTGCCATATCACACACTACTCCTGAGTGCCTAATAATAGTACAAGGTGGAAAATTTCCTGAAAATTAATAATAGTACAGGGTCGAATAATAGTATAGGGTGGAAAATTCCATGATGTGAGTCAACCGCTATGCTCTGAACTGTTTTTAGACTTCTGATGCTCTTGAAGTGGTGAAGGGCTAAATTACTTTCGTTTATCACAATTTTCACATGGATTTGACTTGTTGCAATTTATGGGAGAGTGCCTACAGGCACTCTCCCATAAATTGCTCCAAGGCAAAACCTTATAGACTAATTAATTCTGTTTCAGTGATGGTATGAAACACATCCACTGGGTACAAGGTCTTAAAGTTATGGTAGCAGTTCTTCAGAATAAAGCCCAAATATATGCTTCTAGCTCTCCATCCATTAACATTTCCATTGCATCCTGTGTTTGCTTGTACATGTACCTTACTAGTTTGTTTTGCTGAACTTCTTGAGTTAAGCAGCCGCTCTGCACATTCAATTGCTGAAAATTAATAATCATACAGGGTCAAATAAGGATCACACAGGTGGGAATTTTGTTCGAAAAAGAATAATCATACATGTATGATTATTAGGCATTCAAGAGTACATGAAAATCTACACTCACTAAGGCTGTGCAATAAGGGTTGGTCACATAAGAGAGATGAGTGTATTTATAAGAAAGAAAAGGGTGACTAACCCTCTGCATTACTCAGAGTTAGTTGGTAAGCTCACCTGACTAACCATAGGCATTGCACAGCATTAGTTCCTAGGCTGCCATACTACATGAAAATATACACTGACTAAGGCTGTTAACCCTTTACCCAACGAATCGGCCATATCCGCCCGCGTAATATGCAAATTCAGCAGCTGAAAAAATATTATTTTTCTAAACATTTCAACAAAACCATATCATGTGACCCCTCTTTGGAACGAGCTCGTCGAGCTCGTTCCAAAGAGGGGTCACATGATATGGTTTTGTTGAAATTTTTTTTTAAAAATTTAAAAAATTATATTTAAAATAATAAATTTTGAAATCGTCTGCGTTGGGTAAAGGGTTAAAATGCACGGTGTTAGTTAATTATATGTTATTTAGGCTGAAGAGCCAGTGGGGAAATACTTATACTGAATTGTGGAAATATTTTGAAAGTGAATTCCAAAAATGAAAACATATTCTATTTTCAATTAATAGCTTGTTTATTATCCCCCCCCCCCCCCCCCCCCCCACAAGGGAGTGATATAGCAAAAAGCACCTGCCTGCCTGCCTGCCTGCCTGCCTGCCTGTTTACATAAAGTTCGATAACCACCAATATCTGATGAAAATTAAGGGAGCTATTTCCCTTTGTTTAAAAAATATCATGTAATACTTGTCTTTTGCATAACTTTAACAATAATAACCAAATTTCGATTCTTTTGGGTATATGTCTCTATAGCAACAACTTCTATGTCAGGTTCGATGACCAGCAATATATAGTTATTGCCCTTTGTTAAAAAAATATGTAATGTTTGTTTATGTTATAACTTGAACATTAGTAACTGAATTTCAATTTTTTTTGTGTCTATTTATCCCCCTGCAAGTGAGGGATATAGTGAAGACCTCCATCTGTCCATCCATCCATCCATCCATCCATCCAAACTTTGTTTATTTTTTTGATCCAAGATACGTTTTTCCAGTGCAAATAAAGGATATCAAGTGAGTTTATGCAAAATAAAAAAATAATAATTTGACTGATATGCTCTGATGACCCCCCACCCCCTACTCCCCCCTTCTGTCAGGTCATTTTTTTTTTTCTGTGCTCAAAGATGTGTTATGCCAGATTTAATTAGTGATTTTATGCTGGAAAAAACCCCCCATTCCTCCCCCTTCTCTCTAATTGGTGGTTGCAGGGGGGGGGGGGGGGTAGTTTTGCTTGGCAAAGTAGACCTCTTGTTATGCATGTGTTACATCCGTTGACACCTTTGGGGGACTTGTGGGGGGGGGGGGGGATTAGTGTTTTCCACTCAATTTCAGTGGAAATGGTCTCAGACAATCAGCAATTTCATGTCCTTTTCTTACAAAGAGTACATTACTGGTAAAGTTTTGACTAATTAATATAAATGAAATGAGTTTGGTTTCATTTAGAATGAATAGTACTGAAATAAATTATATTTTTCAGCCGTATGCATGACTTGGTGATGGAAACACAGAAATTTGCTGTCCATGTATTGGCAAGTGATCAGGTGAACTATATTAGAAACTTTTAACAAGACATTTTCAGTTTCTCTGTATGGATGAATACAGTTAATTGAATAACCACTATGTCATTGAAACATATTCACTTAACAGGAGTGTTCAATTAACTGGGATTGGGTTATTTTCCTGTATTCTGGAGACAAACTTAGCATTTATTCTATTATATCTTGGAGCTCTGTCAACCAGATGTAATCGATTAACTCTTAACCCACTTCTTTTTTCTTTTTTTTTTTATTAGGGTTTAACGACACAATAACAGCCAGGATCTTAACATGTCGGTGACAGTTTTATGGGTGGAGGAAGCCGGAGTACCCAGAGAGAACCACCGAGCAACGACGAGCAGCTGTCAGCTCTCCAACATTGTAACTCTGAACTCTGCACCGCGGCACAGGCAGGGTTAGATTGGTTGAAGACATGCGCACCATCAACGTGAAGTACGCCTTAGTACACAGCGTCATCATGCTCCCATATGGGCAATCAGGGTTATGTGCCTTGCCCAAGGACACAATGCGGGAGCACAAATCAGTCACTGAAATGGTCACCCATCCAACTACTAACCACGCTCGACGTTGTTTAACTTTGGTGATCTGAACCGGTTACCGCGATGCCACCACGCCCCCTCTTAACCCACTTTTCAAGTATTTTTCATCAAATCTAGTCATGGCTGCTTTACAGCAGCCATGAATAGATCTGAAGAAAAATTCATCTAAATACATGTATAATTCAAGAAATCATTTGTGAAAAAGTCCATTATATTTACATGGGGGGGTGGGGGAGGTGAGGGGGAAGTTGATTAAACGTACCCAAATTATACTTGTTTTTGGAGCAGTAGAAATCCTGTCCAGGGCAGGAATAGCTGTCAGCAGCACACAGAGAGTTTAATACCTTTTTTGTAATTCTCAACTTACAAGATTCTTATTCAATTATATTTATTTATTTACTGTTGTTCAAGGTCAGATACTTATGCACAATGGCTAATCGTGACCATGACAGTTTTACAGGTGAAGGAAGCCAGAGTACCTGGAGAGAAGCATCGACGAGCAACTGTCAACTCCTCAACATTCTTACTCCATTCAAGCTCCGCTCAAGCAGGGTTACAGCGGTTGAAGACATGTGCACCATTGACGTGCAGTATGCCTTGGTACACAGTGTAATCATGCCCCCATGTAGGCAACCGGGATAAAGTGCCTTGCTCAAGGACATAATGCGGGTCGTCCCAGATGGGGGTAGAACTCGGGATCTCTTGCATAGAAGTCCAACAATCTACCACAGAGCCACGGCACTCCCTCTTATTCAATTAACAGGCTTTAACCCTTTACCCAACGAATCGCCCGCATCCACACGCGTAATATGCAAATTCAGCAGCTGATAAAATATTACTTTTCAAAAAATTTCAACAAAACCATATCATGTGACCCCTCGTTGAGCTTGTTCCAAAGAGGGGTCACATGATATGGTTTGGTTGAAATTTTTTGAAAAAATTTAAAAAATGATATTTAAAATAAAAAATTTTGATATTGTCTGCGTTGGGTAGTGGAGTGCTAAATTTTTTTTCAAAGGTGATTTGTAACACAAGTATATTTTTCCAAGGTACCATGCTACCAGCAAGGAAATTATTTTTCAAAGGTGAATTGTAACACAAGTATATTTTTCCAAGGTACCATGCTACAGTTAAAGCTGTCATGAAATGCGCACAAATAGCACGTCGATTTGCACGTTAATAGATGCATTATGATCTTGCAGCCTGCACCTCTACCAACTGAGCCACCATGCCCCCGAAAGCGTGAGTAACCCTGTGCAGTACGCAGGTTTAGTCACACTTTCTGGTTATAAAAAATTGGTAACTGCCATGTCACATACTACAGGAAAATGTACTCTCACAAACGGTGTTAGTTGTATAATGGAAATGATATTTATAATAGGCCTGTCTTGATTTTTTAATTTAGGAATCGATTAATCGTCACAAATAATCGAATAATCATACCTAGATGACCCTCTCTTTGAAGTCGTTGAACATGAAGTTCAAGTCAGTTGACTTACCTCAAATAAACAACGTAGACAATCATCTTTTAGGTACATTCAAAGCTTTCTGAACTTTTGAACTGTCAGTGTAATAATCAAGACCGGTCGTCAGTTGGGAACTTTGCAAGTTAACAACTGCCTGCCGGTCTTGATTATTACACTGATGGTTCAAAACTCTCAGATTATCTTAATGTACTAACTCTGCTCTGATACTGACATGTGATCTTTGCTGTTGAAAGTGCCATTAGACCCTAATAAATAAATTTATCACATTGCTTTGATATTTTGTATTTTGAACAATCATGGCTATAACTTGCAGTATATGTACATATAATCAGGTGGTGTTGCAGTGCCATTTTTGATCAGTTATTTCCCCTTTGCAACACAGATCATTAGCCAAGAAGACAATTGCAAAAAATATTTTGAATGATAAAACATTTTCATTTTTTGTCTCAAAAACGTAGCTTATGAACCCTCATTGGAATGAACTGGCTAACCTCGTTCCAATGAAGGGTCATAAATTATGTTTTTGAGACAAAAAAATGAAAAGATAATGAAATTTGAATGATGATTTGTGTGAATAGTGTAAACGTTTTAAAGAATCCGCTTCTCTAGAAGCGCTAATCTTTTCACATTTGTTATTAGTATATTAGGGGGGCGTGGTGGCTCAGTTGGTAGAGGTGCACCCTGCAAGCTGAGAGGTCCTCGGTTCGAATCCCACCTGCGGCAGCCGCGTTGTGTCGTTGGGCAAGGCACTTTACCCCCATTGCCCACATGGGGGCACAGTGATGCTGTGTACTAAGGCGTACTGCACATCGATGGTGCACCTGTCTTCAACCAATGCAAACCCTGCGTGTGTGGAGTTGATATGTTGGGGAGCTGACAGTTGCTCCCCGTTGCTCGGTGGTTCTCTCCGGGTACTCCGGCTTCCTCCACCCGTCACGGTCATGGTTAGCCATTGTACAAAAATATGTGACCTTACACACCAATAAATAAATAAATTAGTATATTAGGGGGGATATTTAGGGGGGGGGGGGCATTTAAATAGGCTCAACCTGTTCGCCAAACCCCATTTCATATTTTGAATGAAATAAAATTACTGTTTAACCCTTTACCAAACGTAACGGCCAAAACTGGCCAACGCTATTCTAAAAAATCGCCAATTAATTTTCATTTTTTTCTTCATTTTTTGTCTCAAAAACATAGGTTATGACCCGTTGTTGGAACGAGCTCATCGAACACATTCCAATGAGGGGTCATAACCTATGTTTTTGAGACAAAAAATGAAACAATTTAGTTATTCAAGAATTTTTTTTGCAAGTGTCGTCTGATTTCCATGTTAGGTAAAGGGTTAAAAAAAAAATTAGTATATTTGGTGTGGTTTGCATGTATTGTTGGTTTGTTTATAGGGGTACAATGATTCTTTCAACAACAAGGGTAACATCATATTGGTACATGTGTTGTCTATTATTTATTTTAGGTAAAGGGTTATTAATGTTTATTTAAGGTAAAATATGGTGTTCTGTTTTCAAAGCCAATACCAGATGATGTCTGTCAGTTTAGTAGTGTTCCACATGAAGTCAACCCAGACGTAAGTATTTATTCTCTCCTTGTTTCATTTAACCCTTACATTCTCAGACAGCCACAAACAGCCACTTGTATATTGTTTGAAAAAATTGCCCCAAAGTGTATTCTTCCCTGAGAAATCTGCTGATGGGCTGCATTAACTCCTTACATACTGCTGGTGGATATTCCTGCCAAGGACAGGACTTCTGTTGCCAATGAAATAAGTAGAATTTGGGCACATTTAATAATCGTTTGCCCTTGAAAATTAAATGCATTTTTTTGCTAATAATTACTTGAGTAAAATATAGATGAATTTTTAGCTGCGACTAGCAGCTCTATAAGTGGCAATGTCGGTCTGTCTGTCGGTCTGTCTGTCGGTCGGTCGGTCGGTCGGTCTGTCTGTGACCAACGAGTTTCAAAACTCAATAACTTTCGAAATACTTCATGGAATGACTGTATATGTGGCATGTAAGTGTATCTTAATGATGTCTAGCCACTGTTCAATGCATGTGTTGTTCCAAATATTTTTCTTGGAGTTATGGCCCTTGATGAACTTAGAATTTTGTGACTAACGAGTTTCAAAAAGAATAACTTTCAAACTACCTGGTGGAATGACTTCATATTTGATATGCAAGTGTATCTCATTCATGTCTAGCCCATGTCCAATGGAAATGTTGTTCCAAGTATTTTTTGGACTTGCAGATTGCACCACCCGTCGCAGCTACGGCGTCGATGTCGCGATTTTTCATCAAATCTAGTTGTGGCAGCCGCTTTAGAGCAGCCATGACTAAATCGTATGAAAAGTATATTGAAAATACTGAGTGGGTTAAGAGTTAACCCTTTACCCAATGCAGACGATTTCAAAATTTATTATTTGAAATATCATTTTTAAAATTTTTTCAAAAAATTCCAACAAAACCATATCATGTGACCTCTTTTTGGAACGAGCTCGCCGAGCTCGTTCCAAAGAGTGGTCACATGATATGGTTTTGTTGAAATTTTTCGAAAAATAATATTTTTTTCATCTGCTGAATTTGCATATTACGCGGGCAGATGTGGGCGATTCGTTGGGTAAAGGGTTAATGAACACTGGGTTAACTAAAATTTTTATGATTATTCCCATAATTAGTGTTTGGAATCTATAATTATATGACTGTGTAATTTAACCGCTAAATATCACTACTGTCTGATGATCTTTTCCTGGTCCCCAAAAAACCGACAGTGTAGGATCTGATTCTGTATCACTATAGTATAAGCATGTCAACCGGTACCTGTACCAGTACTGCCAGTTCCCTCATGCTCCATCTGGAACCGGTACTGAAGCTTTTGTCCCACCGGTACCAGTACAAAATTATTTTATGGGAAATTCCCAACTGAACGAGGGTAAACAGGCTAATAATTGTGTATGGCACACTTACACAACATACTTTCAGCTTATATGTGAATGAACATATCAAAACACTCCAAAGAGTGGTCACATGATATGGTTTTGTTGAAATTTTTCGAAAAATAATATTTTTTTCATCTGCTGAATTTGCATATTACGCGGGCAGATGTGGGCGATTCGTTGGGTAAAGGGTTAATGAACACTGGGTTAACTAAAATTTTTATGATTATTCCCATAATTAGTGTTTGGAATCTATAATTATATGACTGTGTAATTTAACCGCTAAATATCACTACTGTCTGATGATCTTTTCCTGGTCCCCAAAAAACCGACAGTGTAGGATCTGATTCTGTATCACTATAGTATAAGCATGTCAACCGGTACCTGTACCAGTACTGCCAGTTCCCTCATGCTCCATCTGGAACCGGTACTGAAGCTTTTGTCCCACCGGTACCAGTACAAAATTATTTTATGGGAAATTCCCAACTGAACGAGGGTAAACAGGCTAATAATTGTGTATGGCACACTTACACAACATACTTTCAGCTTATATGTGAATGAACATATCAAAACACTCTGAAGGGGCATGTTCTGTCTACACCACCACCTCGATAAGGCCAATCATTTTAACTTTCCAAATGTGGATCAAAGACAATGAAAGCACCGTCATCGGCTACTTCAAAGAAATTATTTATTTGGGCACATTTAATAATCATTTGCCCTTGTAAATTAAATGCATTTTTTTGTTAATAATTACTTCAGTAAAATATAGATGAATTTTTTCATCAAATCTAGTCATGGCTGCTTCACAGCAGCCATGACTAGATCTGAGGAAAAGTGTATTGAAAATACTCGGCGAGTTAAGAGTTAATCCTGATTGTTTTTACATCATTGGAAGCCAAGAATGATATAGAAACACTGTTAAGTCATCTGCAGCTGTACACATGTTATTATCATAAATTATTACCACTTCACAGGGCGTTCTCTAGCAGATTAAAACGATTTTACATTTACAGTAAAAGTTATAATGCGCAGTCTCAAACCGGAAGTTGTGTGCTAACCTGGTTAACGGCCCACCTCCAGATAAATATTTTGACAATGCCTCGGCTCCGATTGAAGTTTCAAATGCGAGTATAAATGTAATGAATATCACATATTTGTGAACTTTCAACATTTGGTCATGAATTAATAGATTTGGAAGAGTTCAGGTGGCAAACAAAAAATTTAAATTAAGATATCATGTGATTGACCATGTGATGTTTTGTTTATCTAGAAACAGACAACACATGTATTTTGGTTAAATGTCATTGTGAAAACTTGAGATGTCACAATCAAGTGAACTTGATGAAGAATCTTTGGATTTAACCATTTTAGAAGTGGTAATCATAGTAATAACAAGATTTTGTTGAGCGTCCCTGTTTATTAACGGCCCTGCAGGAATGATTAACAGCCCTCGACTTCGTTTCAGATTGTTAATGGACCCTCCAGCTGTTACTCATAGTCGGGCCATTAATAAACCGTAACACCCTCCAAAATAATGTTATTGGTATATTAATCTGAGGGTTAACCTGTTGCAAGCCTAAAAATAATTTTTTTGAGTGAATGCAAGTATGGCAGTTACCAACCGTTTTACGATTGTCATCCTGTACTTGGTACTTGACACCTGACATAAACTACCTTCCAGTAGTATGGTGTATCATTACTCAGAAAAACCTGTGTATATTTTTGTCTAGAGGCAGTCTATGCAGTGAATGGTAATTTATCTTGCAAGAAGAACATATTTCCAGGGACATGGCAACAGGAGGGGGGGGGATGATGCCCCCCCTACCCCCCCCCCTCCCCCCAATCCTGGCCAAAATTTCCTATAGTTGGAAATTCAGAGGGCAAGTCATGAGTAGTTGGAAATTTCATCTATCTGGATTTTAGAGCTTCTTTGGTGATGCTGATGTCTCCTTTTCTTCCCAAAATTCCAACTCGGTTTCAAATCGGCAAAAATACCGACTGTTATTATTTACAACTACAGTGTACACAATATCGAGCTTCATAAGTACGCATGATATCAGTCGGTACAAGATTTCTACAGTACGTTTACTTATTGTCATAAAAAAAATCCTCAAAATGGACTTCAGTAAAATCACATCACGTAAAATCGTCATCCTGAGTTAATTCCATCATTCACAGTTACAAAATGATGAAACATCGAAAACTGATGATTCTTCCATAAGATCTGATTTAATGTTAGGACAGTGTGAATTACTCAAAGTTCTAAACTTGCACATTTGTTTAGCACTTATTCAATTCCCGGAATAATACCAAATAATAATAACCTGATAATTCTATCATTAATGTGTTGGCATTTCAGTTACTAGAATCAATTTTATGCTGCCTTTCATGGCTTCATTTTCAAAATTTTTCTCGGTAGTGAATTTCCAACCAGAAGGAGGGACTGGGAGGGGGATTTCCCCTCCCAGTCCCTCCTCCTGTTGGAAATTCACTACCCTATCCTCCTCTCCCCCACAATCAGAAACCTCTAGCCACGTCCCTGCATTTTTCTCATAACACAAGTAAAAATGTCGAGACAAAATACAAATCTGTACTGAGGTATTAGCAACCACACAGCTATCATTCGATTCAGAAAGAGAACGTTTTTTTACCTGCTATCTCCAAAATCTGATTCCACTGCACATGTTGAGGCCACCATTTTTAATAACAGTAATTAAAAGATAATTAAATTATCAACTCAATGAAATAAATTAGACTAGATCATTTATTGCCATAATTATATTGATATATAGGCCTACCATGTGTTAAACCTTAAAAATAAAATGAAGAAACACACGGCTGGAACACTTCTAAAAACTTTTGCGGTTGAAGTACAAGTAGAACAATGAATGGAGATTAGGCCTCATAAAGTAGATTTTCTGTTTCTCAGGCCATTTTTGTAAAATTGCATGCGGGCAGGCTGTTTTTTATTTTATTTTTTATTTTTTGTAACTATTTTTTTGCCATCAAACGTTCATGTTCGTGTTTGTTTTATGCATAGGCCTCATAGTCTATAGTCCAGAATAGCACGGGTGGAGGTGTATTTCGTCCCTTGAGTGCAAGAAGGCTTTGCAATGCTAAAGCATTGCAAAGCCTTGTTGCACTCAAGGGACAAATTTATCAACTTGGGTAAAATATCAGACATAAATTATTTAATTTTTATTTTTTGAAGCTTGCATTGGTTATAAAAAGAGAGCATGCGGTAGCCAAAATGACCATGCAGGAGGGTCTGAGAAACAGATTTTTAACTTTTTGGCCTTACATCATGCATGGTGTAAGAACTCAATACCATGAAGTCATGATCTTCATTCATAAAAAATCAACTCATAGGTACAAAATGATTGTTAAAATATATGCAAACAAGTCAATAAAGGGAGGAAAATTGGAAGATAAATTGGTTATTACAACCAAGGGGTATTTTGAGATGGTGTATTGAACCTCGCCTTGGGGTCATACATTGAATCATCCTAATGGACTTGTCTTTATTATGCCAGTAAATTTGTTTGTCCAATCAAATGAAGTTACTAAGAGACATAGACTCCGCAATATTAGGTTCAGGATGGCTGAAAAGCACCCATATTAATTTAATATTAGGTGCCTGTCAGCCATTTTGTTTTATCATTATATCCACATGCCTTGGCTTTTAATTTACAAGTACGACATACATGCTGCAGCGCAGTGGTACAAAAGACCCACCATATAAGATAGCCCTGTCGTATAAACAGTGCATTTGATTGAAAGAAACTGTTTTCATAAAATAGGGGCATGGTGGCTCAGTTGGTAGAGGTGCAGGCTGCAAGCCAAGAGGTCCTCGGTTTGAATCCCACCTGCGGCAACTGCGTTGTGTCCTTGACCAAGACACTTCATTGCCCACGTGGGGACGTGGTGACATTGTGTACTAAGGCGTCCTGCACGTCGATGGTGCACCTGTCTTCAACCAATGCTAACCCTGCTTGTGTGGAGTTGGTATGTTGGGGAACTGACAGTTGCTCGCCGTTGCTCGGTGGTTCTTTCCGGGTACTCCAGCTTCCTCCACCCGTAAAACTGTCACGGTCATGGTTAGCCATTGTGCAGAAATGTGTGACCTTAAACACCAGTAAATAAATACAATAAATTATAATAGAATGCCAAACCAGCCCAAAACATTGGCAGTTATAGAGCAAGTCACGAGTGATTTATTAGAATGCGGAAGCAAAATTACTCCCCTTGTTGCATATGTAAACATCGTCTGCTTTGTTTACATTTTTCGATCCATGCGTCAGTCAAAATTGTAAACATGAAACGATTTGCAAGTACTTCAAATGAGGAAATCAATGAGAGTTAACTTCCCCAATGACATTTTAGCATGCCGTGCATAATAAATACATTACATGGTGTTTAGTTGGCAGATACAGTGTCATTATGGTTCAGAGAAAACAATATTAGGTTTGGCTTTGCCTCACCTAATATTGTTGTCTCTTCGCCGTATATGATGGGGTGGGAGGACACAAGGATCATGGGGGGGTGGGCATCCATTTTCTTGCCATAAGTATATCGCAAAATTTAAAGCCACAAGTTGGGAAAAGGTATCAAGGTGGTGTCTCTCGTGCATTAGTGGGGGATATTTTCCCAAATTTCTCTGGGAGAGTGGGGGAAGGGGTCTTGAAAATGACCAATCGTGAGTAGAGGGTTATAAATCTGACTTCTTCTGACTGTTAATGGTTAAAGTCTCAGCTGATAAAATATTCCACCTACATCATGAAGGCATGCCTTGAAGATGTAGTTGTAATATTACCCAGTAATCATTATAGTTCAAAAGCAGGAATTGGTGTGAGCAAGCATTGCTAGCCATTAGCAACAGCTCATCAGCAACGTTGTTTGGAAATTTTAAATTTGCTTTCAACAGTGGTAGTGTCAAGTGAGACTGGAATCAGACATGTTAACTCTCCCGGAATGCCCGGGAAAATCCTAAAATTTCAGTGTAGTTCCTGGCCTCCTGGACGGGAATCAGTTTTGGACCAAACATCCCGAAAAACAACAGTCAAATATTTCTTTCCTGTTGTAACTAATGTAAAACATTCGGAGTCAAATTATATGCATTACAAACTTAGGTAAAAACTCAAGAAGCAGTAAAATATGGATTTAAGTTAAATTTATTTAAGAAAAAGGTATTTTATGATATATATTTCAACTGTGTTCATGTTTATTTCTCTTTTTTTCGTCGTAATCAGAGATTCCTGATCTATGTGCGAGTGTCGTGAAAATTGGTGACTTACTTTCAAAACATTGAAAACTCCACCTTCATTTAAATGCAGTTTTTTGGTACATAAAATATATGAAAAGGAATTAAATAATATATATTTATTTATTCATAGATTGACATAGAATAGCTTTAATTCTCATGCCTTTTCCAAATCAAAACGTAAACAATACCTTGACTTCAACTACTTAGCACGGTTTAAAAATAGGTTAAAGTTGCTTAGGATGTTGAAAAATTATGACTGCATATTTATACACAATGGTCTTATTTTCTAACACTACATTTATTCTGTTGTGCTGACTACAGAACTGTTAACTGTTGGCCGTATGTACCCAGAAAATTTTGAATGTAATTAAAAAAACAGAAAAAAAACCCCCAAAAATGCTTCATTGCTGAAAAGAAAAGTTTTGTGCAGGGCACAAACATCCACATGTGCATGAAGGATTTTGATAAAGATACTTTCCAAGTACTAATCTTCTTACAGTAACTGAACATTTGGACATCTTTTCCTGTTAACATTTCCAGACTTGGGAAATTATTAGCTTAGGAGACTTTGATAAAAGCAAACCACAGGTGGTGGTGCTCAGTGTGTAGTGGCTCATGAAGAAGAGGATGGTGGGGAGGGGGGTGTGGAGGGGGGGAGGGTTGCTAGGTCAAATCAACAATTACTTTATGATGTTTTAACATAGCATAAACAACTAGATCTGGATATAACCTGGTGATAATGGTGGTCCAAGAGCTGAAAATTCGCAAGTTTTTTCTTTTGTTTCGTCCCAGTGCAAACTTTTCCCTGAAATCCATCCCATTTCCCTGAAAATCACCCTCAGGTTCCCTGAAAAGTTATTCTGGAGGTTAACATGTCTGACTGGAATTAGCATGAGTGGCGGCATTGGTGCAGATGCTATTTATGTTAATATAGTGGAAATTACTCTCAGTCTTTATTAGTCGAGTTGTGACGAAGTCAAACTCGACTTACACTACTGTGCAAGCGGATGCATGACTAAGGTCTGTGAAAGGTTCACTCAAGATCTAAGAGAAGTCGCCGACTAATATTGGAGATTCTTTCTCGAGTCAATGTCCGACACGTTATTAAAATCGCCGTGATTTACAGTCAAACGGATTACAGCTGTAATTAATTTTCTCGGGCACCTGAGCAAAAAGGATTTACTTATTATCGTATTTTGCACGGCTGTCAAAATTAGGTGGTCGAAATACATGTACAACTCAATAATCTCGACAAAACGACGTCAGCCAAACTATTACCATCTGGCATCACTTAAAATATTTACGTTTTTAATCAGCAAGAATATTTTTAAATGAAAGTGTCAATGACACTGTAGCTCAACTTGACAAACTTGAACTTGGTAAGTTATAAATGAAACGGCAAAACTGAAGATCATTGGTACTGTCAGGGCAAAGCCAGCCTAAATATAGGGGCAAGGGGCCTCATATATAGAGATATTGTAAGTTCAAAAGATATTCCGCATCAAGGCGAAAAACCTACGTGAATTTCACTTCTCTGTGAAGCTGGACATGGAAAAAACACACGTGGTGTATATCCAGCTTCAGCACAGGGACCCAGGGGAGAAACGGTATGTTAGACAAGGTCTAATCTCATTTAATTTATACAGTAGTCGCGAGTTTTAATAGACGTAATCGGTTGGTGGCAGGATATCGTCACGGCCAATTGAGAAACGAGATTCTAAGAGATAGAAATGTCTGTCATGACAATGACTGGCAGAAACAAATTGGTTGTCTCGACAAGTGAAATCACCGTTAAGTCACGCGCAAGATGACTTGTATTGATTCTGTCTCGATATACGTCATCTCTCACCATTTTGACAGATGGACGGATGAGCGTCCGTCCACCTGACAGTTTAGGGTAAAAAGTATATATACCTTGAAGAGCAGAGCATTAGACACACACTTGGGGTCACACACATGTTGGTGAAGTCCAGGGCAGGCAGACTCTGTTTCCTGGCATAGGGGTACCTTCGATCACAGGACCCTGAAACGGCTGGAATCGCCAGAGAGGGCATTCCCACGATTGATTTAGCTTAAGGTTGATAGGTGGCTACGAGTGCCAAATTCGTTGAGAAAGAACACCCAAGGTGACACGTTAAAGTTTAGATTGTCGAGTAGCAGGTATCAGCCTGCAATAGTCAGAAGTGTAGGTTAATTGTATTGTGCGTATTAACCCCTTGAAGCGTCAGTCTGATTGCGTTCTGAGTAGTTTGTTTTGCTGTCGAAGTGTCTGGAGGTCGGTGTGAGTGACAATTTCGCCCTAGCACAAAAGGGGCATTTGTGAATCGTGAATTCAACCAAGAACGGTGAATATTTCAATAGGACTTTCACAGAGGACTTTCAAAAGGCACATAAGGTATGAGTAGACAATATCTGACCCAAATCAGAAGTACGGTGGCTTTATAGATGACGAACATTGCTGCTCAGAACCCTCTGACAGCCAGAGGTACAGTTACGTGCAGACGTTGACATTTGAGCCTAAGCGGGTGAAGCTCTTATGGCGAGCTCACAGTAGTAACATTTCAGATTTTGAAGCTCTTATGGCGAGCTCATGGTAGTAACATTTCCAGTGTGTAGACTATAGTGCCAGTACAGGGCTATAGAATGACTATATGATTGTTTAGAATTATTTAACCGTAGCAACCAAATTTCTGTGAAAAGAATCGAATTGTTGATTGTTGAAATATTGAAACGGCTTTATTTTTATGTGTAAATAAAAGAAACGTTGTTACTTTAAATCATTCTTTCCATTACGCAGCCTGAAGTGATTAGGAATCACACCTAACGGAAATCAAACCTATTTCAGGCCAGTTTGGCAGAGAAGGAATCACGGCGTCGGTCTAACTCAGCTCCCTGCGCCGAGTTCGCAACACTTGGATTCCGACCCTCCACGTTGGTCTAATTTTCCCGCAACTTCATCAGCGGGACTAAATAACCCCACGTCAGCCCAGGCCTTACGGGGCCTCAGGTGTCCTGACAGGTACCAATGTGATTTGATGAAATTCCAACATAATAGCATTGTGTGTACACAACGTCAGAGTAATCCATGCAATTTTTAAATGTAAACAGGAAGACTGGTTAAAGGAAGAATGTTGATACACAAATGCAGTATGTTCAGAGGTTATTGTAAATGGCAATGAATGCTAATCAATAGCTCTTATCCAAAGGTCTTGCCTAATGAGCACACCAAGTTCAAAAACAATCCAATGATAAATGTGACATGTAGGCCATGTCAAAGAATGTTGATGCACAAATGCAATAAATTCAAAGATTGTTGCTAACAGCAACAGTTTTTGATGGAAATGAATAGAAAATCAATAGCTCCTATCTTTGTCACCCTGCATAAGCATACAAAGTTTCAAAACAACCTGATAATGAATATGCCCTCTGAGGCATGCCAAAGGAAGATGTTAATGCACAAATGCACTAAGTAGAAGGGCATTGCTTGTGGCAATGGTTTTGGGGGTTTTGTTTATGGAAATTCATAACTAGATGGTGTCACTTGTGTGCAAAGCACACTATAGTGTATCCCCGCATTTGCATCCTTGACTTTGAGTGGCACAGGTGACACAGCTTCGTGCGCACCTACAGACTCCACTGCAACATTTGGGCATGGTTTTAGCGTTTCGAATTACATACATGTACCCTGGGAGCCTTTCGCCGGAAACGGTCTAAGAAAACATGAAAGTGGCAACGGTGGCACCCCAAAAATCCGAAACCTTCGTGCAAATCTACAGACCCTACTGCAACTTTGAGCATAGTTTTAGCATTTCAAATTACATACTCTGGGAGCTTTTCGCCGGAAATGATCTAAGAAAACACCAAAGAAAAACGGTGGCTCTGCCACGTGGCATCTGAAAAATCTGAAACCTTTGTACGCATCTACAGACCTTACTGCAACATTTAAGCATGCGTTTAGCATTTCGAATTACATACCCTAGGAGCCTTTCGCCGGAAACGGTCTAAGAAAACACAAAAGTGGCAACGGTGACACACCCACTTAGCACCCAAAAAATCCAAAACCTTCCTACGCATTTACAGACTCTACTGCAACATCTCAGCATGGTTTTAGCGTATTGAATTATATACTCTAGGAGCCTTTCGCCGGAAACGGTCTAAGAAAACACGAAAGTGGCAATGATGGCACAGCCACATGGTACCTGAAAAATCTGAAATCTTTGTGCACATCTACAGACCCTACTGCAACATTTGAGCATGGTTTTACCATTTCAAAATACATACTGTAGGAGCCTTCCGCCGGAAATGGTCTAAGAGAACATGAAAGAGGCAACGGTAGCACAGCCACGTGGCACCCCAGAAATCCAAAACCTTCGTGCGCATCTACAGACCCTACTGCAACATTTGAGCATGGTTTTAGGATTTCGAATTACATACTCTAGGAGCCTTTTGCCGGAAACGGTCTAAGAAAACATGAAAGTGGCAACAGCACCGCCACTAGGCAGCTGAAAAATCTGAAACCTTCGTGCACATCTACAGACCCCACTGAAACATTTGAGCATGGTTTTAGCATTTCGAATTACATACCCTAGGAGCCTTTCGTCGGAAGCGGTCTAAGAAAACACAAAAGTGGCAACGGTGGCACAGCCACGTGGCACCTGAAAAATCCAAAACCTTCGTGCGCATCTACAGACCCCACTGCAACATTTGAGCATGGTTTTAGCGTTTCGAATTACATACCATAGGAGCCTTTTGCCGGAAACGGTCTAAGAAAACACAGAAGTGGCAACGGTGGCACAGCCACGTGGCACCTGAAAAATCGGAAACCTTCGTGCACATCTACAGACCCTACTGCAACATTTGAGCATGGTTTTAGCGTTTCGAATTACATACCCTTGCAGCCTTTCGCCGGAAATGGTCTAAGAAAACACAAAAGTGGCAACGGTAGCACAGCCACGTGGCACCTGAAAAATCCGAAACCTTCGTGCACATCTACAGACCCTACTGCAACATTTGAGCATGGTTTTAGCGTTTCGAATTACATACCCTAGGAGCCTTTTTCCGGAAACAGTCTAAGAAAACACAAAAGTGGCAACGGTGGCACAGCAACGTGGCACCTAAAAAATCTGAAACCTTCGTGCACATCTAGAGACCCTACTGCAACATTTGAGCATGGCTTTAGTGTTTCAAATTACATACCCTAGGAGCCTTTCGCCTGGAAACGGTCTAAGAAAACACAAAAGTGGCAATGGTGGCACAGCCACGTGGCACCTGAAAAATCGGAAACCTTTGTGCACATCTACAGACCCCACTGCAACATTTGAGCATGGTTTTAGTGTTTCGAATTACATACCCTAGGAGCCTTTTGACGGAAACGGTCTAAAAAAACACGAAAATGGCAATGGTGGCACAGCCACATGGCAGCTGAAAAATCCGAAACCTTCGTGCGCATCTACAGACCCCACTGCAACATTTGAGCATGGTTTTAGCATTTCGAATTACATACCCTAGGAGCCTTTCGTCGGAAACGGTCTAAGAAAACACAAAAGTGGCAACGGTGGCACAGCCACGTGGCACCTGAAAAATCCTAAACCTTTGGGCGCATCTACAGACCCCACTGCAACATTTGAGCATGGTTTTAGCGTTTCGAATTACATACCCTAGGAGCCTTTCGCCGGAAACGGTCTAAGAAAACACAAAAGTGGCAACGGTGGCACAGCCACGTGGCACCTGAAAAATCCGAAACCTTCGTGCGCATCTACAGACCCTACTGCAACATTTGAGCATGGTTTTAGCATTTCAGATTACATACCCTAGGAGCCTTTTGCCGCAAAGAGGCTAAGAAAACACAAAAGTGGCAATGGTGGCACAGCCACGTGGCACCTGAAAAATCGGAAACCTTCGTGCACATCTACAGACCCTACTGCAACATTTGAGCATGGTTTTAGCGTTTCGAATTACATACCCTAGGAGCCTTTCGCCGGAAACGGTCTAAGAAAACACGAAAGTGGCAATGATAGCACAGCCACGTGGCAGCTGAAAAATCCGAAACCTTCAGGCACATCTACAGACCCCACTGCAACATTTGAGCATGGTTTTAGCGTTTCGAATTACATACCCTAGGAGCCTTTCGTCGGAAACGGTCTAAGAAAACACAAAAGTGGCAACGGTGGCACAGCCACGTGGCACCTGAAAAATCCAAAACCTTCGTGCGCATCTACAGACCCCACTGCAACATTTGAGCATGGTTTTAGTGTTTCGAATTACATACCATAGGAGCCTTTCGCCGGAAACGGTCTAAGAAAACACAGAAGTGCCAACGGTGGCACAGCCACTTGGCACCTGAAAAATCGGAAACCTTCGTGCACATCTACAGACCCTACTGCAACATTTGAGCATGGTTTTTGCGTTTCGAATTACATACCCTTGCAGCCTTTCGCCGGAAATGGTCTAAGAAAACACGAAAGTGGCAATGGTGTCGCAGCCACGTGGCACCTAAAAAATCCGAAACCTCCGTGCGCATCTACAGACCCCACTGCAACACTTGAGCATGGTTTTAGCATTTCGAATTACATACCCTAGGAGCCTTTCGCCGGAAACGGTCTAAGAGAACACAAAAGTGGCAACGGTAGCACAGCCACGTGGCACCTGAAAAATCCGAAACCTTCGTGCACATCTACAGACCCTACTGCAACATTTGAGCATGTTTTTAGCGTTTCGAATTACATCCCTAGGAGCCTTTTGCCGGAAACAGTCTAAGAAAACACAAAAGTGGCAACGGTGGCACAGCAACGTGGCACCTAAAAAATCTGAAACCTTCGTGCACATCTAGAGACCCTACTGCAACATTTGAGCATGGCTTTAGCGTTTCAAATTACATACCCCAGGAGCCTTTCGCCGGAAACGGTTTAAGAAAACACGAAAGTGGCAATGGTGGCGCAGCCATGTGGCAGCTGAAAAATCCGAAGCCTTCGTGCGCATCTACAGACCCCACTGCAACATTTGAGCATGGTTTTAGCATTTCGAATTACATAACCTAGGAGCCTTTCGCCTGGAAACGGTCTAAGAAAACACAAAAGTGGCAATGGTGGCACAGCCACGTGGCACCTGAAAAATCGGAAACCTTTGTGCGCATCTACAGACCCCACTGCAACATTTGAGCATGGTTTTAGTGTTTCGAATTACATACCCTAGGAGCCTTTCGACGGAAACGGTCTAAAAAAACACGAAAATGGCAATGGTGGTGCAGCCACATGGCAGCTGAAAAATCCGAAACCTTCGTGCGCATCTACAGACCCCACTGCAACATTTGAGCATGGTTTTAGCATTTCGAATTACATACCCTAGGAGCCTTTCGTCAGAAACGGTCTAAGAAAACACAAAAGTGGCAACGGTGGCACAGCCACGTGGCACCTGAAAAATCCGAAACCTTTGGGCGCATCTACAGACCCCACTGCAACATTTGAGCATGGTTTTAGCGTTTCGAATTACATACCCTAGGAGCCTTTCGCCGGAAACGGTCTAAGAAAACACAAAAGTGGCAACGGTGGCACAGTCACGTGGCACCTGAAAAATCCGAAACCTTCGTGCGCATCTACAGACCCTACTGCAACATTTGAGCATGGTTTTAGCATTTCAGATTACATACCCTAGGAGCCTTTTGCCGCAAAGAGGCTAAGAAAACACAAAAGTGGCAATGGTGGCACAGCCACGTGGCACCTGAAAAATCGGAAACCTTCGTGCACATCTACAGACCCTACTGCAACATTTGAGCATGGTTTTAGCGTTTCGAATTACATACCCTAGGAGCCTTTCGCCGGAAACGGTCTAAGAAAACACGAAAGTGGCAATGATAGCGCACCCACGTGGCAGCTGAAAAATCCGAAACCTTCGTGCACATCTACAGACCCCACTGCAACATTTGAGCATGGTTTTAGCGTTTCGAATTACATACCCTAGGAGCCTTTCGTCGGAAACGGTCTAAGAAAACACAAAAGTGGCAACGGTGGCACAGCCACGTGGCACCTGAAAAATCCAAAACCTTCGTGCGCATCTACAGACCCCACTGCAACATTTGAGCATGGTTTTAGTGTTTCGAATTACATACCATAGGAGCCTTTCGCCGGAAACGGTCTAAGAAAACACAGAAGTGCCAACGGTGGCACAGCCACGTGGCACCTGAAAAATCGGAAACCTTCGTGCACATCTACAGACCCTACTGCAACATTTGAGCATGGTTTTAGCGTTTCGAATTACATACCCTTGCAGCCTTTCGCCGGAAATGGTCTAAGAAAACACGAAAGTGGCAATGGTGTCGCAGCCACGTGGCACCTAAAAAATCCGAAACCTCCATGCGCATCTACAGACCCCACTGCAACACTTGAGCATGGTTTTAGCATTTCGAATTACATACCCTAGGAGCCTTTCGCCGGAAACGGTCTAAGAGAACACAAAAGTGGCAACGGTAGCACAGCCACGTGGCACCTGAAAAATCCGAAACCTTCGTGCACATCTACAGACCCTACTGCAACATTTGAGCATGTTTTTAGCGTTTCGAATTACATCCCTAGGAGCCTTTTGCCGGAAACAGTCTAAGAAAACACAAAAGTGGCAACGGTGGCACAGCAACGTGGCACCTAAAAAATCTGAAACCTTCGTGCACATCTAGAGACCCTACTGCAACATTTGAGCATGGCTTTAGCGTTTCAAATTACATACCCTAGGAGCCTTTCGCCGGAAACGGTCTAAGAAAACACGAAAGTGGCAATGGTGGCGCAGCCATGTGGCAGCTGAAAAATCCGAAGCCTTCGTGCGCATCTACAGACCCCACTGCAACATTTGAGTATGGTTTTAGCATTTCGAATTACATAACCTAGGAGCCTTTCGCCTGGAAACGGTCTAAGAAAACACAAAAGTGGCAATGGTGGCACAGCCACGTGGCAGCTGAAAAATCGGAAACCTTTGTGCGCATCTACAGACCCCACTGCAACATTTGAGCATGGTTTTAGTGTTTAGAATTACATACCCTAGGAGCCTTTCGACGGAAACGGTCTAAAAAAACACGAAAATGGCAATGGTGGCGCAGCCACATGGCACCTGAAAAATCCGAAACCTTCGTGTGCATCTACAGACCCCACTGCAACATTTGAGCATGGTTTTAGCATTTCGAATTACATACCCTAGGAGCCTTTCGTCGGAAACGGTCTAAGAAAACACAAAAGTGGCAACGGTGGCACAGCCACGTGGCACCTGAAAAATCCGAAACCTTTGGGCGCATCTACAGACCCCACTGCAACATTTGAGCATGGTTTTAGTGTTTCGAATTACATACCCTAGGAGCCTTTCGCCAGAAACGGTCTAAGAAAACACAAAAGTGGCAACGGTGGCACAGCCACGTGGCACCTGAAAAATCCGAAACCTTCGTGCGCATCTACAGACCCTACTGCAACATTTGAGCATGGTTTTAGCATTTCAAATTACATACCCTAGGAGCCTTTTGCCGCAAACAGGCTAAGAAAACACAAAAGTGGCTACGGTGGCACAGCCACGTGGCACCCGAAAAATCCGAAACTTTCCTACATATCTACAGATCATTTAGCAACACCCTAGTGTAATTTTAGAACTCCGAATTACATAGTTTGGGACTATTCAGCAAAAAAGTGAAAAAATAACGCATTTTTTAAGTGGCTCCACAGAAGCCACCTGGTGGCACAAAAATTTAAAAGTTGTATTTTTGGGTTGCACAGACCCTATCGAACAACTGTAGAAAGTTACAGCGTTTCGAATTACAAAACCCGAAGTACGGACGTATGGTCATTGGACGTATGGAAGTACGGTCGTACGGACGGAGATCATGACAATATCCCCGCATTTTTTAAAATGCGGGGATAAATATACCCTGCTGAGAGTTCAAAAGGGATAAGTTGATGCACAAATGCAGTAAGTTCAAAGGCTGGTGATAATGACAATAATTTTTTATGGAAATGGAAAAAAGCAATCATATCTGGAGGTCACCCTGAAGTTTGAACACACATACCAAGTTTCAAAGTGATCCAGTCATAAATGTGCCCTGAAGGGTGTGTTAAAGGGAAATATTGAGGCCTGACTAAACTAAGTTCAAAGGTCAGCGGCAACATTTTTTGACAGAAATGGAAGAAAATCGACAGCTCCCATATAGATGTCACCCCACACAAGCACACCAAGTTTGCAAGCAATCCAATCATAAATATGTGCCCTGCAGGGTGTGTCAAAGGGAAATATTGATGCTTGACTGCACTAAGTTTTTACTAAGTTCATCGAAGGTCATTGCCCATGGCAACATTTTTTGACGGAAATTGAAGAAAATCAGTAGCTCCCATCTAGAGGAAACCCCAAACAAGCATACACAGTTTCAAACCGATCTGATTATGAATGTGCCCTGTAGGGCATGCCAAAGGAATATATTGATACCTGACTAAACTAAGTTCAAAGATCGTTGCCAGTGGCAACATTTTTTGACGGACGGAAATAGAAGAAAATCAATAGCTCCCATCTAGAGGTCACCCCAAACAAGCATGCCAGGTTTCAAAGCAATCTGATCATAAATGTGTCCTGTAGGGTGTGCCAAAGGGAAATATTGAGGTCTGACTAAACTAAGTTCTAAGAATGTTGGCCGCGGCAACATTTTTTGACGTAAATGGAAGAAAATTGATAGCTCCCATCTAGAGGAAACCCCAAACAAGCATACAAAGTTTCAACGCAATCCGATCATAAATGTGCCTTGTAGTGTGTGCTAAAGGGAAATATTGAGGTCTGACTAAACTAAGTTCTAAGAACGTTGGCCGCGGCAACATTTTTCGATGGAAATTGAAGAAAATCGATAGCTCCCATTTACAGGTCACCCTAAACAAGCATACCAAGTTTCTCAAAGCGATCCAATCATAGGGGGCGCGGTGGCTCAGTTGGTAGAGGTGCAGGCTGCAAGCCGAGAGGTCCTCGGTTCGAATCCCACCTGCGGCAACCGCATTGTGTCCTTGGGCAAGACACTTCACCCCGATTGCCTACATGGGGGCACGATGACGCTGTGTACTGAGGCGTACTGCACGTCGATGGTGCGCATGTCTTCAACCAATCTAACCCTGCCTGTGCTGCGGTGCAGAGTTCAGAGTTACGATGTTGGAGAGCTGACAGCTGCTCGGTGGTTCTCTCCGGGTACTCCGGCTTCCTCCACCCGTAAAACTGTCACGGTCACGATTAGCCATTGTGCATAAGTATGTGACCTTAAACACCAATAAATAAATAAATAGATCCAATCATAAATGTGACCTGTAAGGTGTGCCAAAGGGAAATGTTGAGGTTTGACTAAACTAAGTTATAAGAACGTTGGCCGCGGCAACATTTTTTGACGGAAATTTAAGAAAATCGCTAGCTCCCATCTAGAGGTCACCCCAAACAAGCATACCAAGTTTCAAAGCGATCTGATCATAAATGCGACCTGTGAGGTGTGCCAAAGGAAATTGTGGACGTATGTACTAACATACTAATGTACGTACGTACATACGCCGACGAACGAGAATAGCTCAGCTTGACTTTGTGAAGTTGAGCTAAAAATCTGCCAAATTGCAACATCTCAACACTAACATACATAAATGTGATTCAGAAAGTGAAACTAGCTTTTCCTCGAACTGCAACTGAGCTAAGAGGAAACCCAATCAGGCCAGGTGATGATTTTCAAAGCAGACAATATGGAAATTAGTAGGCGTGCTCGATGTGTGCATAATTATGGACAGATGAGACGTTAAGTCATAATACGAGAAGTTGTGTGGGAGTGTTCTGTGTACAATTGTTGACAGACTGATGACTGCTGTGGGCGTTAACCGTGCTTAATTTTCGACGGGATGTGCATCACGCATGCGTAAAGAGCATTTCCTTTTGTTGACATTCAATGGGATGGAACGAATAAAAAAAAGACCTGAATAATGATTTATTTTATTAAAATATCAGTGACTATATTGAGAAAAAATGATTTTAAACAGAAGCTACCAACATTAATTCTCTCTCAAAACTGAAAGAGGTTTTGAGGACTTTGAAAGCTTCACTTGCCATTGTTTCATTGCAAGTATTACTGTTAGTTTTAACAAGGGAAGAACGGTGGTACACATGTTTGATAACAATAACATGGGGGCTTCAACTAGTCGATTACTAATCGATTACTGCTGGCGACTAGTTGATTCCTGAAAATCACTAATCGTTTCAACACTACTCAACACTAATGTACATAAATGTGATTCAGAATTGCGTTTAGTTTAAGTTAGGTTTAATAGAATACAATTTCCGGCATTAAATTTGAACTGCTGATGATTTGATAAATTTTTAAGAATTGAATGGCTGAAAATTTTAAAACGGCAGATTCAGCACCGCTCGTTCATCTGGAAGAGGGCGATTCACCAAATACAGTAAAGCCGGTGCGCACTTTTTAACTCATGCCTGCTTAAATGAATTGCCTCTGTCTGCAAATCTACATTAGATACTAACATTTCAATAGTCTGCTTTTGGTGGAGGGCGGGAGAGGGGCGGAGCAGGTTGGTATGGAACAAGCATTTCATCTGTTGTGGTTCTTCCCACAATTGGATGAAATGGTCATTCCATACCCACCTGCTCCGGCCTTCATTGCATGGTGGTAATCAATGAGTGCCACTTCATTATTAATCATTAACCTCTTCCCAAACGGCGATTTGAGGAAGTTGGCATGGTAACAACTGTTCAGTGCGTTTGAAAGTGAGATTTTTTTAATTTCAAGATGAGGGGGTGGAGGGGGGGGGGTGCTTTGTTTACTATCCCTCTCAGAAAATTTTGTAAAAACATCAACCTTTGCACAGTGTTAATATTCTACAATTTGCCCTACATTAAGTTATAATTAATAAAACTTAACATGATTTTTCAAGGATGTTGCGGTTCTTTAATTGTGCAACAGAAATGATAAAGATGCCCAAATCTTATGAAAGGTCCGAGACGAAGTCGACAGTGGTGCAAGAAAGACAGAGTTTTTAATCATTCCAGATTCCCAACAAACCCATATTATTGCCAAGCTTCTTTTACAACAGACTAACTCTTCATTTACCTAACAAATATGCCTGACAATCTGAATCCCGTGCAATGTACAAAAATCACCTCCTCGGTCTGGCTGTATCAACGCTGCTGGTGAATGCTGTTTATTACCCTGGCGCCCCCACACCCATGTGAATTCCTCCTACACACTCCTTCCTCATCTGCAACATGGCACCTGTAATTTTATTTTTAGCTGGCTGTAACATTTGACCTGAAAGCAGAAATTCTCTGAACTGTGCGTGCAACAATGAATTTTGCTTTGTAAAATTGAATGTCGTATTTCGACGCAACATAGTTATAATACATGTATGCCTTCTTGAGTTGTATTTATGACACTGTGTAATTGGGCAGGAGGAAAAATGTAACTACAATATAATGTATCAACAATATCATCAACCTTAAATGAAAATTATGAACGACTCGTTTTCATTCACATTCTTGACATCGACATGCAGTTGTTTATTTGATCTAATCCATTTCAGAATTACTTCCGAGATTACGCTCTCTTGAGTTAATCCCTTTCGCCGCAAATGTCTTGTCCAATTTAATTAACACATTCATTATCGGCCTAATTTCGGGTGGGTTAAATCCTTTTGTCTCACCTCGGACCTGGGATATTCATAGAACGGCCTCTTGCACAGTAGTGTATAGTTTGATTACGGTGGGTGGGCGGGCAGGCAGGCATAAACAATTGGTTTCCGGATGATAACTTGATAATGGTTCGACCCACATTCATGAAACTTCATAGGTAGGTTGGCCTTGGTGAGAGGAAGAATCCTATTTATTTTGGACTGACTAGGTCAATGGTGAAGGTCACAGTGACCTTGAACATACTAAATCATAAACAGTTGGTTTCCGGATGATAACTTGACTATGGTTAAACCCACATTCATGAAACTTCATATGTAGGTTGGCCTTCGTGAGAGGAAGAATCCTATTTATTTTGGACTTGCTAGGTCAAAGGTCAAGGTCACGGTGACTCTGAACATAGTAAATAAAAACTCTTGGTTTCCGGATGATAACTTGATAATGGTTTGACCCATGTTCATGAAACTCCATTCGTACGTTGGCATCAGTGAGAGAAAGAACCCTGTTTATTTTGGACAGGCGAGGTGAAAGGTCAAGGTCACAGTGGCCTTCAACATAGCAAATAAATAAACAATTGGTTGCCGGACAGTAACTTGATAATGGTTCGATCCACGTTCATGAAACTTCATATGTAGGTTGGCATCAGTGAGAGGAAGAACTCTATTTATTTTGGACTCGCTAGATCAAAGGTCAAGGTCACAGTGACCTTGAACATAGTAAATCATAAACAATTGTTTCTGGATGATAACTTGACTATGGTTCAACCCACATTTATGAAACTTCATATGTGGAATGGCCTTCTTGAGAGGAAGAACCCTATTTATTTTGGACTCGCTAGGTGAAAGGTCAAGGTCACAGTGACCTTCAACATAGTAAATCATAAACAATTGGTTTCTGGATGATAACTTGATAATGGTTCCACCCACGTTCATGAAACTTCATAGGTAGGTTGGCATTGGTGCAAGAGAGAGCCCTATTTATTTTGGAATCACTTGGTCAAAGGTCAAGGCCACAGTGACCCTTCACATAGTAAATTGTAAACAACTGGTTTCCGGAGGATAAGTTGATAATGATTAAAGCCACTTTTGTGCTGTCACAACTCGACATTGGATCGGTGATCCTATTGGCATTTTGTTCAGCATTATTTATGGACAATTCACATCTGAACTATCTGAACTATACAAACCAGAAAATAAGCAAACTGTCATCTGCAAAACGAGGTCACCAGAGGGTGAATTTAGTGATGCTACCCTACTGTGTAGGGTAGCATCACTATATTTACCCTCTATGAATCTCAATCTGAATCAGGGTCTCACAACTAAACATAAAGAGGTACCCAGAGGATAAACTGACTCGCTAAATGGAATAGCATCATCAAATTCACCCTCTGGGGACCTCATTCTGCAAATGTCAGACTGCTTATTTTCTGGCCTGGAACTATACATTTTGTGAGATGATGTAAGTGACTGATACCAAGTTATTCCCTGTGAAAAGATTTGAAAGGAAATGAAATGTACAGCCGATTTATCTTTGTGCCTTCACAGAGCCCTATTTGAATATTACTTGTGGCTAGTACAGCTGGTTAGTTAGCGAGGTTGAGCTCAAATATAATACTTTCTGTACTTTTTCAGGGGATACCAATAATACCTCATTCTACTGCAGTATTACACTGTAAAGCATATTCAGTGGATACAGTTGGAGATCATCATGTATGGTATGGGGAAGTTAAAGATGTTAGTTTACCTAATGAACATATACATCCACTTCTTTACTTCACTAGGTAAATATTAATTAATATTCTATCCCACCTGATGAACCTATGCATCCACTTCTTTATTTCACTAGGTAAATATTAATTAATATTCTATCCTGCCTGATGAACCTGTACATCTACTTCTTTATTTCACTAGGTAAATATTAATTAATATTCTATCCTGCCTGATGCACCTGTACATCCACTTCCTTATTTCACTAGGTAAATATTAATTAATATTCTATCCCACCTGATGAACCTATGCATCCACTTCTTTATTTCACTAGGTAAATATTAATTAATATTCTATCCTGCCTGATGAACCTGTACATCCACTTCTTTATTTCACTAGGTAAATATTAATTAATATTCTATCCTGCCTGATGCACCTGTACATCCACTTCCTTATTTCACTAGGTAAATATTAATTAATATTCTATCCCACCTGATGAACCTATGCATCCACTTCTTTATTTCACTAGGTAAATATTAATTAATATTCTATCCTGCCTGGTGAACCTGTACATCCACTTCTTTATTTCACTAGGTAAATATTAATTAATATTCTATCCTGCCTGGTGCACCTGTACATCCACTTCTTTATTTCACTAGGTAAATATTAATATTCTATCCTGCCTGATGAACCACTACCGCCACTTCTTTACTTCACTAGGTAAATATTAATGAATATTCTATCCTGCCTGATGAACCTGTACATCCACTTCTTTATTTCACTAGGTAAATATTAATTAATATTCTATCCTGCCTGATGCACCTGTACATCCACTTCTTTATTTCACTAGGTAAATATTAATTAATATTCTATCCTGCCTGATGAACCACTACCTCCACTTCTTTACTTCACTAGGTAAATATTAATTAATATTCTATCCCACCTGATGAACCTATACATCCACTTCTTTACTTCACTAGGTAAATATTAATTAATATTCTATCCCACCTGATGAACCTATACATCCACTTCTTTACTTCACTAGGTAAATATTAATTAATATTCTATCCCACCTGACGAACCTATACATCCACTTCCTTACTTCACTAGGCAAATATTAATTAATATTCTATCCCACCTGATGAACCTATACATCCACTTTACTTCACTAGGTAAATATTAATTAATATTCTATCCCACCTGATGAACCTATACATCCACTTCTTTATTTCACTATGTAAATATTAATTAATATTCTACCCCTTATGACTTTCCCTTCCCAGGCCTGTCATTTTCAAAATGAAAGGAAAGCAATTGTGGTCTGCCTTAAATAAACTTAGGAGGGTTATTTTGTCCCACCTTGCCAGTCAAAAGCAGAATCACTGAAGGCTGTTCTTGAGACTCGTAATTTTACCATATCTTTCCATCTTAATGTCTGGGTTGTGCATATAGTATCTAATGTAGGTTTGTAAAATGCAATCATTGCTTGCAGAACATGTCAGGATTTCTACCTGAATTATATAATGTAGTCAGACAATTATTGTCAGTAGAGTAAAACCTGTCTTGAGAGATCACCTGTCTTGAGAGACCACATCAGCCAGGCACCGATTGGTTTTACTCAATAATGGACCTGCTATGGGAGACCACCTGTCTTGAGAGACCACTGTGACCTGGTACCAACTTGTATTTTTATGCCATAATAGACCTGTCTTGAGAGACCGTCCCTTTGATGACTGAAACCATGACAAAACTTTTTACCTGTTCTGGAATTGGAAAATCCATTGTGGTTATCTAATATATAAATGCGAATGTCTGTATCTCTCTCTATTTTTGTTCCGGGTGAACTCCTCCGTTTCTTGACTGATCAGTCTTGAATTTTCTACACAGGGGTAATTCGTCCCTGCGAGTAACATGGGATGGGTGCCGTGCCCGTGTGGGGTGACCTTGACCTTGAAATTGATGACCTTGACCTTTTATTTCGAAAACAGCTGGGCCGATCGGGCTAAAATTTCATATGCGCGGGTATATTGACCATCGATCATTTTGCCTTTATCAGGGTGCCCGTGTGGGGTGACCTTGACCTTGAAATTGTGACCTTGACCTTTTATTTCAAAAACGGCTGGGCTGATCGGGCTAAAATTTCATATGTGCAGGTATATTGACCCATCGATCATTTTGACTTTCTCAGGGTGCCCGTGCTGGGTGATCGTGACCTTGAAATTGGTGACTTGACCTTCTATTTCGAAAACGACTGATATAACCATCTTCTCCTGTGCAACGCCGGGTATCACCCGCTAGTACTAACATAATTAAAAGTATTAAAAGCTCTTAATTGGGTTTCAATTGCTATTTGGTCACATAACTCAATAAAGATTGAGATGTTTTTATAAGACCCCTGCGAAAAGATTAGGATTATTGCCGAATAAACAATTTCATACATACCTGAAATGTGACAGACAGGATTATAAAAATAAATTTGTGTTGAAAATCTTCAATGAAGATTTTCAACACTAATTTATTTTTATAATTTTTATAACAGTCCATTTCAATTTGTTACAAAAACTTCATAAAGAAGAACAACTACAAAGTAATTACAAAAATCCATTCTTCTCCATTTCTGAATTTTGTGGTTGGTTATTCACTGATTTGAGAAAACCTGAAACCTGTTATGAGAGACCACCTGTCTTGAGAGACCACTTTTGTGTGGCCCAAAGGGTGGTCTCTCAAGACAGGTTCCACTGTATCTGATAAGCAAGCCAAATGGCCCTCAGTTAGTCTCTGTGAGACCCCTCCACCTGGCCTCTGACTCAAGCCGGAGGTCGGGTGTAGGGATCTCACAAGAGACTATCTACCAGTAAGCTTTTCCGAAGCACGCAATTACATATTTTGATGAGCGATACCGATCACTACTCCTAAACAAAGTTCAGTTCTGTGTCTGTCCTTGTATGTGGCAAGAAGGGCATTTATATATATATTTTAGTTTAGGAGAGTCGTTGGAAGTGCGAGCAGTTGCCCTCTTGAAAATGATATGCCTGCCTTCCTCTAATTGGCTGAAAGATACTATAATATTCCTGATACTTTTACCAATCAGAGTTTTTTTAAAAATATCCACGCACTCTTCCTATGCACTATACACTTTCTATAAATAGATGTGGAATATTCTAGGACGTTTGACTTACAGAACACAATTTGCCCGTTTAAACCCTTTATCTAGCATGAAAAGCAGATGACACTTGCAAAAAAAATTCTTGAATAACTAATTTTTTCCATTTTTTGTCTAAAAAACATGGGTTATGACCCACATTGGAACGAGCTTGACAAGCGCGTTCCAACGAGGGGTCATAACCTATGTTTTTGAAACAAAAAATGAAAAAATAATGAAAATTATTTGGCGATTTTTAGAATAGCGCTGGCTGGTTTTGGCCATTACGTTGGGTAAAGGGTTGAGATTTTTTTCCAGAATTCTATTTCATTATTTCTAAGTTGAAGAATAAAAATACCTGTCCTTCACAATAGGCATTGTAGTTAGTATGTCCTTCACAATAGGCATTGTAGTTAGGATTGGAATGTGTAGCACGATTCTTCTTCGGTTTGTTTAATATATAACAGGGAGCGCGGTGGCTCAGTTGGTAGAGGTGCAGGCTGCAAGCCAAGAGGTCCTCAGTTCAAATCCCACCTGCGGCAACCGCGTTGTGTCCTTGGGCAAGACACTTCATCTCTATTGCCCATGTGGGGCACGGTGACGCTGTGTACTAAGGCGTACTGCATATCGATGGTGCACCTGTCTTCAACCAATGCTAACCCTGCTTGTGTGGAGTTGGTATGTTGGGGAGCTGACAGTTGCTCGCCGTTGCTCGGTGGTTCTCTCCGGGTACTCAGACTTCCTCCACCCGTAAAACTGTCACGGTCATGGTTAGCCATTGTGCAGAAGTATGTGACCTTAAACACCAATAAATAAATAAATGAATATATAACAATTATTGCACAACATGTCTATCCTTTCTATTCCTCATATTCTTTACTCTATGTATTGGGACAGCTAAAAATAATTATTTTCACAGGTGTCCCAATTCTTTAAAAAATGGAAAAAAACACACCCTGGTCTTGTTTTGATGCTGAATAAAGTTGTGTGTGATTCGTTTTCCATCACTATTACGAAAATCCCCTTCCAGTTTTTTTTTATATTTTCATTTTTTGCTTCCAAAACATAGCTTATGACCCCTCATTGGAACGAGTGCATTGTACTCGTTCCAGTGAGGGATCATAAGCTATGCTTTGGAAGTAAAAAATGAAATTTTTTAGTTTCACAAGAATTTTTTTTCGAGTGTCGTCTGCTACTAGCGTTAGGTAAAGTGTTGAAGACTGTCACAATGTAATATTAAATAGTCAGTCAGGACTAACTAACCTTCCAACTCTGCAATGTACAGGGTTAGTCACACTTTTCTTTCTAGTTACAAATAAGGTCAACTCTATTATGTGAATAACCCTGTACCAATGCATAGCCTTACAGGGACCAATCAGGACTATTTTAAATAGCCTCGGAGCCTATTTTTTCAATTCATGCGCCAGATTTCAATTTACGGAGTCACACTGCTGTTTGTAACACACACTGCAAGTATGTAATAGCTCTCATCATTTTCATTTAGTACACTATAGCAAACATTAATCTTCACTGTGGTTTCTGATCAAGTCTTGGCTGCCTACTGCTTGCTGCCCACAGTGAAGATTAATGCTTGGTAATTAAGACTTGAAGTATTAACTTAAGCACTCTACAACAATGATAAATGATAATCATATATATAATACATGTAAGAGTGTCTCTCTCGATTATCCATCGAAAGAATATCAAAATATGAACTGAGAGGTCACGCGCCGACTGAGAAGCCTATTTCTGAGATTTAAGAGCCAAGTCCTGATGTTTCAGAACCAAATACGCACTGGCGCATGCCCAGGTCGGTCCCTGCCTTAGTGAGTGTACATTTTCATGTAGTTTGTGATATGGCAGTTACAAATTTTCTTGTGTACATTTTCATTAGTATGTGCTATGGCAATTACAAGTTCTTTATAACCAGAAAGTGTGATGCACAGGGTTAGTCACACTTTCTTGTCATAAAAATATTTTGAACCTGTCTTGAGAGACCGCCCTTTAGGCCACACAAAAGTGGTCTCTCAAGACAGGTGGTCTCTCATAACAGGTTTCAGGTTTTCTCAAGTCAGCGAATAACCAACCACAAAATTCAGAAATGGAGAAGAATGGATTTTTGTAATTACTTTGTAGTTGTTATTTCTTATGAAGTTTTTGTATCAAATTGAAATGGACTGTTATAAAAATTATAAAAGTAAATTAGTGTTGAAAATCTTCATTGAAGATTTTAAACACAAATTTATTTTTATAATCCTATCTGTCACATTTTAGGTATGTATGAAATTGTTTATTTAGCAATAATCCCTAATCTTTTCACAGGGGTCTTTTAATTATGTTAGCTATATAACCACAATGGATTTTTCCAATTCCAGAACAGGTAGAAAGTTTTTGTCATGGTTTCAGTCTTCAAAGGGGCAGTCTATCAAGACAGGTCCATTATGGCATAAAAATACAAGTTGGTACCAGGTCACAGTGGTCTCTCAAGACAGGTGGTCTCTCAAGACAGGTGGTCTCCCATAGCAGGTCCATTATAGAGTAAAACCAATCGGTGCCTGGCAGATGTGGTCTCTCAAGACAGGTGGTCTCTCAAGACAGGTTTTACTGTATTAACCCTTTACCCGATGAATCGCCTGCATCCGCCCACGTAATATGCAAATTCAGCAGCTGAAATAATATTATTTTTCGAAAATTTCAACAAAACCATATCATGTGACCCCTCTTTGGAACGAGCTCATCGAGCTCGTTCCAAAGAGGGGTCACATGATATGGTTTTGTTGAAATTTTTTGAAAAAATTTAAAAAATGATATTTAAAATAATAAATTTTGATATCTTCTGAGTTGGGTAAAGGGTTAACCGAGTAACTAACCCTGTGCACTGTACAGCCTTCGTGTAAATCTCATCTATGCCAACTCTTTACCCAATGTAATGGTCAAAATCAGCTGGTAATATTCTCAACAGGCGTTCATACTCAGCTTTTGACCCCTCATTCGAATGGATTGTGGAAAGTTTTTTTTTTACGGAATTCAAAAATTGAAAACATATTCTATTTTAGCAGATGGTATAATGGAATGTGTAAGGATGGTTCTATCAGGCTGTTGGATTAAATTTTTCAGTATTGTATGTAGCAATTCCAGTTAGAAACCAGACATTTATTATGCCACCGACCTCCGATGGAGGATTCAGGGGTATCTAGTGAAGCCCTCTGTCTGTCCATCTGTTCGTTCATCTGCCCACCCGTCCATCCGTCTGTCTGTACAAATGTTTTACATCGTAACTTCAAAGCCATCAATTAGATTTGGATCTCTTTTGGTATGCTGATAGACCTGCTTGGGAGAACAGATATGCACAAGGAACAGGTTCCATCCAACAATTTTTCCCAGAGATATGGCACTTTTTCAGTCTTTCTGTGCAACAATATCTTTAAGGCTGCTTCAAAAATGCCTAAGGGGTGGGCAGAGGCTCATGCTTTGCATAGCCCTTGTTTCATATGTGTCTCTGGTAGTGCCACCGAGAGAAAATACTGGCCCCGGGGATCAATTAGATGGTACCACCTGGGCCCCCTGGTTTTCAACCCAACAACAACACAGTGAGTAAACAAAAGAATACCGAAACTGAAAGTAAAATTATGTATGTCCAGTTCTCAGAACTGACCAGGAATATCGAAGTGGGACGTCTATATAACCGAATTACAGAACAGCATATTGTGGGCAGATCGACCCACGATATATCTAATAACTCAGACAGTTCTTGAAAGGAATATATGCTTACTAGTAAATTTGGGGGCCCGCCTGTCGATTCACACACATTGGACATTGAAAAAAATCCCGCAAACTAGCTGTCTCGGGTGGCACGGCTTCATCCTCGTGGGCCCCCGGGCCCCAGGGTTACTACCCTGGCTTCCCTACCTCTCGATGGCCCTGTCTGGCCATGTTGGGTAAAGGTGAGCAAGGCTCCTCGGTACTATTTCCAGGGCTCAAAATAAGTGGTGTCGCGTCGCTTTTTGCTATGCAAAACTTGCAAAAAGCTACACATTGTTCAATTAAGTATAGCATTTTGCGATATAAGATAATCAACTGCAGCCTATTTGGCTGCAGTTGATTATCTTGTACCGCAAAATGTAAATGAAAATTTGCAAACAAATTTGAAAACTAGTTCACTGATGCTTTACTTCTGATTGTGGAACATTCCAGGCATAACTCAGATTAACTCTCCATCAAGCATCATTAGCAACTTCATATGTAAGATGAATTCTATTGGTTTAAATTCTTTCTGTTTTTACAACATTTTGCATAAAATGTCTATTAAAAATAACTTCAAGCCCATCAAATTAAAAATCCCAACTTCCATTTTGAGAACTCTATTAAACAACCAAGACGCCATTTGAAAATATCCAAGTCCATGCAACCCTTAAAGGCAGTTCAGTTAAAAAAACATAATGTTTTATGTGTTGCAGATCATTTGGAAATGGATGGAAACTATTCTATCTACATAGAAGAATTCAACACAAAACAACTCTGGTATACAAAAATAGCTATGTAATTTTTACAAAATGCTATTCATTTTTTGGAAATGTGTAGCATTTTGCTACACAAAGAAAAAAAGTTATTTTGAGCACTGACTATTTCTTTACTATTTGAATGTCTAATTACTGAATTTGCTAGTTATCTTGTTTTTAGATATAATTATTATCTATCTCAGCTGATAGCAAAAGCTAAATGTTTTCACACACACTAATGGTGTTCCTTAAAACAAGCGTTTATGTTGCAGGTCATTTAGATCCGTTGGAGATGAAATTTTCCTGAAAGCTTTTGAAGATGCAACTCTTCCTTTTGAAAACTGGACACATGAGGCACATATTAGAATGGCTTGGAACTATATTAAAGAACATGGAAGGGAGAACGCAGAACCATTTATAAAGTAATTAAGGCCAGACAAAGTTGATCTTCTGTTTCTCAGGCCATTATTTGTGAAATTGCATGCAGGCGAGCAGTTTTTTATTTTATTTTTTATTTCAGTAATTACTTCTTTGCCATCAAAAGTTCATGTTCTTGGTTCAAGTTTTAGGCCTCATAATCTACAGAATAGTATGGGTGGTGGTGGTGGTGTATTTCATCCCTTGAGAGCAAGAAGGCTTTGCAATGCTAAAGGATTGCAAAGCCTTCTTGCACTCAAGGGACAAATTCATCAATTTTTTTAACTTGGGTAAAATATCAGACATAAACCATTTAATTTTAATTTTTTTAAAGTTTAAATTGGTTATAAAAAGAGAGCATGCGGCAGCCAAAAGGACCATGCGCGAGGGCCTGAGAAACAGATTTGTTATTTTTTTACGCCTAATAGAATGTTTGTGCAATCATCAAAGATGGTGGACAGGTTTCCCACAGGGCCTTGGATTCTAGGAATGGCCTTGAATTTGACTAAGGGTCATTCAAGGCCTTGAAATTCTGGAAAATGTGTCAGGAGGCCTTGAAAACCACTGAATATTCATGAATTAAAAATGCCACGAAGCATTTAATTTAAAAGCTATGAATATTCATGAAATATATATGCCAACGACGCACGTAATCATAGATGTATAGTTTTATATGCCAGAGTTCATGAAGGCATATTCCTAACTAGGCCTGCCTTCACTTGTTCTAAGTAGGGCCTCTGGTCATTACCCCCCCCCCCCCTCCCATTTCCCTTTGAGGGAAGGGAGAGGAGGGAGTAATGACCAGAGGGACCTAGTTAGGACTAGTGAAAGCAGGCCTTGAAAATCCTTGAATTGGCCTATTGTTGGGCCTTGAAAAATGCTGAAATATGTTGAGAAACGGCCTCTAGCCTTGAATTTTATCAGTCCATGCCTGCACGAACCCTTGTGGACTTAATTACACTTAATTGCATTTTCTCTTTGGGAACATGTGTAGTAATATAAATCATATTGTATCCCTTTGGAAACAGGCGTAGTGATATGATATATGCGAAAAAGTTTCTTAAATATGTTGGGCTTAATAAAATTAAAAATCTTTTTCTCAGGCCCTCCCGCATGGTCCTTTTGGCTGCCGCATGCTCTCTTTTTATGACCAATGCAAACTTGAAAAAATAAAAATTAAATGGTTTATGTCTGATATTTTACAGAAGTTAATAAAATTGATAAATTTGTCCCTTAAGTGCAACAAGGCTTTGCAATGCTTTAGCATTGCAAAGCCTTGTTGCACCCAAGGGACGAAATACACCATATGAACTTCTGATGGCAAAGAAATAATTACAAAAATAAAATATAAAATAAAAAAAGGGCATGCAATTTTACAAAATTTGGCTGGAGAAACAGAACATCTACTTTGTGTGGCCTTAACAGTTTTCATTTTTTGTCTTACCCCTTTACCTAATGAATTGTTTTCATTCACCTGCACAATTCACAAACTGATTAATAGAAAAAAAAAAAATGATTTTCACAAAATTTTAACGAAACCACATCATGTGACTCCCTCATTGGAACAAACTCTGGAAATTATTTGATAAATTTTGTAAAAGGAATATATTAAAATAACAAATTTTGATAACATGTGCAACGGATTAACCCTTTACCCAACACAGGCGATATCAAAATCTATTATTTTAAATATCATTTTTTTAAATTTTTCAAAATATTTCGACAAAACCATATCATGTGACCCCTCATTGGAACGAGCTCAATGAGGGGTCACATATATATTTTGAAAAATTTAATTTTTTCAACTGCTCAATTTGCATATTATGGGTGCGGATGCGGGCGATTCATTAGGTAAAGGATTAAGGGGTTAAAAACCTAGTTTATAATCCCTTATTGGGGTCAGTATGTTTTTGGATTGGTAAAAATGAAAAAAATAGAATTTGAATGGTGAAATTTGTGACTAGAGCTTGCTATATATGGCCATTACATTTGGAACAAGCTATTAATTGCCATGTGAGCTTCTCTCATCACTTGGCGTCCGCCGTTCGTAAACTTTTCACATTTTCATTTTCTTTTTCGTAACCGCTGAGTTGGTGTGAACCAAACTTGGCAGGAATGGTCTATGGTAGGTCCTCAACAAACAATCCTCATTTTGTTCCCGGTGGATGAAAAACATGGCTGTCAGAGGTCGTTGATTCTGGTTGGTGGATTTTCAAAAATCTTCTCCTCTGAAACTGCAAGTCCAAATGTTTTGAAACTTCACATAAATGATAACTGGGACTCCCTCTATGAATGATCCTCATTTAAAGTGATAGGGTTACAAACATGGCTGCAATTGCGGCTTATAGTTACTATAGAAACCCTATGCGAAATCATATTTTCATCTTCTTCTCTGGAACTACTGAGCCGACATGAACCAAACCTGACTGGGATAGTCTATGGGAAGTCCTCTACAGGCAGTCATCATTTTGTTCCCATGGGTTTGAAAACATGGCCGCCAGAGGCATTGTTTGATTCTGGATGGTGGATTTTGAAAATTCTTCTCCTCTAAAACTACAGGGTCAGATGTTTTGAAACCTTGCATGGTTGATGACTGGGACACCCTCTACCAACGATCCTCATATAATGTTGATCGGGTTGCAAACATGGCTGCAGTTGTGGCTTATAGTTACTATAGAAACACTATGGGAAATCACATTTTCATCTTCTCTGGAACTACTGAGCCAAAGTGAACCAAACCTGGCAGGGATAGTTTTTGGCAGGTCCTCTACAAACGATCCTCATTTTGTTCCTGTGTATTCCAAAACATGGCTGCCAGAGGCATTCTTTGATTCTGGTTGGTGGATTTTGAAAAATCGTCTACTCTGAAACAACAGGGCCAAATGTTTTGAAACTTTGCATTGTCGATGACTGGGACCCCCTCTACCAATTTATCCTCATTTAATGTTGATTGGGTTGCAAACCTGGCCACAATTGCAGCTTACAGTTACTATATAAACCCTATGGGAAATCACATATTCGTCTTCTCTGGAACTACTGAGCCGATGTGAACCAAAACTTGACAGGAATGGTATATGAGAGGATGGAAATATGTGGGCGCCGAAGGCTATATTCTAATGCTTAACCCAGTGCCTTTCCTGTCAGCATGAAGATCGGTACTGTCAGCAAAATACTTGTTTTTTAAGAATCTGGTAATGGTTGGTTCCAGTTTTCTCCACTGAGAACTGGGAAAAACCACAAAAATACTATATAACCTACATTCAATTAACAGGTCAAATTTTTAGCTCAACTTTGACGAAGTCAAATTTGAGCTATTGTCATGGCCAGTCGTCCATCGTCCGTCTGTCCGTCCGTCCGTCCGTCCGTCTGTCCGTCCGTCCGTCCGTCCGTCCGTCCGTCCGTCCATCCGTCCGTCCGTCCGTCCGTCCGTCTGTCCGTACGTCAACAATTGGCTATGGCTCGGGCTAGAGGTCGTATTTATGAACCGATCTTTACGAAACTTCTTGTGTACCTTTGTTATGACCCTGGGACGGGAACGAGTGTTTTTAGGTGTGGTCCGAAATTCAAGATGGCTGCCAGCGGCCATTTTGTACCGATGATGCAAAAATCAGTTTTTTGTACAGAACTTCTGTATGAAAGTTCTGATTTGAATAAAGTTTTGTATAAATGTTTAGTACCATGGGATACATCACATATAATACGGGTTTTTTTCTCGTGCGTAAATTATGCAAATTAGACTAACTTTGATGTTTTTTGGTGTTACTTTCAGCACTGTAAGTGTAAATGCCAATATGGCTCGGGCTAGAGGCCGTATTTATGAACCGATCTTTACAAAACTTCTTGGGTACCTTTGTTATCACCGTGGGACGAGAACGAGTGTTTTGGGGTCCGGTCCGAAATTCAAGATGGCCGATGGCAGCCATTTTGTACGAAATTTGGTGCAATCAGATTTTTGCACAGAACTTCCATATGAAAGCGCTGATTTGAATAATTTTTTGTGTGAATGTTTAGTAACATGGAATACATCACATATAGTATGGGTTTTTTTCTCGTAGCCCAAATTTTAACTTCGTGCAATACAAGGAAATTTCTTTGAAAAATTTTCTTCTTCAGATCCACCAGTCAGAATACTTTCATATTTTGTATACAACATCTTGGGGAGGGGGGGGGGGGACTTTCTAATTTGTTTAGATCGAGTCCCTAGTTTCATATTTGGGCCTCCCATGTGAGCCTAAATTTTAACTTGGTGCAATATGAGGGAATTTCTATAAAAGTCCTTTTCTCCAGAACCATCCCTTAGAATGTTTTTATATTTGGTATACAACACCTCTAGGGGAGTCAGATTCAAATTTGTTCAAATTGAGTCCCTGACTTAATATTTGGCTTTTTATGGGAGCCTGAATTTTAACTCCAATTTCAGGGAATTTCTTTAAAAATCACCTCCAGATCCATCATTCAGAATGCTTTTGTACTTGGTATACAACATCTCTATTGGGCAGGGTGGGGGGGGGGGGGTGGTGGGGTGGGGTGGGGGAGGCGGAGATTCAAGTTCATTCAAATCAGGTCCCTAGGTTAATATTTGGCACCCCTATGATAGCTTGAATTTCAACTTAGTGCAAAATAAGGAAATTTCTTTAAAAATCTTCGCCTTCAGATCCACCAGTCAGAATGCTTTCACATTTGGCATACAGCATCCTGCTGGTGGAAGGGAAGGGCCCAGACTCAGGTTTGTTCAAGTTAAGTTCCTAGGTTGATATTTGGACTCTCAAGTTTTGCATTACTGGAAATTGGGGCATTGTTTCTATGGTAGCAGCCCAGTACTAGAAAAAAATCATCTGGCATGGACAACAAAGTTATAAATAATTAAATAACTTCATTCATCTGTAGTGTTAACTAGCTAGATGTTAATTAAATCCTTCTTTAAACAACTATTGTCAGGTGAGCACCTCAGGCCCCAAGAGGCCTATTGTTTTGTAATATACTGAGTCTGTGGAAATATTGCCCACCCATGGAAAGTGACCAGTCCATGGCTGCCATTCTGTATAGCATTGTCTTTCTCACATTATTCATTAATCATCATTAGTCATTTGGAAAGAATCAGAATTTATGCTGTTGTGTCTTGTTTTTTGGCAAATACAATACACATTTACGATGTAGGTAAAATAATTTCAATTTTTCTTTCAGGTCAGGCATCAAAAAGTTCAATGCACAAAATAAAGAAAAGGTATATTGTATTTTTCTGTACTGATGAAGTGGCACTTGGAAACCCTTAAGACTCCTGCCCTGACATTGACATACCCTGTTCAACCCTCGAACCTCGAAAGTCACTATGTCAAGTGGCAGTGCCGAAGTAAAATGCCGCAGTAGTTTAAATATGCAACGACAAATGACTGCCGTATTAAAATGGTCAATCGATGTGGTTGTGAGCACAGAGCCATGGTAGATAATGGATGTCAGTGAAAGTAAAAGCTGGCCAAGCATTCATTCCAATGCAATGCTTCAACATAATTATCAGTAATGACACAGCATAAAATACGCATGGAATTCAAAAATGTGTGTCGCTCTCCAGACTGCAAGAATAGCATTGTTGGAATTTGATTTTGCAGGCACGTGGTAGTTTTTGCACCTCAAAGTTTGTTTTCAATATTACACCCAATCAGAACACTAAAGTGTGAGTAATTTATGCAGCCCTACATTCCCGCGTAAACTTCTGAAATTATATTGTCTGTGTAAACTAATATGCATGCATGCCTGGAAACCAGACCACTGAGGATTCTCGGACAGCTCTGAACACTTCCTAGTTTAGTTTTAACACAACATGTGCTTGCTTCATAATAAGGATATATAATTGTAAGTGGCAAATAATTGTCATTATTTCAGCTCAGTTATTCTAGATACATTTTTGCTATCATATTATATCTGTGGGTATTTAGACACTTTGCTTCGAAGGATAATAGGATTTATCTCGCTAATTACTTCAGAGAAAAGGTAGGAAATTTGTATTATTTTTTAACAGACTGTCTCTTTTCGCCCGTGATCCCTGCATGCACAATTGAATAGGTTATCAAAATGATAGAAGTCCATGTCAGGGTGTGTATCATATGTAGGGGAAAGCTTGGATTATCTTCATGTAGATGGCGCTTTTTGTAGGAGACTTAGAGTTGGTGAAACTGGAAGCAAAACTCACTGCACAGCTTAGAATAGAGTTTTTAAGTATCACTGCACAACTTAGAATAGAGTTTTTAAGTAAATCAAAAACACACAACACAAATAGTATATTCATTTTAATTCCTTAAAAAAATTGCTGTAGAACTGGTAACTGTCGTAGTAACTGGTTTTTACGACGGCAGTATATTACCGTAGTAGAATACTGGCGGCTCAATTTAACTGGATTCGCATAGCGATTTTCGAATCAATTTTCAAAAATAGCTAATCAATTTCACATGACAAAAACATATAAATAATAGGAAACGCTAATCAAAATTTATCCAAGTTAGTAAATTGCTATTCAATTTTTAAAAATTAAATTGGCCCCTGAGAATACTCCCAATTTTATGTTACAAAATAAATTCCTGCTACATGAATAAAAAATATTATCATCTATCGAAAAATTAATTAGACGACTGAATTTTTCTAAATTTACAGACAATATCATTCACATTACATTGGAGCACCCTTCATCATATACAGTTAAAACTAGAAGTCGTGTCACGAACTGTGCACTTGTCTAGGCTTAATTGCAAGTGGGAATTGCGCGCAATTGCCATATCGAATGGCATCCAAAGTACGGCAGGTTCTCCTGGTTACTTATAGCAAACACAGGCAATATTTCTGCCAGTGGACGTCCGGGTTACCCGTAGGTCCATTGGCTGAAACATTGCTTGTGTACAGGCCATATGTACAGAATTTGATAGCCTTATTATGGTCATAACGCGTAGATTAATGCGCAGATCAACGTGCTATTTGTGTGCATTTCATGACAGGACTTCTAGTTTTAACTGTATCTCTTAAATAATTGAATAACCTTGTTGGCTGAATATAACTTCCAAACGCCGTCCATCATATTTATTTCAGAGACAAAATTCAAAATGTATAAAACCATCACAGGGTGTGATTTTAGCAGTATCGCATCGCAATTTACGATGCAATATCATATACAATGATACTGTATTGTTATTCTCTTCACGATTCATATACATATGGACAAAATAAATGCAAAAAACAATCCCAAAGTGATTTTTTTTTTGGGCCGCTCTGGGGCAAGTTTTCATACCTGAACCTCAAACAAGTTGTATCTTAACTATTGAGTGACTAAATAAATTTTAAAAAATGCCAGTGATACTGTATCATTCAATATGAAGAGAAAATGTTTGACACCTCTAAAGGTGTTTTGAAGAATGTTCTAGCAACGTTTATCAGTCCAGGGACATTACTCTGGTGTCAGACATTACAGGAATGTTTTGCCGGTACTCTCAAAACTTACATTGATTTCCATGCCAGATCAGCTGTTCTAAATCAAATTTACACTATAAACAAGATATTTGTTGGAAATTGGAATAATTATTTCGTTAATCAACATGGAAGCTCTAGTATTTAATTTTAGGTTCTCACATCTGGATTTTAGGCATCAGTGACAATTCCATCAGAAATAAAAAATAAAAGAAAAAACAAATTGCCTGAGAATCAATTATTTAATTTTGTTTGGCCTAATATGTTGAGAAATTAACTTGACAGTCGGCAAATTCCCCTTGTTTCTGGACCTATTTGGCCTCAGTACATTTAACATCTACATTTAATCAATAAACCTTGTTTGACAGCAAGCCAGAAAATAAGCAGACTGTCATCTGCAAAATGAGGTCCCCAGAGGGTGAATTTAGTGATGCTACACTGCTTATAAACAAGATATTTGTTGGGGAAATTAAAATAATTATTTTGTTAATCAACATGGAAGATCTAGTATTTAATTTTAGGCTCTCACAAATGGATTTTAGGCATCGGCGACCATTCCATCAGGAATAAAAAATAAAAGTAAAAACAAGTGCCTGAGAATCAATTATTTAATTTTGTTTGGCCTAGAATGACGAGAAATTAACTTGACAGTTGCCAAATTCCCCTTGTTTCTGGATCTATTTGGCCTCAGTACATTTAACATCTACATTTAATCTAATAAACCTTGTTTGACAGCAAGCCAGAAAATAAGCAGACTGTCATCTGCAAAATGAGGTCCCCAGAGGGTGAATTTAGTGATGCTACCCTGCACAGCAGGGTAGCATCACTAAATTTACCCTCTGTGAACCTCAATCTGAATCAGGGTTTCAAAACTAAACAGACAGAGGTACCCAGAGGATAAATTGGCCCACTGTATTGGATAGCATTATCAAATTCACCCTCTGGGGACCTCATTCTGCAAATGTCAGACTGCTTATTTTCAGGCCTGTTTGACAGAGCTCAATCAAACAAGGTTTAATAGAAGAATTGTTCATTTTATCTCTAGTATACAGAAAAGTGATGAATGCTTGTTAATTGAATACACCTGTTAATTGAAGAATTTTCATTGTTAGAGTTTCAGTTCAATTAAAAGGGCCCCACTGAATTTCCAAATCTGAAAATGTCTCAAAAAATCTCCTTCAGATCCACCAGTCAGAATGCTTTCATATTTGGTATGTGGCATCTCTATGGGTGTCAGATTCAAGTTTGTTCAAATTGAGTCCCTGGCTTAATATGTGGGTTCTCTATGGGAGCCCAAAGTTTAACTTAGTGTATTATTATTATTTCAAAAACTTCACAGACCAGAATATTGTTTTTAGCTTAACTTGACAAAGTCAATATAAGCTATTGCCATCACGCATACGGAAGTCTGTGAGTCTGTTCACAGTTTCCTTTAGCACAGGCTACACCCCGTAGTTCTTGACTGATCGTCATATTCAGGTTTGGGGTCATGTCTAGATGAGAATGTGCCCTTTTGGTCGCGATCGGTCAACCAGTCTGGCTATCCCAGCCGAAAACCATTAGCACAGTCTACAGGTCGTATTTATGAAGGGATTTCGTTGTAATTTGGTAGGACGCCTAGATGAGAACGTCCCCTTTTGGTCATGATCTGTCAACCGTGATGGCTGCCCAAGCCCGAAATACAAAAACTTTTAGCACAGTCTGCAGGTCATATTTAATATGGAGGGCCTTCATTGTAACTTGGTAGGATGACTTCGTATGGTGTCTAGATGATAACATCCTCATTTGGTCGCATTCTGTCAGCCATGACGACTGCCCGAGCCCAAAGCCTGAAAACCTTTATCACAATCTACAGGTCATATTTATGGAGGGATTTCATTGTAACTTGGTAGGTTGATTTCATATAATGTCTAGATGAGAACGTCCCCTTTTGGTTGCGATCATTCAGTCGTGATGGCTGCCCGAGCCCAAAACCAGAAAACCTTTAGCATAGTCTACAGGCCATATTTATGAAGGATTTCATTGTAACTTGATAGGATGACTCATTTTGGAATAATTTCACTGTAACTTGGTAACTTTCATTGACATACGTTAACTGTGAGGGCCACATACATTAACTGTGAAGGCCACATTAACCCACCCCTCAGTTCTTTAGTACAGTCTGCACCTCATTTTATTTTTTATTAAAAACATAGCATACAGGGAACAGAAATTAACATATTCCCAATTATCACAATTCTTGTCTGGTTTCATAATACTTTCATAAACATTGAACATTATCCTTTTCATCAAACACAACACACAGACACGTTAAGCTACAGTGTCATTGACACTTTCATTTGGTATGCAGCTTTATTAGATCCAGTGGAATTAGATGAAAAAAAAATTGCTATCAGTTTTGTCTTGGGGTGGCGAATGGGAATACCCTTTTTAACCCTTTACAAAACGCAGACGATATCAAAATTTATTATTATTTTAAATATAATTTTTTCAAATTTTTTTTAAAATTTCAACAAAACCATACCATGTGACCCCTTTTCCAATGAGGGGTCACATGATATGGTTTTGTTGAGATCTTTTGAAAAATAATTATGTTTCAATTGCTGAATTTGCATATTACACGGGCGGATGCGGGCGATTCGTTGGGTAAAGGGTTAATACTGTTGGCAATGGGAAAATGCTGAGTCATCATCTTTCTTGTACTCCATCAACTACTTTGAAGCTTGTTTTCTTCTTTTAACCCTTTATCCAACGTAACGGCCAAAACCGGCCAACACTATTCTAAAAAATCGCCAATTAATATTCCTTATTTTTTTTTTTTTTTTTTATCTCAAAACTATAGGTTATGACCCCTCGTTGGAACAAGCTCATTGAGCTCATTCCAATGAGGGGTCTTAATCTATGTTTTTGAGACAAAAAATGAAAACATTTAGTTATTCAAGAATTTTTTTGCAAGTGCCCTCTGCTTTTCATGTTAGCTAAAGGGTTAAAACCACTGGTCCAAATTCATTTATATATGGAACAAACCATCATTGCAGTATACCCTTTCTACTTTGTTTAAATGAAGCTGCTGCCATCTTTCGGCTGGTGGAGTTTTCACTTCCGATTTTTTTCCCAAAAAGTTACTATGCCTCTTGGGGTGGCTCCATAAGCCTAAAATGATTTAAAAATCATCTCCTCATAAGCCACTCGCAATAATGCTTAGATTTCTGGTATGGAACCTACTTTAGTGATGCAGATTCACTTTTTAGCTCATCTTGACAAAGTCAAGCTGAGCTAATCTCATCGTCCGTCAACACCATGTTTTTGTCTTCTCCTCCAAAGCCACTGGGCCAATTCAAGTGAAAGTTTGTGTGAGTGATGGCCCCGGAGGGGCATTGCATTTTTGTTCAACTCGGCATGCTCAGCCCCATAGGGAGGGAGTGGGGGAAAATGCTCCAAAATATTTTAAAAATCTTCTCATGAGCCAGTGTGTACAATGACTTGATATTTGCTATGGAGCTCCCTTTTGAGGTGTAGAATCAAGTTTGTTCAAAGTTCTTGAAGGAATATTTGGCTTTGTAATGGGAGGGGTAAGATTTTTGGCCCCACCCAAAATTTATATTTCAAGAACCGGTGGGCCAACTTCAACCAAATTTGGTATGTAGTTTAAGTGGGTCCTAAGTAATTGATTGATGCCTAAATTTTTTTTTTCACAGCCCTGTGATAACCCCAGGGCTAAAAACAGAAACAAAATTCAAAAGCCCATATATCCCAAACCAGAAGGAACAGAGAACTGGTATTTGGTATGAAACATCTTTAGGACCAGAAGGAGGGATTTGTTTAAAAAAATTGCCACCAGTTCAATCAGGGTGCCTGGTAGAGGGTATTGAAAAAATGATGAGTTAGCATTTTTGCAGTAGTTTTATCCCTGGAGGATTTCATTCACAGAAATTTTTGATTAACATATTGTGTTCTTAAATTAACAAAAATTCTGTTATGAATATTTAATCTTGTTATTACAATCTGTCAATTCTGTGGGGGGACTTTTGTTTGTTTTAGAAAGATTTTTATTTATGTTTAATGAACCATTTCAATGCTGGAAAACATCTGATACCTGTATGCATGTCTTTAATTTAACCCTCTCAAGGCTGCAGTATGGGTTCCAAAGATTTTTATTGATGCCATGAACAAACAAAAAACCCTTTCAATACTATTTTTTCTGGTTCCTTGCAAAACAATTGATCTGATTCCTGTCTGAATATCTTTAATTTAACCCTCTCATGACTTCAGTGTGTTTTTTTCCAAAGATTTGTTTCTCTCAGGATGGACTCTTTCTCTACTGATTTCATGTTGGATGAACCCTTTCTATGCTGGAAAACAATTATCTGATTCCTGTGTGCATGTCTTTAATTTAACCCTCTCAAGACTGCAGGTCTGTAGCAGGGAGTTCCAAAGATTTTTAGCTCATCTTGACAAAGTCAAGCTGAGCTAATCTCATCGCTCTCCATCTGTCGTACGTCAACACCATGGTTTGGTCTTCTTCTCCAAAGCCACTGGGCCAATTCAATTGAAAGTTTGTGTGAGTGATGGTCCCTAAGGGGCATTGCATTTTTGTTCAACTCAACACGCTCAGCCCCATAGGGAGGGAGTGGGGGAAAAATGCTCCAAAAATATTTTTAAAAATCTTCTTCTCATGAACCAGTGTGTACAATGACTTGATATTTGCTATGGAGCTTCCTTTTGAGGTGTAGAATCAAGGCTGTTCAAACAAAGTTCATGAAGCAATATTTGGCTTTGTAATGGGAGGGGTAAGATTTTTGGTCCCACCCAAAATTTCTATTTTCTGAACCGATGGCCTGATTTGAACCAAATTTGGTATGTGGTATTATTGGGTCATAAGTACTTGACACATGCACAAAAAAAAAATTCCCACATCCCCATGGGAATCCTAGGAGCTAAAAATATAAATATTTTCAAACTCCCATTTTTCCAAAACCACACGGAACAGAGAGCTGTTATTTGGTATGAAGTATCCTTAGGACCAGTAGAATTGAATGGTAAAAACAAATTGCCATCGGTTATGTTAAGGTGTTATGTAATGGGCATCGAAAAAAATGCTGAGGCATCATATTTGCAAAAATTTTTAAAAATCTTTTCTCCAGAACCAATCATCAGAATCTTTTGATATTTAGTAAACAGCATTCATAGGGGTGTCAGATACAAGTTTGTTAAAATAAAGCCCATTGGTTCATATTTGGGCCCAATATAGGAGCCTGAATTTTTTACATAGGGTAATATGGGGAATATTCTTTAAAAATCTTCTTCTTCAGAACCACCTGTCAGACTCTTTTAATATTTGATATACATCATTGGTATGCGGGTCAGATTCAAGATTGTTCAAACCAAGTCCCTAGGTTAATATTTGGGCTTCCTACGGAAATTTTAACTTTGTTCAATATGGGGGATAATTTTTAAAAATCTTCTTCAGATCCACCAGGCAGAATGCTTTCATATTTGGTATGCAACATCTCTAGGAGGGTCAGATTCAAGTTTGTTCAAATCTGATCCCTAGGTTTATATTTGGGCTCGCTATGGTAGACAAATTTTTACTTTGTGCGATATGAGGAAATTTATTTAAAAATCTTCTTCTTCAGATCCACCAGTCCGAATGCTTTTATATTTGGTATACAATATCTTGAGTGGGGTGAGATTCAAGTATGTTGAAATCCAGTACCTGGGTTAATATTTGGGCTCCCTTTGGCAGCTGGAATTGGCCATGTTGCTCAAGAATAGAAATTTTATCTTAGTGCAATATGAGGAAATATCTTTTAAAATTTTCATCTTCAAATCCACCATTCAGAATGCTTTTGTAGTTGTTATACAACAATCTCAGTTCATTGGTAAACCAGGGTATACTTGGCCGAATAATAAATGTTTTTGTTTTCAAAGGAGCATGCTCATCAAGTAGACGGGACAATGTGTTGTATGATTTTGCCAGATCATCATGGTTAGCACACTGAGACTTCGATAAATCTGATTTTTCGATGTCACTTTTGTCAACCCTCTACCCAACGAATCGGCCACATCTGCCCACGTAATATGCAAATTCAGCAGCTGAAAAAGTATTATTTTTCAGAATATTTCAACAAAACCGTATCAGGTGACCCCTCATTGGAATGAGCTCGTTGTGCACGTTCCAATGAGGGGTCACATGATATATTTATTTATTGATGTTGAAGGTCACATATTTATGCACAACGGCTAATCATGACCGTGACAGTTTTACGGGTGGAGGAAGCCGGAGTACCCGGAGAGAACCACCGAGCAACGACGAGCAGCTGCCAGCTCCCCAACATTGTAACTCGCGTTAGATTGGTTGGAGACATGCACACCATCGACGTGCAGTACGCCTTAGTACACGGCGTCATCGTGCCCCCACGCGGGCAATGGAGATGAAGTGTCTTGCCCAAAGTCACATGATATGATTTTGTTGAAATGTTTTGAAAAATTTTTTAAAAATGATATTTAAAATAATAATTTTTTATATCATCTGCATTGGGTAAACATCATAACTCTGAACTCTGCGGCACAGCACAGGCAGGGTTAGATTGGTTGAAGACATGCTCACCATCGGCGTGCAGTACACCTTAGTACACAGCGGCATCGCGCCCCCATGTAGGCAAGCAGGTGAAGTGCCTTGCCCAAGGACACAATGCGGGAGCACGAATCAGTTGCTGAAATGGTCACCCATCCAACTACTCACCACGCTCGATGTTGCTCAACTTCGGTGATCTGACGAGACGGGTAAAGGGTTAATGTCAGTTTGATTGAGTTTTCAAAATGTTACTTCTTTACATGTCAGTGATGGTTTTTGAACACCTAGTGTGCACTCGACAAATGAATGGTCGGATAGTCTGAACGGGGTTAATGGCTCAGTAAGCTGAAAGTCATTGGTACATCTTGTGATGATAAGGTCTAGTGTGTGTCCAGAGGTATGGGTAGGACCTGTGACAGGTTGTTGCACTCCAAATGTTTCTAAAAGGTTCTTAAAATTGTTAGCATCACTGTCATTGTTGTCATCAACATGTATATTAAAATCATCAATAAAAAGAGGTTTTTCAGAACACAACAATGGATTCAAGGTACACAGAATATTCTTCAAAGAAAACACTGGTCGAGACAGGATGAATTTTGGAGTAAGGTGGTCGATATACAATCACAGTTTGGATATTGGTATTAGCCCAGCATACAGTCCATTCAGCATATTCAAAAGATAGTTTATCTCTTTGAGTTGAGGTTTTAATGTGGATATTTTCTTGGCATGTGAGACCAATTCCACCTCCAGTCCTAGAGGGGTTATAGGAGATCAGTTGCTCAGCCTATTGAGTCAGCGTATCCCCTCCAACCTGCCCCCCCCCCCCCTCCCATTTAGAGTAGCAAAGAAATGAAGTTTATGTAATCCAAGTTGTGTCCTCATTGTCACATTTTCTCCCTTAACGACCTGCCCATTGGGTGAAAGCAGAAAATGTGACAATGAGGACACTAGGTCTTTGTCCCTTTCTCGGATAGACTAAGTACCGAGAGTCCATTGGGTCCACTAGTCACATCCAAACTGTACCATTCAGATTTTATTATTTAACCATTTACCTAACACAGTATTTTTAAAAAATAAATTAAATTTCACATTTTTCGAACACAAATTTCACAATATTTCAATAAAACCATACAAATATGGATATCATTAGAACCAGCTTGACAAGCCGGTTCTAATGATATCCATATTTGTATGGTTTTATTGAGAAACTTCAGAGATATTTGGGGCTATGGTAGCCTTATGCTGGTTAAGTCTCTGGCCGTTTTTGGCCGCTATGTTAGGTAAAGGGTTAATCAACTTTTTCTTCCAGATTATTGTTTATGATCCCTTATTGGAACAAGCTCAATCCAATGAGGGTTCATAAGCTTTGTTTTTAAAGATAAAAATGAAAAGTTACAGTTTTTCAAGAAATTTGTTTGCAGATGTCATCTACTTGCATTAGGTAAAGGATTTAAAGGGATTCCACTTGGCTTATCATTCCCAGAAACATTTAGGTTCATTTTTTAATGCCTTTGGACAAGTTTGAGAGATACACTATGAGTCAGAAGTAGTTGTAGCAAAACCGCAATTATTTTGCGGTTTTAATTGCGGTCATAAACGAAAATATAAATGCGAGTAATGTTTATGAAAAAATATAAAATCGATAAACGTGTTTGCAACCAGAGTGGGAAATGCAGATATTAGATAGAGCTTTTCACATTGTTGGTTGGAAAAATCGTTTTTTGAACGTTTACTTCGTTTAGTTGAATTGCACAACTCCTACAGCTTCGAAGTTCAGAGACAAGATCATGGTGTCGGCCCAGAATTTGACATGCTGTTTTAAAAGCCCTGTTTATATTCAACGTAAATGCATAAGATAAAAAAGGCATTGGTATTCGCCAAACCAGTGATGAGAGTTAAAAACAAGACAGTATGCCTCGTAAAATTATAGATGGGAAACAAATTATGAAAATCCAGTGAGGCAAAACAATGAGTTGAAATGTGACTTCTCCTTCAAAAATTTCCGATTGACCTGAACCCCCCCCCAAAAAAAAAGATTATCTTTCGTGCGAATCACACATAACAGGGTTATTTCCATACCCATAAATAGAAATAGTAACACACCTACAAGCACAACACAAAGGGAGAGCCTAGCAGCCCCCCCCCCCCCCCCCACCCACAATTTTGCCAGGGCCTTTCGATTCGATGGGAAAAAATAATGCAGGCTTTTTGTGCATACTGATGACGGTAAGGTAGCTTTTACTTTCCCGAATTATCCGAACATGAGCTGTTTCTGTCATTGTTATTGTCCCTGTGTTCACAGCAAAAAAAATATTCAAATATTCACCCGAACAGCGGAACAGCACAAGTCAGCCACAGGCTTGACCCAAGTAAGAAACTCGGAAAATTGACATTTTGATAACATTTTTGGGGGATCAAACCTCTTCACCCCGGGTCCCTTCTTATTACAAATGTAGGTAGGCCTAAGAGGTTCGACCAAAAAAATTATCAAATATCATTTTTTCCGTGTTCCCAGCTTTTACTCAGCAACTGTGAAGTCAGCAGGTCTATTATTATGTCTGCTCATCAGAGGTGGAGGTTTTGCGGTGAATCGATATTCAGATCGCATGCATTTATCGAGTTGAATTGGATGAAGGGAAGCGTTTTCAAATGACAGAAAAAGAACAATGCAAGTGTTTTTCATGTATTTATTCATCTGTAAGATTTGAAAGGCCCCTTTTTCAAAAGGACAATGTGTATTTCACAGTCGTCAAAGTGAACACATAATACATTTGTGAGAAGTCTGAGAAATTACGTTTAAGACAATTTCTCTCCCAGCGCAGTTCGCCCCAACATGTTAAATTGGACACCGACCCCTCCCACCATAGACAACCTTTATAGATATTTAGCTTTCCATTGCCTGGTTACATGTACCTCTTGCAGACCTGGTACACAGATCGTGGGTGGATTTGAAAACATCCACTGGGTGGAAATTCCACGCATATGAAATTGTCAGGCAAATTTGACTGAATATCAATATACATTGAGTCTCAGATTAGTCCTACAATTGGAAACTACAGACCAAGAATGGAAACAGTTCGTAATACCACTGGATAGTACATACCGATTACATTCTTGGTCTGTCGTTAGCTTTTGTGGGCAAATAATCTTGTTGACATAATTTGATCGCTTGCTTGCAATCATAGGCATGTGGGCCATTTTTTATTTTGTGGGGTAGGGTGGAACATTTGGGTTTGTGAAATGATTCTGCAGGCAGCATCCAGACCGTGTGCGTTATGCCGAGGTGGGTATAGGAGAATGCCCCCCTCCCCTCCCCCCACACACACACTCACATAGGCTGATAGGGGTCCTATGGGCCTCCCAGGTAAATTTAGAAAAATGTGATGGTCTGAGACCGATTCTAAGAGATCCAGTCGCTAGTTGCCCTTTCGACATTACAATTGAGGAGGTACTCGGTAACTTTTTGGGGTGTACCTGGATGAATATTTGGTCGAAAAGTTCCATTTGATAAAGATCTAAAGTTGCAGTGCGAAAATCAAGTTTTTCGAGGAGTTTTCATACTTTTGTCATCCCTAACATGCCCCGAAAAAATATGGAACCCAAACAAAATGTTTTTTTAGCTCAACTTTGGCGAAGCCAAATTTGAGCTTTTGTCATGGCCCGTCGTCCGTCTGTCCGTACGTCAACAATTGGATACGGCTCGGGCTAGAGGCCGTATTTATGAACCGATCTTTACGAAACTTCTTGGGTACCTTTGTTATGACCGTGGGACGAGAACGAGTGTTTTGGGTGCGGTTCGAAATTCAAGATGGCTGCCAGCCGCCATTTTGTACCGACGATGCAGAAATCTGTTTTTTGTACAGAACTTCCATATGAAAGCTCTGATTTGAATAATTTTTTGTATAAATGTTTAGTACCATGGGATACATCACATATAATACAGGTTTTTTTCTCGTGTGTAAATTGTGCAAATTAGACTAATTTTGATGTTTTTTGGGGTTACTTTCAGCACTGTAAGTGCAAATGCCAATACGGCTCGGGCTAGAGGCCGTATTTATGAACCAATCTTTACGAAACTTCTTGGGTACCTTTGGTATCACCGTGGGACGAGAACGAGTGTTTTGGGGTCTGGTCCAAAATTCAAGATGGCCGATGGCAGCCATTTTGTACAAAATTAGGTGCAATCAGATTTTTGCACAGAACTTTCATATGAAAGCGCTGATTTGAATAATTTTTTATGTGAATGTTTAGTACTAGGGGATACATCACATATAATACGGGTTTTTTTCTCGTGCAGAAATTATGCAAATTAGATGAACTTTGATTTTTTCAGTGCGACTTACACACAGTAAGTACACATGTCAATACGGCTCAGACTAGAGTCTGTATTTATGAACTGATCTTCACGAAATGTCTTGGGTACCTTTGTTATCACCTTGGGACGAGAACGAGTGTTTCTGGATGCGGTCTAAAATTCAAGATGGCTGCCAGTGGCCATTTTGTACCGAAATTAGGTCTTATCATTTTTTTGTACACAACTTCTATACAGCTCAGACTAGAGGCCATATTTATGAACCAATCTTTACGAAACTTCTTGGGTACCTTTGTTATCACCGTGGGATGAGAGCGAATGTTTTTGGGTGTGGTCCGAAATTCAAGATGGCCACCAGCAGCCATTTTGTACCAAAATTAGTGCAATCAGTCTTTTGTACAGAACTTCTGTATGAAAGTTCTGATTTGAATAAATTTTTGTATGAATGTTTAGTAACATGGAATACATCACATATTGTAAGGGGTTTTTTTTCGTGCAGAAATTATGCAAATTAGATGAACTTTGATTTATTCAGTGCTACTTACACAATGTAAGCACACATGTCAATACGGCTCAGGGTAGAGGCTGTATTTATGAACTGATCTTCACAAAACTTCTTGGGTACCTTTGTTATCACCTTGGGATGAGAATGAGTGTTTCTGGGTACGGTCCAAAATTCAAGATGGCTGCCAGTGGCCATTTTGTACCGAAATTAGGTGCAATCAGTTTTTTGTCACAAGTTCTATACAGCTCATATTTGTGAACTGATCTTCACAAAACTTCTTGGGTACTTTTGTTTTCACCTTGGGACAGGAACGAGTGTGTTTTGGGGTGCCTTTGTTATCACTGTGCTATGAGAACAAATATTTTGGGGTTCAGTCAGACCCACTCTCAGACTCAAAGATTTTTTTCTAGTTTAGCATCTGACTGTCACCCACCTTTACAATACTTTACCTATACATTTGTTACAGGCAACGGTCAGTATTTTTGTACAGACCGTTACAATACTTTATATGTACCTTTGTTATCAGGTCATTACCTAGAAGTTTGTCATTGCTGTGTCACATACTATCTATGTACATGTCTTTGTCTTGACAAGTTGAGCTACAGTGTCATTGACACTTTCATTTCCAGAATAGAGGGGTGGGGGGGGGGGGGGGGGGGGGGAAGGGGTATTGCAGCTTGTAGCAGGTCACTTTCATTCCGGAGCATACATGTCACGAAATTCGCTGGAGTGTCGTTATGGTGTGTATGTGTGGTGCCGGGGGGGAGGGAGGGAATCACGAGCAGGAGAACCGCCACATCTACACCACCAAGACAGAATATAATGGGAAAATAAAGTGTACCATTTGAAACATATATGTATTTATTTAAAAGTGAGAAAACAGAAAATATAATGACAAAATATGATGAAAGTGTGTTGGTTGTCGGATTCTCTTCTCTTGGGACCAATTTTTAATTGTACAATGTACATGTAAAAACAGCAAACAGACAGTGCTTCAATTCCAGGGAGATATTAAGCAATTTAACTTTTATCATTTCTTAATGAAGAATCGTACAATGGGAAGCTGATTGATTTGTGTCCCCATCACTAATCCAATTTTGGCGAGTGTCTAATTAGACATTTATTGCCACTGGTTTAATTACTAAACAAACTCCTGTAATTTGACACCTGTACAGACAGTTTCAGTGAGTATCTAATTAGATATTTATTGCTTACTGGTTTGATCACTAAACAAACACCTGTAATGAACCACGTGTGCAGTTAAGTTAGGGTAGGAGTGGCTGCTATTTTTCTTTTTTTCGATTGGGTGTTTTGTAACGGAACTACCCACTAGGCCTACATGTATTTCAATGGGAAGAGATGATTCGTTACGTTTAAATAAATGACATTTTTATTGACCTTTCTTCTGTCGTTAAAATCTAATCCCCCCAAAACACTTTACCTAACGCAGATAACATTTAGACTAACCTCAAGTTGCATCCCAAAAATTTCCGAGGGGACTAAATTTTTTAGGGGGGGGGGGGGGAGGGAGGTTTGGAGGGGATCTGAACATTGTCTCAAAAATCTAGCATATGGACCCCCCCCCCCCCTCCCCGAAACTATATAGCCTGATATTTAAACATATGAATTATGAATTTTGTGAAAAGCGCTGGGCGGTTTTGGCCATTACGTTGGATAAAGAAAAGAGAAAGAAACGCATCTGTCAAGGTGGGTAGAGCACAACGGAGAAAAAATTTGTCATGAAATTGTCTCGAATAACTCACAACCTCCGGGTTCCCTTTTGGGATGTGTTAGTAATTGTGTATATTTTGGGGGAGCGGAAATTTTACCCCCCCCCCCACCCCCCACACCTATGCTACTGGATGGTGGACCCCCCTCCCCCCACGTCACACATATTAAAGACGACACTTGCAAAATAAATTCTTCAAAAAATAAAAAATTTCAATTCACTGTTACAGTGATACGGTACCTGTCGGGATACCTATCAGGTGTCACAGCTTGGGTAAGGAAATTTGAAACCACACAAATAGCTATTATTACAAGTGCCATGTACACGTGTGGATAATGTACATGGCTTTTGCATTTGTTTTTGATGCACATGACGCAGTTCGGGCAGAATCACTCATCAAGGAAAAAATTTATTCATTCAATTCATTATCGATAAATTTTGAGCACTGCTGTATAAGTAAGGGCAGGCCTACTCTTCAGAAAGAGCCGTCAGAAAACGCTACTAATGGATGTTCCACTTGACTTTCTTTCACAGTTCGCAAAAAAGGACGCTTTAATTTCGATCGAATGTTTCAATTTGAACCGATGAAAAGTCTGGGTGAAATTGACTAGGGACGAATAGTCCTTAATTCCCAAAGCATGTGATGAGCAATGGCATTGTTTCGTATGGTCTACGTTACTGTTGCTCACTGTGGGCTGTCATTTCAATTGAAAATCAAAACTCTGGGTCACATTCCCCAATATCTGTGCTGCTGTCTTTTCTTTTAAAAAGTTTGCTGTTGTACATTCAAGGTGAAGCACATGTGCCAATACTCGTTATTTGCCGAAGGGATGAATGTTTATCTTCGTTTACAATTGGGAACAGAAACGAACTGTTACTGTACGTGATATCCCTGGAGGATAACTACAAAAAAAAACAATAAATGCGTTTATCTTCGTTTACAACCGGGAACAGAAATGAACTGTCAAACGATACACCTGGAGAATAACCGCGAAAAAAACGATGAATGCGTTTATTGAAAGTTTACAACCGCGTTTTGATTCCTGATTATACCACAGTTGTACAACTACTTCCGACTCGTAGTGTATCACACATATACTGAAAAAATTAACTCTTCTTTTATGTTTTCATTTTCAGATAAAATATGGCTATCATGAAACAATAACAATATTCTTTATACATCAAGTTGCTGATGCAATAAGACATTGTGGTGATACCCATATTACTTTTGACGATTTTGTGAAAAATAGTCCTCAGTTGTTTGATCAAGAGAGAATTTTTCAATATTACAGTAAAGATATATTATCTTCAGAAGAATCTAAGCATCAGTAAGTTTCAAATTAATGTTAACATACAGTTGATGTACAATAAAGTGAAAACCTACACTATTAGCATATAATTGCACTACATTTTTAGCTGCGACGAGCAGCTCTATATGTGGCAATATTCGTAATTGGTAGAGTGCTAGAAGCCCATATTTGGGCTGTATTCTGAAGGGCCAGTACCACAACTTAAAGGCTTCATATTCTGTGGTTGTTCATGTTACCTTTGAAGAGAAATTTAGTCTGTTAGGAATTGCCTTGTTACAAGTTATGGGAGAGTGCCTATTGGCGATTGATGTCGCCAACTTCACTTTGCCCTCTTGGCTGATTCCTGCATTGATTTCATCTCAGTCAAGACAGGCGATTGATATCGCCAACTTCACTTCGCCCTCTTGGCTGATCCCTGCATTGATGTCATCTCAGTCAAGACAGGCGATTGATATCGCCAACTTCACTTCGCCCTCTTGGCTGATCCCTGCATTGATTTCATCTCAGCCAAGACAGGCGATTGATGTTTTTGAAGGGAGACGGCTGCATATTAGGATTTGAAAGTTTGCAATATTGCATCTTGGGATTTGTTGTGTACACAAAATACACATGGGAAAACACACGTGTTGATTATATATAATAACTGCGTATTGGGAATGCAGCGTTAACTTGACACTAAGTTGACAGTTTATACCTGACAGACCTGTAGTACTGCACACTTTCTTACAGTATGTTCAAATAGTATACTTCAATTTGCAATAAGTTTAAAAAACTTTCAATAAAGCTTTGCACAGAATCTTTTGCTTCATCTCCATGTAATTGACTGGTGGAGGATAAGTCTTTAAAGTTTTATACAACAAATTTTTGTTTTGCCCAAAAAAATTAAAAAGCTGTTTCTCAGGCTCTCCCGCTTGGTCCTTTTGGCTGCCGCATGCTCTCTTTTTATAACCAATGCAAACAAACCAAGAACATAAACTAAAAGAAATAGTTAAAAAAGTAAAAAATAAAATAAAAAAAACGCCCGCCCACATGCAATTTTACAAAAATGGCCTCGAGAAACAGAAAATCTACTTTGTGGGGCCTTACCTGCCATCTTTAACCCTTTACCCAACGAATCGGCTGCATCTGCCCGCGTAATCAGCAGTTGAAAAAATATTACTTTTCAAAAAAATTCAACAAAACCATATCATGTGACCCCTCGTTGGAACGAGCTCATCGAGCTCATTCCAACGAGGGGTCACATGATATGGTTTTGTTAAAATTTTTTGAAAAATTTAAAAAAATGATATTTAAAATAATAAATTTTGATATCATCTGCATTGGGTAAAGGGTTAATAGGATATGTTTTAATTTAACCATTTTATTGTTGACAAAAAACAACTGCCAATGTGCAGCATTTATCTCGGAGCATGTGATACTTTCAGAGAATGTTCCAGAAGTCTGCTAATTAACATAATTTACCCACCATTTTTCCCATGTGAACTTTGAGGTTTCAAAACTCAATAAATTTTATGTTTACCTCCTAACTAATGTACTATGCGCCGTATGCAGATGATTTTGTGTCAGATAATTTATATTACTTTTACACCATATATTGTCAGGTAACTTTCAATACCTATTTGGTCGAATATGAGTGAGTCTGAGGCTGTGCCTGGTTCATTAAATTTACTTAACGATTCTTGAATCGCATGTGTGGATTCTTACCTACATATAAGACTTTTTAATTTTTCATATTCCTTCTGGTGGTGGTTATATAGATATCGTTTAAGATATAAGAAATTTGCTACCACTATTTTGGGGGAATTTGCTGTCAATCCCCTCGAAGTAAGCATAAACAGCACAGCGTTTACCTTTGCATGACATTTTAGCCTTTGGCGTGCAAAATGCATGTGATTGAGAGATCATAAACTTACCTATTCTGGGAAATTTTATTGAAACCGAAAGTCTTGGTTTTTTGTTAAGGCGTACATATAAAGTATTGTAACAGTCTGTACATAAATACTGGCTGCAGCCTGTAACAAATGTATAGGTAAAGTATTGTAAAGGTGGGTGACAGTCAGATGCTAAATAGAAAAGAAATCTTTGAGTCCCAGAGTGGGTCTGACTGAACCCCAAAATATTTGTTCTCATAGCACAGTGATAACAAAGGCACCCCAAAACACACTCATTCCTGTCCCAAGGTGAAAACAAAGGTACCCAAGAAGTTTCGTGAAGATCAGTTCATAAATACGAGCTGTATAGAAGTTGTGACAAAAAACTGATTGGACCTAATTTCGGTACAAAATGGCCACTGGCAGCCATCTTGAATTTTGGACTGCACTCAGAAACACTAGTTCTCGTCCCAAGGTAATAACAAAGGTACCCAAGAAGTTTTGTGAGGATCGGTTGATAAATACAGCCTCTAGCCCAAGCCATATTGACATGTGCACTTACAGTGTATAAGTAGCACTAAATAAATCAAAATTCATCTAATTTGCATAATTTCTGCATGAGAAAAAAACCTGTACTGTATGTGATGTATTCCATTTTACTAAACATTCATACAAAAATTTATTCAAATCCGAACATTCATACAGAAGTTCTGTACAAAAGATGGATTGTACTAATTTTGGTATAAAATGGCTGCTGGTGGCCATCTTGAATTTGGGACCACACCCCAAAACACACCGTTCTCATCCCACGGTGATAACAAAGGTACCCAAGAAGTTTCGTAAAGATCGGTTCATAAATAAGGCCTCTAGCCTGAGCCGTATAGAAGTTGTGTACAAAAAACTGATTAGACCTAATTTCAGTATGAAATGGCCACTGGCAGCCATCTTGAATTTTGGACCTCACTCAGAAACACTCGTTCTCGTCCCAAGGTGATAACAAAGGTACCCAGGAAGTTTTGTGAGGATCGGTTGATAAATATAGCCTCTAGCCCGAGCCGTATTGACATATGCACTTACAGTGTATAAGTAGCACTAAATAAATCAAAATTCATCTAATTTGCATAATTTCTGCACGAGGAAAAAACCTGTACTGTATGTGATGTATTCCATTTTACTAAACATTCATACAAAAATTTATTCAAATCCGAACTTTCATACAGAAGTTCTGTACAAAAGACGGATTGCACTAATTTTGGTATAAAATGGCTGCTGGTGGCCATCTTGAATTTCGGACCACACCCAAAACACACCGTTCTCATCCCACGGTGATAACAAAGGTACCCAAGAAGTTTCGTAAAGATCGGTTCATAAATAAGGCCTCTAGCCTGAGCCGTATAGAAGTTGTGTACAAAAAACTGATTAGACCTAATTTTGGTATGAAATGGCCACCGGCAGCCATCTTGAATTTTGGACCGCACTCAGAAACACTCGTTCTCATCTCAAGGTGATAACAGAGGTACCCAAGAAGTTTCATGAAGATTGGTTGATAAATACAGCCTCTAGCCCGAGCCGTATTGGCATTTGCACTTACAGTGCTGAAAGTAACACTAAATACATCAAAGTTCATCTAATTTGCATAATTTCTGCACGAGAAAAAAACCTGTATTATATGTGATGTATCCCATGGTACTAAACATTCACACAAAAAATTATTCAAGTCAGCACTTTCATATGGAAGTTCTGTGCAAAAATCTGATTGCACCTAATTTTGTACAAAATGGCTGCCATCGGCCATTTTGAATTTCGGACCGCACCCAAAAACACTCCTTTTCGTCCCACGGTGATACCAAAGGTACCCAAGAAGTTTCGTAAAGATCGGTTTATAAATACGGCCTCTAGCCCGAGCCATATTGGCATTTGCACTTACAGTGCTGAAAGTAACACTAAATACATCAAAGTTAGTCTAATTTGCATAATTTACGTATGAGAAAAAAACCCGTATTATATGTGATGTATCCCATGGTACTAAACATTCATACAAAAAATTATTCAAATCAGCGCTTTCATATGGAAGTTCTGTACAAAAAACAGATTTCTGCATCGTCGGTACAAAATGGTGGCTGGCGGCCAACTTGAATTTTGGATCGGACCCAAAAACGCTCGTTCTCGTCCCACAGTCATAACAAAGGTACCCAAGAAGTTTCGTAAAGATCGGTTTATAAATACGGCCTCTAGCCCGAGCCGCATTGAATTGTTGACGGAAAGACGGACAACTGGCCATAGCATAAGCTCAAATTTGGCTTCGCCAAAGTTGAGCTAAAAACTGATAAACCGCACAGCCCTAAAATTTTGGGCCCCCATAGAAGCCCAAATATTAACTGAGCGACCTGATTTGAACAAACTTGAATCTGACCCTGGTAACAATGATGTATACCAAATATTAAAAGATTCTGACTAGTAGTTCTGAAGAAGATTTTATATTCCTCCTATTGCCTTAAGTTAAGATTCAGGCTCCTGTATTGAGCCTAAATATGAACCGAGAGGGTTAATTTGAACACATTTGTATCTGACCCCCCTAGGGGCATGGTGGCTCAGTAGGTAGAGGTGCAGGCTGCAATCCGAGAGGTTCTCTGTTTGAATCAACAACCACGTTGTATCTTTGGAAAGACACTTCACTACCATTGCCCACGTGGGGGCACGGTGGCACTGTGTACTAAGGTGTACTGCACATCGATGGTGCACATGTCTTCAACTAATGCTAACCCTGCTTGTGTAGAGTTAGTATGTTGGGGAGCTGACAGTTGCTTGTCGTTGCTCAGTGGTTCTCTCCGGATCCTCTGGCTTCCTCCACCTGTAAAACTGTTGGGGTCATGATTGAATAATCACTTTTGTCAGTGAAAATTATTCAATTAACAGGAGTATTCAATTAACAGGGAATTGTCATTTTCCTGTATTCTAGAGACAGACTTAGCATTTATTCTATTACATCATGTTTGACAGGGCTCAAGGAGCTCTGTCAAACAAGATGTGATTGATTAAATGCCCGTACTTGATGTACCGAGGCCAAGAATGTTTATAGAAAAGGAGAATTTGGTCATTTTCAGTGTAATTCCATGACATATTTGCACATGACATATTGCAAGATTTTTTTATTCAATTAACAGGAGTTTACTCCATAACCTATATGCATCTAACAGGGCAAATTTGCACAGAAGGTGTGGTAAATGGTTTGTTTTTTTTAAATTATATTCAGTTAACCCTTTACCCAATGTAGACGATATCAAAATTTATTATTTTAAATATCATCTTTTCAAATTTTCGAAAACTTTCAACAAAACCATATCATGTGACCCCTTGTTGGAACGAGCTCGTTCCAACGAGAGGTCACATGATATGGTTTTGTTGAAATTTTTTGAAAAATAATATTTTTTCAACTATTGAATTTGCATATTATGTGGGCGGATGCAGCCGATTCGTTGGGTAAAGGGTTAACAGGGTTATTAGCTCACCAACGAAGTTGTGTGAGCTAATGTCATGACCCGAGGTGCATCGGCATCAACACTTGTGTTAAAGTTAGTGTAAGAGTCCACTTTGAGTTTCCCACCAGTTACTATGCACTTCATACTGTTTCTTTGGCTTACAATTACCCACAGACCATTACTCAGTGATATTTTTTCAAAGTTTAGAGTGTTTTTGCAATGTTAGACTCTTTTGTGAGTATGGACTTTTTCTGACCTGTTTTTCTGTATATGAGTGGAGGCTACCACCAGTATGCTGTGGCGGTTATCTAATATATAAATGCGAATGTCTGTATCAATATCTCTCTCTATTTCGGGTGAACTCCTCCATTTCTTGACCGATCGATCTCAAATTTTGTACATTGGGTAATGCAGTGCCCGTGTGGGGTGACCTTGACCTTGAAATTGATGACCTTGACCTTTTATTTCTAAAACAGTTGGGCCGATCAGGCTAAAATTTCATATGTGCTGGTATATTGACCCATCGATCATTTTGACTTTATCGGGTTGCGGGGTGACCTTGACCTTGAAATTGGTGACCTTGACCTTCTATCGGTCATATCTGAGGGTATATTAATATAATCATCTTCTCCCGTGCAACGCCGGGTATTCACCCACTAGTATTTAATATATGTGTTAAATGCATCAGTATAAGATGACACTAACCCTTGGCTAGACACTTTTCAGAGATTTTGGACTTTTTTTAATGCAATGTTAAGACTTTTTTGTCAGTGTGGACTAAGAACATTTCTGACCTGTTTTGCTATACATGAACATGACCAGACCATTTTTTGCAGATTTGTAATAAGCCTAGGTTTATTGCATGTCATGCATTGGTGAGCGAATTGGGATGGACACCCCCTTCTTGTTCAATTAAGAGATATACAATTAATTGGGCTTCACTGTATAACTTTCTCTTTTCATTTCAGATTCATTCCACCTGATAAGAAATCACTACCATAGAAGCATGAAAGACATTGCATTTTTACTCAGGAAATGTTCACTGCTGTTAACCCTTTACCTAACATAGCGACCAAAAGCTGCCAGAAAATTAACCAGAATAAGCCCCCCACAGCCTAAAATATCTCAGACGTTTCTCAATAAAACCATACAGGCATGGAAATCATTAGAACCAGCTCGTTGTGCTGATTTTAATAATATCCATATTTGTATGGTTTTATTGAAAAATTGTGAAATTTGTTTTCGAAAAATGTGAAATTTAATTTATTTTTTAAAAATACCGTGTTAGGTAATGAGTTAAAAATTTAAATATTGGTAAACCCTTTACCTAATGAATTGGCCACATCCACCCACAAAATACACAAATTCAGTAGCAGAAAAATTTTTTTTTAAAAATTCACTAAAACCATATCATGTGACCCCCCTCTTTGGAAAAGGGTTCAGAGAGTTCATTCTAATGAGGGGGCACATATGGTTTTGTTGAAATATTTTCAAAAATTTGAAAAAATAATATTTAAGGCCTAAAAAAATAAAAAATCTGTTTCTCAGGCCCTCCCGCATGGTCCTTTTGGCTGCCGCATGCTCTCTTTTTATAACCAATTTAAACTTGAAAAAAAAATTAAAATTAAATGGTTTATGTCTGATATTTTACCCAAGTTAAAAAAATTGATGAATTTGTCCCTTGAGTGCAAGAAGGCTTTGCAATGCTTAGCATTGCAAAGCCTTCTTGCACTCAAGGGATGAAATACACCACCACCCATGCTATGCTGTAGATTATGAGACCTAAAACTTGAACCAAGAACATGAACTTTTGATGACAAAGAAGTAATTACTGAAATAAAAAATAAAATAAAAAAAACGCTCGCCCGCATGCAATTTCACAAATAATGGCCCGAGAAACAGAAGATCTATTTTGTGTGGCCTAAAATCATAAATTTTGATACTCTCTGCTTCTTAAACCTGTCATCAATATTTGTTTTGTCAGTTTTGAAACACAAATGTTATTAACCAGAACTGTAGTCCACAAATCTGAATTATCCAGTGACCGAGATATTCTAGTCATGTGACCAGCAATATACAAAGCTTCACAATTGTCGTTTTTTTTTAACCTTTAAATTCCCAGATTAATTTGATAAGCACTGTATCTACTTGTACACAGCTGTACAGTTAAAACCAGAAGTCCTGTCACGAATAGTGCGCTTATCTAGAGTTAATTGCGCGTTGGAATTGCGCGCAATTGCCATATCTAATGGCATCCAAATCACGGCAGGCTCTCCTGATTACTCATAGCAAACACATGCAATGTTTCTGCCAATGGACCTCCGGGTTACCCGGAGGTCCATTGGCTGAAACATTGCTTGTGCATAGGCCATATGTACAGAATTTGATAGCTTTACTATGGCCATAACGCGTATATTAACACGCATATCAAAGTGCTATTTGTGTGCATTTCATAATAGGACTTCTAGTTTTAACTGTACATGACTTAACAGTGTTTCTACAGGCAGCCACCAATGATATTATATAAGTTAGGCTAAAGAAAATTAATCCTTATTTTCTCAAGCACCGAAAATGTATAAAATTATCATAGGGTGTGATTTTAGCGGTATCACATGGCGATTTGCGATGCAATATGTCGTATACACTGATACAGTATTGTTATTCTCTTTGCGAAATGCGACACAATTCTCATATGTATGTACAAAATAAATATTTATTTAACTGGTTGAGGTTAGTTTTAGTGGTCTAAATTTGATCATCAAAAATTGTTTTATTACAAATTATTGTAGAGTGCCAGTAGGCACTCTCCAATAATTTGTAATAGAACAAATTTGTATAAACAAACTATTATTTACATTTATCTGAATACAAAACATGGGTAAGAAAAATATTGGCTTTCGCACTGGTACCCTCATTTTTTTTTTTTTTAGGTCTGTTGGGTGCGCGGTGGCTCAGTAGGTAGAGGTGCAGGCTGCAAGCCGAGAGGTCCTCAGTTTGAATCCCACCTGCGGCAACCACGTTGTGTCCTTGGGCAAGACATTTCATCTCCATTGCCCACATGGGGGCACGATGACGTCGTGTACTAAGGCATACCACACGTCGATGGTGCGCATGTCTTCAACCAATCTAACCCTGCCTGTGCTGCAGTGCGGAGTTATGATGTTAGTGAGCTGGCAGCTGCTCGTCATTGCTCGGTGGTTCTCTCCGGATACTCCTGCTTCCTCCACCCGTAAAACTGTCACGGTCATGATTAGCCATTGTGTGCATAAATATGTGACCATAAACACCAATAGATAAATAAATTTTAGGTCTGTTTCTGGCTTCTAGCACTCAACCAGTTAAAAATCTCCGTATTATTTTTGATCTCCATTTTAGTTGTTTTATATTTATTTTAGATTGTATGATCACTGTTACAAAAATAAACTATCAGTGAAATCATCATGGAATCTCTAGTATTTAATTTTAGGCTCTCACAACTGGATTTTAGGCATCGGCGATAGAGCTGTAGGTTAACCGAAACCGAACCGAGGTTTTTAGTTTTTTTTAAAAAACCGAAACCGTCGACATCCCGTAATCTAAGGTTTTTCGTTTTTTATTAAATATTCTCTTGCCAGCTCTTGCTGCAGAAATTCACAGAATGTAGCCATCCCAGAGTAGTGAGAGTACCCAGACACCACCAATGGCAGTGTCTGGGTACTCTCACTATTCTGGGAAGGCTACATTCTGTGAATTCCTGACATTTCAGTTTAGTTGTGTTTGCAGCTTTCCTCAAGTTGCGTGTAGGTGTCAAACCTCGAAAAATGGCCAAGCACAATAAAAGTTCTGTATATTTAGGTAATTATTATATTGGCCTTCCTGATTCTTCATGTATTATAGCTTATTTCGGGCATTCATTGAGTTTCCCTCAATTTCACTACCATTCAGTTATGACTCTGGACATAAGAATGAGGTTTATTGAATTTTACTTGGCCTCATGAACAAACCGAAAACCGAACCGAGGTTTTTCTCCACCTGAAAAACCAAAACCGGAACCGAACAAGAAATTTAAAAACCTACAGCTCTAATCGGCGACCATTCCATCAGGAATAAAAAATAACAAGAAAAATGTTACAAAGGTAACGCATGCCCTCCCCTCCCCCCACCACCTTGACCTTACGGACCTGGCTGTGATGTGTGACACATCCACCCGTTGTCCTTTATAATTGAGCGAAGTTAGATGATTGTAGCCCTAATAGTTTTGGAGTTATGCTTGAGACACGATTTGTGACCCTCAACATATGAAGGTCAATTGTGACCTTCACCTTGCAGATGCGCCGGAAACTATTATACGCGACACAACTTCCGATTGTCCTTAACATTTATAAAAAGTTTAACAATTGTACTATGATTCGTTTCTGAGTTATGGCTGAGACATGAATATTGACAGATTTTTAGTGTGACCTTGAAATGTGACCTTGACCTTGAAGGTACAAACCCAGCTATGGTGTGTGACACATCCTCCCATGGTCCTTTATAATTGTGTTATTTTAGGGTTACTTGTGGATGACCAGACAATGCTTCCTTTCGATTTTGGTCCAGCTAGCCAATTCAGTATGGCCACCATGGCAGCCATATTGAATAAGTTTCCATCCAATAACTAAAGAATGCTGACTCAAATCATTTTTATTTTTTAATTATGCATTGTTAGTGTCTAGAGGAAGCTTCCTTTTGATTTCGGACCAGTCAGCTGAACCAAGATGGCTGCCAATGGCCAATTCATTATGGCAGCCATTGTGAATTTGGTTTTTGCCCAATAAGTAATGAATACTGACTCGAAACAATTTCATTTTTTGGTCATGCATTATTGGTGTCTAGAAGCTCCCTTTTGATTTTGATTATATCCTCGAGAGACTTACCTTCCCTATTATGAAGGCATATGCCACCCTTTGCGTTGCTCTTGTTACTGTGGTAAATAAACTCTATTTTATTGGAAAATAGGACCCAGTCACAAATGCTTGGGGTGGAAGTCATCTAAAATGGACAACATGAGTATAAACGATTGACTGGATTTGACTTTATCTCCATGTTGTGGTTACGATTGGCCATTGTTCCGAAATATGTGACCTTAAACACAATAAATAGATTCCACTACTAAGCAAACAACCTACTGCATACAATGTGTAGCCACTGAAGTGGCTTTCAACAAATCATTAGCACCTTGACAGTGGCTTCTAGCACTCAACCACTAAAATACATTCACTTTTCTACAAAACCTAACTGATGAACCCCTCACTGGAAAAAGCTCATTCCAATGAGCAGACCAGAGGTTTTAGAGGTAAAATTTCAAAAATGAAGTGAAGGGAAAATTTTTATGAATAGTTCAAACTTGATATGACCCATTATATTACATATTTTACCTGAAAAAGAATCTTAAAAATTCTCTTTTGCTTTGCCCATGGGAACCCCGGCTGCAGAGCAGTGCTTGTTTTCAGTGGTATACAATTTCTGCTATACAGATAAAATAGGATAGGTATCCAACAGCTGGGGTGGAAGTTTCCAAAAGTGGGCAGCACACGTATAAACGATTGTCTGAACTTGACTTCATACCTATGTTGTGATCATGGTATAGCCATAGATGCTGAAAATGACCTCAAACACCAACAAGAGGCCTGCATCGCAAAGTGCTGCTAATGCCCCGACCGCAAAAACATTTTAAGTCGAAAGAATTAAAAAGGGCCATAACTCTGGAAAGAATGTGTGAAAGAATTCACGCTACCCAGGTATCGTTTCCCCATGATGCTCTATCACAACACCAAATATCATTCAAATTGGAGTAGCAGTGGCTGAGATATGAGGGAAAATGTTGGTATGGACGGACAGACGGACAGACAGAGATCTCCACTAGATACCCCTTTGACTTTTCAAGTAAATAATAAATGTCTTTTGCATTGTGTAAGAATCTTGAAGTTAAATTTTGTTGTGATTTAAGATTTGTTTACATACAGTAAAACCTGTCTTGAGAGACCACATCTGCCAGGCACCGATTGGTTTCACTCTATAATGGACCTGCTATGGGAGACCACCTGTCTTGAGAGACCACCTGTCTTGAGAGACCACTGTGACCTGGTACCAACTTGTATTTTTATGCCATAATGGACCTGTCTTGAGAGACCGCCCCTTTGAAGACTGAAACCATGACAAAAACTTTTCATCTGTTCTGGAATTGGAAAATCCATTGTGGTTATACAACTAACATAATTAAAAGACCCCTGTGAAAAGATTAGGATTATTGCTGAATAAACAATTTCATACATACCTAAAATGTGACAGATGGGATTATAAAAATAAATTTGTGTTGAAAATCTTCAATGAAGATTTTCAACACTAATTTACTTTTATAATTTTTATAACAGTCCATTTCAATTTGTTACAAAAACTTCATAAAAAAGAACAACTACAAAGTAATTACAAAAATCTATTCTTCTCCAATTCTGAATTTTGTGGTTGGTTATTCACTGACTTGAGAAAACCTGAAACCTGTTGTGAGAGACCACCTGTCTTGAGAGACCACTTTTGTGTGGTTAGGTTGTAATGTGTTTCCACTTGTCCACAGAGCAACACGGTCTGTGATGAATGAGTTTTAGTAAACCTGTTTCAATACAGTTAAAACTAGAAGTCCTGTCACGAATAGTGCGCTTTTCTAGGCTTAATTGCGCGTTGGAATTGCGCGCAATTGCCATATCGAATGACATCCAAAGCACGGCAGGTTCTCCTGGTTACTCAAAGCAAACACAGGCAATGTTTCTGCCAATGGACCTCCGGGTTACCCGGAGGTCCATTGGCTGAAACATTGCTTGTGCACAGGCCATATGTACATAATTTAATAGCTTTACTTAGGCCATAACGCGCACATTAACGCGCATATCAACGTGCTATTTGTGCGCATTTCATGACAGGACTTCTAGTTTTAACTGTATGAATTCAAACCTTTGAAGCAAAATTCTAGTTTACATCACATTCACAAGCATTCAGGGTTTTGTTTTACCCCCAGATTGATACATTTTCTCATTAACCTGACAGTTAAAATTTATGAACTCATTCTCACTGACCAGGAACTGTTTTTTTTTTGTTTTTTTTTGGGGGGGGGGGGGGTGGGGGAGGGGGGGGGGGGGTAGCTGCGACTAACAGCTCTATAAGTGGCAATGTCGGTCTGTTGGTCGGTCTGTCTGTGACCATTGAGTTTCATGTTGGTCTGTCTGTGACCAACGAGTTTCATGTCGGTCTGTCTGTGACCAACGAGTTTCAAAACTCAATAACTTTTGAAATACTTGATGGAATAACTTTATATTTGGCATGTAAGTGTATCTTATGGATGTCTAGCCACTGTTCAGTCTGTCGGTCTGTCTGTGACCAACGAGTTTCATGTCGGTCTGTCTGTGACCAACGAGTTTCAAAACTCAGCTATAATAATATATATATATATAAAACATAGGTTATGACCCCTCATTGGAACGCGCTCATTGAGCGCGTTCCAATGAGGGGGTCATAACCTATGTTTTTGAGACAAAAAATGAAAAAATTAGTTATTCAAGAATTTGTTTTTGCTAGTGTCGTTGACTTTTCATGTTTGGTAAAGGGTTAAAAAAAAAAACAATGAAGGCCACTTTACACCTACAGCAAAGCGTTTTCGTTTGCGTGCACGGATACATGACCCAATTGTTGATTGCATAATTCACTTGTGAAGTTACCGTTTATAATCAAACCTGGAAATCCCAGTAAATCACACTTTGGAAAGTAATAAATTTATTTAATTAAATAATATTTATTAACTGACAACGTTTGCCTACTATTTTTGTGTTCAACCTTAATGTCAATGCACCATATCATGATTGATCAATTGATTTATAGATTTCCTTTTATGCTATATAGCAGGGCTCATAATCCAGACGGAAAACAAAAAATTAAGACTTTTGTTGAGTTTTCCAGCACTTTCCAAGACATTTACCCTAAATTCATTTGATCATCTTTGGTGCGTGTATTGACACCAGTTGAACCTTTATCTACCGAATCTGCCAACGTAATTTACAGATTGAACATTTAAAAAAAAAAATTTCAACAAACCATAGAATGGGATTGTGAACCAGCTGCATTCCAAATATTTCTTTTTTTTTAATCTTATTTGTTTTACAAGGATTGGCGAACAAGTTATGCAACTTATATTAACGCCTCTCCTTGGCCCAATGGCATAGGTGTGTGGAATGACCTTCATAGCGGCAACTTCGTGGCCTAGCTCTTCTCGAGTACTACGAAGGGATCTTTAGCCTGCACGGAGTGTGTCTCTCTCCGCACAGAGGACAGCCATTTTACGTCCCCACCCGATAGGACGATATGCTATGACAGCATCAACCCCACAATTGCACAATTGATGCTGACAGAGAGTGTTCGGACACCTCGAGAACTTTCCCCGACCGGGGATCGATCCCGGGACCTCTGGCATGAGAGACCACTCTCCAAATATTTCTTGACGAGTTGTTGGACTTGGAATTTCCTGTCATCATATTTCAGAGAGAAATGTTGTCAATTTTTTTCCTTAATTTAATATATAAATTAGGGGATTGCGAACAGCTGTATCCAAGTATTTGTTCAAAAGTTATTGCTCTTGTTGGTCGTCTCGTTATCTATGTTGCCCACTTAGAGGACTTCCACTTCAGGCATTGGTTACCAGGCGACCTATTTCACCTGTAAAGCCGAACTTGTTTAGTGCAGTAAACAAGCATTGCTCCATTCCCCGGGTTGCCATGGTTATAGAATATATCTGTTGATATGAAGCTCTACACTCAAACTGAAATCCAAATCATCAGTAGTTTTGAAAATCAATTGAACAAATTCACTATGATTGGGAAAGATTGTTCCAATGGCTTTTCTTTTAACGTTTTTAAGCACACCTTGACAAAGTCAAGCTGAGCTAATCTAATCGCTCTCTGTCCGTTGTCCATCAACACCATGTTTTGGTCTTCTCCAAAACCACTGGGCCAATTCAAGTGAAAGTTTGTGTGAATGATGGCCCTCAACATGCCCAGCCCCATAGGAAGGGTGTGAGGGAAAATGCTGCAAAATATTTTTAAAATCTTCTTCTCATGAACCAGGGGGTACAATGACTTGATATTTGTTATGGAACTTCCTTTTGGGATGTAGAATCAAGTTTGTTCAAATGAAATTCGTGAAGCATTTGGCTTTGAAATGGGAGGGGTGAGATTTTTGGCCCCACCCAAAATTTCTATTTTCTGAACCGATGGTCCAATTTGAACCAAATTTGGTATGTGGTATTATTGGGTCATAAGTACTTGACTCGTGCAAAAAAAAAAAATTCCTGCATCCCCATGGGAACCCCAGGAGATAAAAATAGAAATATTTTCAAACGCCCATATTTCCCAAACCATATGGAACAGAGAGAACTGTTATTTGGTATGAAGCATCCTTAGGAGCAGTAGAATTGAATAGTAAAAAAAAATGCAATTGGTTTTGTTAGGGTCTTCTGTAGAGGGAATCGAAAAAATGCTGAGTCAGCATATTTGCAAAAATTTTTTAGAATCTTTATTCCAGAACGAGTGGTCAAAATCTTTTGATATTTGGTATACAGCTTTCATAGGTGGGGGTCAGATACAAGTTTGTTATCATGAAGCCCATTGGTTCATATCTGGGCTCAATACAAGAGCCAAAATTTTTAACTATGGGCAATATGGGGAATATTCTTTAAATATCTTCTTCTTCAGAACCACCAGTCAGAATCTTTTAATATTTGGTAATACATCATTGTTATGAGGGTCAGATTCAAGATTGTCCAAACCAAGTCTCTAGGTTAATATTTAGTCTTCCTATGGAAGACCGAATTTTATCTTAGTGCAATATGTGGGATAATTTTTAAAAATCTTCTTCAGACCCACAAGTCAGAATGCTTTCATATTTGGTGTACAACATCTCCGGGGCGGGGAGGGGGGAGGGGGAAGGGGGGGGGGGGGGGTAGGGGGTCAGTTTCAAGTATGTTCAAATCGGGTCTCTAGGTATATATTTGGGACTCGATATGGTAGCCCAAATTTTAACTTAGTGCAATATGAGGGAATTTTTTTTTAAATTGTCTTCTTCAGATCCGCCAGTGAGAATACTTTCATATTTGGTATACAACATCTCTAGGGGGGTAAGATTCAAGTTTGTTCAAATTGGATCCATAGGTTAATATGTGGGCTCGCTATGGTAGCCCAAATTTTAACTTAGTGCAAATTCAGGAAATTTCTTTAAAAAATATGATCCACCAGTCATATTTGATATACAACATCTCTAGAGGTCAGATTCAACTTTGTTCAAATCGAGTGCCTGGGTTAATATTTGGGCTCCCTATGGGAGCCGGAATTGGCCATGTAGCTGAAGAATTAGAAATTTTGTATTCAGTACCCTCTAGAGGTGTGTCACGAAGATTAATCCATACAGGTTATATCAAGGGGCTTCAGAGGGGAGCTCCACATTTTACATTATGATCAACTGAAGAAAAGGCATGATGCTTGGACTATTTTTAGCTGAGCTATTACCATCACTTCTCGTCCGTCGCCGTACGTACGTCAACAATTTCCTTTGGCACACTGCAGAAGTCAAACTTATGACAAGATCACTTTGAAACCTGGTATGCTTGTTTGGGGTGACCTCTCGCTGAGAGCTATCGATTTTCTTCCATTTCCGTCAAAAAATGTTGCCGCTGGCAACAACCTTTGAACTTAGTTTAGTCAGGTATCAATTTTTTCCTTTGGCACGCCTACAGGGCACATTTATGATCAGATCGGTTTGAAACTCGGTATGCTTGTTTGGGGTTACCTCGAGATGGGAGCTATAGATTTTCTTCGATTTCCGTAAAAAAATGTTGCTGTTGGCAACGACCTTCGATGAACTTAGTGCAGTTATGCATCAATATTTCCATTTGGCACACCCTACAGTGCACATTCTTGACTGGATCGCTTTGAAACTTGGTGTGCTTGTTTGGGGTGACCTCTGGATGGGAGCCATCGATTTTTTAACATTCCCATAAAAAAATGTTGCAGCTGGCAACGACCTTTGAACTTAGTTTAGTCAGACCTCAATATTTCCCTTTGGCACACTCAACAGGGAACATTTATGATTGGATTGCATTGAAACCTGGTATGCTTGTTTGGGGTGACCTCCAGATGGGAGCTATCGATTTTCTTCCATATCCGTCAAAAAATGTTCCCGCCGGCAGTGACCTTTGAATTTAGTTTAATCAGGCATCAAGATATTCCTTTGGCACCATTTCCATTTCCGTCAAAAAATATTGAACCTTCAAACTTCGAACTTAATTTTGTCAGGCATCAATACATTCCTCTGGATGCCCTGCAGCGCACATTAATGATCGAATCACTTTGAAACTTGGTATGTGTGTTCGGGGGGGGGGGGGGGGGGGGGGGGGGGGGGGGGGGGGGGGGGACCTCTAAAGTTGAGCTATTGATTTTTAGCTCAACTTGACAAAGTCAAGTTGAGCTATTGCCATCACCATCACTTCTCGTCCGTCGGCGTACGTACGTACGTTAGTACGTACGTCCACAATTTCCTTTGGCACACCTCACAGGTCGCATTTATGATCAGATCACTTTGAACTTGGTATGCTTGTTTAGGGTGACCTCTAGATGGGAGCTATCGATTTTCGTCAATTTCCGTCAAAAAATGTTGCCACAGCCAACGTTCTTAGAACTTAGTTTAGTCAGAAGACCTCAATATTTCCCTTTGGCACACCCTACAGGGTACATTTATGATCGGATTGCTTTGAAACCTATTATGCTTGTTTGGGGAGACCTCTAGATGGGAGCTATCGATTTTCTTCAATTTCCGTCGAAAAATGTTGCCGCAGCCAGCCTTCTTAGAACTTAGTTTAGTCAGAAGACCTCAATATTTCCCTTTGGCACACCCTGCAGGGCACATTTATAATCGGATTGCTTTGAAACCTGGCATGCTTGTTTGGGGTGACCTCCAGATGGGAGCTATCGATTTTCTTCAATTCCCGTCAAAAATGTTGCCGCAGCCAACGTTCTTAAAGCTTAGTTCAGTCAGACCTCAATATTTCCCTTTGGCACACCCTCCAGGGCACATTTATGATCGGATTGCTTTGAAACCTGGCATGCTTGTTTGGGCTGATCTCTTGATGGGAGCTATCTATTTTCTTCCATTTCCGTCACAAAATGTTGCCACAGCCAACGTTCTTAGAACTTAGTTTAGTCAGACCTCAATATTTCCCTTTGGCACACCCTACAGGGCACATTTATGATCGGATTCCTTTGAAACCTGTCATGCTTGTTTGGGGAGACGTCTAGATGGGAGCTATCGATTTTCTTCAAGTTCCGTCAAAGAATGTTGCCACGGCCAACGTTCTTAGAACTTAGTTTTAGTCAGACCTCAATATTTCTCTTTGGCACACCCTACAGGGCACATTTATGATTGGATTGCTTTGATACCTGGTATGCTTGTTTGGGGTGACCTCTAGATGGGAGCTATCGATTTTTTTCCATTTCTGTCAAAAAATATTGCCACGGCCAACGTTCTTAGTTTAGTCAGACCTCAATATTTCCCTTTGGCACACCCTACAGGGCACATTTATGATCGGATTGCTTTGAAACCTGGCATGCTTGTTTGGGGTTATCTCTAGATGGAAGCTATCGATTTTCTTCGATCTCCGTCAAAAAATGTTGCCACTGGCAATGACCTTCAATGAACTTAGTAAAAACTTAGTGCAGTTAAGCATCAATATTTCCCTTTGACACACCCTACAGGGCACATTTATGATTGGATCGCTTGCAAACTTGGTGAGCTTGTGTGGGGTGACATCTATATGGGAGCTGTCGATTTTCGTCCATTTCTGTCAAAAAATGTTGCTGCTGACCTTTGAACTTAGTTTAGTCATACCTCAATATTTCCCTTTAACACGTCCCTCAGGGCACATTTATCATCGGATCACTTTGAAACTTGGTATGTGTGTTCCGTGTGACCTCTAGATGTGAGCTATTGCTTTTTTTCATTTCCATAAAAATTTATTGTCATTATCACCAAACTTTGAACTTACTGCATTTGTGCATCAACTTATCCCTTTTGCACTCTCTCCAGGGTATATTTATGAACTTCCATAAAAAACCCATTGCCACAAGCAATGACCTTCTACTTAGTGCATTTGTGCATTAACATCTTTCTTTGGCATGCCTCAGAGGACACTTTCATTATCAGGATGTTTTGAAACTTTGTATGCTTATGCAGGGTGACAAAGATAGGAGCTATTGATTTTCTTTTCATTTCCATCAAAAACTGTTGCTGTTAGCAACAGTCTTTGAATTTATTGCATTTGTGCATCAACATTCTTTGACATGGCCTACAGGCCGCATTTATCATAGGATTGTTTTTGAACTTGGTGTGCTCATTAGGCAAGAACTTTAGATAACAGCTTTTGATAAGCATTCATTTCTGTAAGAAAAGTTGCCATTTACAATAACCTCTGAACATACTGCATTTGTGTATCAACATTCTTCCTTTACCCAGTCTTACAGTTTACATTTAAAAATGCATGGATTACTCTGACGTTGTGCACACACAATGCTGTTATGTTGAAATTTCTTCAAATAATATTGGTACCAATGATCTTAAATTTTGCCATTTCATTTATAACTTACCAAGTTCAAGTTTGTCAAGTTGAGCTACAGTGTCATTGACACTTTCATTTTTCAATTCCATAAAAAATTATTGTTGTTAGCACCAGCCTTTGAACTTATTGCATTTGTGCAGCAACTTATCCCTTTTGCACTCTGCAGGGTATATTTATGAATTTCCATAAAAAAAGAAAAAAAAAACCATTGCCACAAGCAATGATCTTCAAACTTAGTGCAATAACATCTTCCTTTGGCATGGCTCAGAGGATGCATTCATTATCGGGCTGTTTTGAAACTTTGTATGCTTATTCAGGGTGACAAAGATAAGAGCTATCGATTTTCTTTTCATTTCCATCAAAAACTTGAATTTATTGCATTTGTGCATCAACATTCTTCTTTGACATGGCACATTTATCCAGGCCTGGCATTCTGTAGGAGTGCTCCACGCCTACTGCACACCTAGAAAAAATTGAGTAGGGCAATTTTTTGCTCCCCTTGATTTTCTGGAATGCCAGACCTGTTTGTGATTGCCTTTAAAATCTATCAATGTTTCATTGATTCGCAATAACTCATGACCCATTCTGTTTTGCAGTTCGATACATTCTGAGTGTAGAAGACAGTCACATAAGAATTGTATGCAACATTTTGAATAATGAGAAGATATGTGTGCCAATTTTCCACTATGTAGCTGAATATGGTACACTTTTTCAGTCACAATATTAATATCTTGAAGTGAAAATAGTGTTGAGAGTGTATTGTCAATAAATCGGAGTGATAATTTCTCTCAAGCAATAATGATAATTTGATGCAGAGCGTAATTAACATATGCAAAATTCAGCCAATGGACCTCCAGGTTAAACCCGGGGGTCCATTGGTTGAAACTTGGCTTGTGCTTCTTGTGTTTCTGTATGAAATTTGAGAGTAGCACCTTGGGTGATACATACACTCCATGGGTGATTGGGTGAGTCCATCCTCCATGTACTGTAACCAAAATAGCATACAAGTATATGCTTTGAAAATTTCAGGTGCAATTGCACTCCCAAGCAATCTGAGGAGGGCAATTGTTTTGCACTCCTTGATTTTCTAGATTGCCAGATCTGTTTATCATAGGATTGTTTTTAGCTCAACTTGACAAAGTCAAGCTGAGCTATTGCCATCACTTCTTGTCCGTCGGCGCACGTACGTTAGTTAGTGCGTATGTCCACAATTTCCTTTGGCACACCTCACAGGTCGCATTTATGATCAGATCACTTTGAAACTTGGTATGCTTGTTTGGGGTGACCTCTACATGGAGCTATAGATTTTCTTCAATTTCTGTCAAAAAATGTTGCCGCGGCCAACGTTCTTAGAACTTAGTTTAGTCAGACCGCAATATTTCCCCTTGGCACACCCTACAGAGCACATTTATGATTGGATTGCTTTGAAACCTGATATGCATGTTTAGAGTGACCTCTAGATGGGAGCTATCAATTTCTGTCAAAATTTTTTGCCATGGCCAACGTTCTTAGAACTTTGTTTAGTCAGACCACAATATTTCCCTTTGGCACACCCTACAGGGCACATTTATGATCAGATTGCTTTGAAACCTGGTATGCTTGTTTGGGGTGAACTCTAGATGGGAGCTACAGGCCACATTTATCAGGATTTTTTTTTTAACTTGGTGTGCTCATTGGGCGAGACCTTTAGGTAAGAGCTATTGGTTAGCATTCATTCCTGTGAAAAAAGTTGCCATTTACAATAACCTCTGAACTAACTGCATTTGTGTATCAACATTCTTCCTTTAGCCAGTCTTACAGTTTACAATTATAAATTCAAGGATTACTCTTGACGTTGTGCACACACAATTCTGTTATGTTGAAATTTCACCAAATAACATTGGTACCAATGATCTTCAATTTTGCCATTTCATTCATAACTTACCGAGTTCAAGTTTGTCAAGTTGAGCTACAGTGTCATTGACACTTTCATTGAACTTGGTGTGCTCATTAGGCGAGACCTCTACATAAGAGCTATTGATTGGCATTCATTTCTGTGAAAAAGGTTGCCGTTTAAATTAACCTCTGAATTTATTGAATTTGTGTATCAACATTCTTCCTTTAGCCAGCCTTACAGTTTACATTTAAAAATGATGGATTGCTCGGACACTGTGCACACACAATGCTGTTATGTTGAAGTTTCTCCAAAGAACATTGGAACCAATGATCTTCAATTTTGCCATTTCACTTATAACTTACCAAGTTCAAGTTTGTCAAGTTGAGCTACAGTGTCATTGACACTTTCACTGTCACTCCTGAGGGGTTCAAGGTTTGACAATGTATCCTATGGAGATGGATTGCTTTATGTAGATTCATTCTTGAACTCTGTTCAAGGTGAGTGCTTCAGGCCCCATGGGGCCTCTTGTTCGTGCTCCCCTCTGTACAATATCAAAGTTTTGCTATTTGTGACCTTGATGATGTGACCTTGGATCAAAGTCGTGACACACCTTTGAGTCATGAGCAATAACTGGACCAAGTGTTTGAATAAGATCTGTCAGTCATACATGAAACAACTCAGACAAGAATATGGTATTCAAGAATTCAAGTGTTACTGCTTTGACCTTGATATGACAATGGGTGAAGGTCATGACACATTAGGTTATGGGTAACAGTTGCATGAGGGATGAACAAGATCTGTTACATAGATTCAATTGTACAGACCAGACAAGGGCTATACAACAATATCAAAGTTTTGCTGTCTGTGACATTGATATGACTACATCAAAGTTGCTGAACACCTGTGAGTCACAAGCAATAATTGTACTAAGTGGGGCGCGGTGGCTCAGTAGGTAGAGGTGCAGGCTGCAAGCCGAGAGAGGTCCTCGGTTCGAATGCCACCTGTGGCAACCGCGTTGTGTCCTTGGGTAAGACACTTCATCCCCATTGCCTACTTGGGGGCACGGTGACGTTGTGTACTAAGGTGTACTGCACGTCGATGGTGCACCTGTCTTCAACCAATGCTAAACCTGCTTGTGTGGAGTTCTACAGTTGCTCGCCATTGCTCGGTGGTTCTCTCCGGGTACTCCGGCTTCCTCCACCCTTTAAAACTGTCGCGGTCATGATTAGCCATTGTGCAGAAATATGTGACCTTAAACACCAATAAAAAAATAATTGTGCTAAGTATGAATAAGATCTGTCAAGTTATAGTTATATGAACCGGACAAAAGTGAGAGTGAAATGTCAAAGTTTTTCTGACACCTTAACCTGTGATCTTGATGGGTACATACATATTTCACAACACTGTCTTTTGATAATACATATTACCAGTATAAAGTTTGCTCAAAATATATTCAGTAGTTAAGTTATGGCCTGGACAAAATGTTGATGGACGACAGACAAATCATTACTAGAATAGCAGCGCCAACACTTGTCAAACAGAGATAACGAAAGTGTCAGTGACACTGAAGCTTAACTTAATTGTGTGTAGTGTTTGATGAAAAGGATAATGTTCAATTTTTATGAAAGGATTATGAAATAAGACAAGAATTATGATAACTGAGAATATGTTAATTTCTTTTCCCTATATGCTGGTTTCAATAAGAATAATTTGTGTAGTAGATGCCTGGGTTAACCCTTTACCCAACGCATACAATATCAAAATTTATTCTTTTAAACATCTTTTTTTTTAAATTTTTCAAAAAATTTCAACAAAACCATATGTGACCCCTCGTTGGAACGAGCTAAACGAGGGCTCACATGATATGGTTTTGTTGAAATTTTTTGAAAAATAATATTTTTTCAACTGCTGAATTTGCATATTACGTGGGCGGATGCGGGCGATTCGTTGGGTAAAGGGTTAATGTGGTCCTCACAGTTGACGTATGTCAACCACAGTTACCAAGTAACAGTAAAATCATTCCAAAACGAGTCATCCAACCAAGTTAGAATGAAATCCCTTCATAAATATAACTCTATAGACTTTGCAAAAGCAATCTAGGTCACATAACGGTTTGGCAGTCATAGTTGACCGATCATGACCAAAATAGGGGAGACCCATCAAGATATCATACCAGGTTAAAATGAAATCTCTTCATAAAAACCTGTAGACATTGCTAAACGTGGCGGGACGGCTGACCGATCATGACCAAAATAGAGGAGACCCATCAAGATATCATACCAAGTTAAAATGAAATCTCTTCATAAAAACCTGTAGACATTGCTAAACATGGCGGGACGGCTGACCGATCACGACCAAAATAGGACAGTCTCATCTGGACATCACGCAGTTATCCTTCCAAGTTACAATGAAATCGCTTCATAAATATGAACTGCAGACAGTGCTAAACAAATCTAGGTCACGTGCCTGTGCGGCCATCATGTTTGACCAATTACGGCCAAAATAGGGCATTTTCATCTGGACATTATACGGAGGAGTCATCCTACAAATTTGCAATGAAATCCCTTCATAAATGCAAGCTGTAGACTGCTAAAGGAATCTAGGTAATGTGCCCCTGCTGCCATCACTGTTGACTGGACCTGACCAAAATAGGACATTCTTATCTGGACATTATACAGTCACCCTACGAAATTACTATAAAATCCCTTCATAAATATGACCTGTAGACTGTGCTAAAGGTTTTCAGTCATGCGCAGCAGTCACAGAAGACTGATCTCAACCAAAAGGGGACGTTCTCATTTAGATCTTATATGAAGTCATCCTACCAAGTTACAATGAAATCCCTTCATAAATACGACCTGTATGTAGACTGTGCTAAAGGTTTTCAGGTTTTGGGCTCATATATGGAGTCATTCTACCAAGTTACAATGAAATCCCTTCCTGAATGCAACCTGTTGACTGTGTTAAAGGTTTTTGGGTTTCGGGCTTGCATAGCTGTAACGGTTGACCAATCGTGACCAAAAGGGGATGTTCTCTTCGAGACATGACCTCAAAGCTGCATAGGAAATTTCATGATGATCAGACAAGAACTATGGGGTGTAGCCTGTGTTAAAGAAAATGTGAACAGACTCACAATAGTTTATCTCGACTTTGTCAAGTTAAGCTAAAAATGAATCTTGTTAGTTATTCCAAAAAGTTTTTGTTTCAGATGACCAAGTATCCGATAACCTTGAGAAAATATTTGATTTAGTTCCAAGTCCAAAATTTGTCAATATTAAGGGTACTGAACTTTCTGCCGCCTGCCTATTGGTAAACATATCGGGGCGAGACTTGTTATTATCCCTGGTGGGTGAGGGTGTGAGATAGGGAAATCTCGCCCGGGGGCGAGATATTTGAGGACACGAGGCTTGCAGGGTGTCTGGACCAAATATCTTGTCCCGGGGCGAGATTTCCCCATCTCACACCCACCCACATCAAGGATAATTTTTCTCCCCCCACCAAAACACCCTGACGTCATCAAAAGTAATTCAGATGACATGTGCAACTATATCGAACAATTTTGTTGTCCATTTCTGAAAAAACTGATTTGCTTATCAGAAAGAGCCCACAAAAGTTCTGAATATACTACAATACCACGAAATTAAATCCAAACACCGGCAAGACAGAAGTTAAAGATTTGTAGTGAAATGAACATTGACACATTCCGATGACATCATGTTATGAATTCTGCGATGAAAACTTTTCAATGGAAATTTTGTGCAACTCTCTCCACTCATAATGGAGTTCACCCAAAAATTCATATAAAAGAGTTGTGTCCTTTGGTTTTGTGGTCTGTGTTTCTATTTCTATTTTCCTTGACAAACATTCGTCTAATATTTCCGAAACGTGACACCATGTTGTTTGTTTACAGAGGAATGTGCGATGATTGCATAGTCCTGCACTCATTAAATATGCTAAGCCGGGCAAGGGAGGGGAGAATCAAAAAATCTCTCTAGCAAAGAAGTCCAACACTGTGCCACTGTGCCACCGCGCTCCCGTTCCTTTGCATTCAAGAGTTATCAAAGTCGAAATTAGGCTCTTGAGGGTTAAATGCCTCTTCCAGCTCCCAAGTGATACATGCAACTTGTATACATATTTGTGTAACATTGGGGATAACAAATTATAAACAAATTAACAAAATTTAGCTTATATTCCGTAAAACTGAAGACTTTTTTGACTTTTTTGCAGAAATTTTCATCTCTGTAGTTGGGTTGCAACAATACGTTTTCTCACGATATGATTCGTATCACGATACTATCCCCACAATCCGATATGTATCGTAATACACTGCCACTAATTGCAAAAGCTTCACAAAAAGAGATTTGCTTATTGCCAGTATGTTTGGATCTTTCTGCTGCTTATTCTTGCTAGTGCAGTAAAAATGTGAGGATTTATTTCTTGTGGACTGGTGAGTGGAAGGAAAAGTCCGATATCCATCCAGACATTAGCCAAATAATCATCATACAGGTGGGATCAAGTAAATTCCTTTCAATGAAATCAGACACACTCTATTTTCTTGGAATTTTTTGTTTCCTCATAGTGTTATTTTAAGATTTAAGAGTGAGGTTAATGGTTTGCACTATTCAATGCAAACGATTACTCGAAAACAATATAAATTCAAACTTCTGTAAACCTGATTTCAAAAGGAAACTTCATATAACAGATGCCAGTAGTCATTAATTTAACAATTTTAGAATTGTCATTTACAAAATATTCATGACATTTTTGGTTCATGTGTATCATCATGATACAGTACAAGCATATCATATCATATATGTATCGTCAGAGAATGAATCGTGATGCATTCGTTTCATGATTAATCGTTGCAGCCCTTCTCTGTAGACATCTATTCATCTTTTCTCAGTCTGACAAGCATCAATGGCCGGGGTCTCATTACTAGGTTATTTATTTATTGGGATATAATGACATTTTCAACAGCCAGCAACGGCCAGACTTCCAAACGTACGAAGTCCACACAAACAGGGTTACCATTGGTTGAAGACAAGTGTATGCCTCAGTACACAGCGTGACTGTACCCACACGTGGGTAATCAGGATGAAGTGCCTTGTCCAAGGACACAACCTTTCAATATGAAGTCCAATTTTGTAACCACTGAGCCACCGCATTCCCCATCACTATGTTTGTTAACCCCCTGCACACTGATGTCAAAACATTTAAATTTCATGTGGCTATTTTTCCCATAATGCAACTGGGAATTTAACCAATTCAATTGTGAGCTCTGTCAAACAAGACTGAATTGGTTAAATTTATAGTCGCATTATGGGAAAAACTTGCAACCAGAAATTTGAATATTTAAACATCACTGTGCAGAGTTAAGCGTAATTCAATTCCATACAGATTATCACCACAGTGTGTGTCTCCGGGAATTCAGATCAAGTCGAGTTGTAGGCACAGAACAGTATTTCAACGAGCCCGTTCGGGCGATTCGAAATGCAATTCTGTGCCTACAACGAGACTTGATCAGAATTTCTAGAGACACACACTGTGGTGATGATAAATTTATCTCACAATATTGACCACAAAATGTGTTATAAAATAATTTAAAGAGAAACTTTTTCATTTGCCTTAACGATGGAAAGACGCAAATTGAAAACTAGGCCGATGAAATCGTCAGATGTGTACCCATATGCACAACTAGTAGAAAACTGTATGACGGAGGGCCACCACGGATGCCAACATTATGTACACCATACAAGGTATGGGTACATATAGAAATGGATTGGAGGAGTGTCTAATTTGATGGATAAAGGGTTAATATCTCCGGATCAAATTATCAGATTTACATAAAAAACTATACAGCACAGCACATCAGTAACCTGAATATATAAAGTAACATGACAATTGGATTGATATTTTTGGAGTTACCTCATGCCAAAGGGATTGGAGGAATTTTCAATTTGAAGGTTAACTGGTAGAGTCCTGGAAGCCCTTTTTTGGGCTTTACTAAAAGTGACAGGCAACAACTGTCTGTAGCTACATTCTGCCTGAGGTAGCCTTAATTGTCCCTGATGTGAATCAGATTTTTTATACAATACCTTGCTCTCTGACATTTAATTGGATAGTGCCTATAAGGCACTATCCAATTCAATGTAATAGAGCAGTATATGATGGGATTTGATTTGTTGTCAGAAAATACTCAGCACTTTACCAGTTAAGAGGGGTTAATATCTCCGGATCAAATTATCAGATTTACACCAAAAACTATACAGCTCAGCACATCAGTAACCTGAACACAATTATAAAGTAACTTGACAATCCAAGCAATATTTTTCAAGTTATCAAATGCCAAAGGGATTGGAGGAATTTTCAATTTGAAGGATAAAGGGTTAATATCTCAGGATCAAAATAACAGATTTACACCAAAAACTATACAGCTTGGTACATCAGTAACCTGAACACAAATATAAAGTAACTTGACAATCCAAGCAATATTTTTCAAGTTATCGAATGCGAAAAGGATTGGAGGAATTTTCAATTTGAAGGATAAAGGGTTAATATCTCCGGAGTAAATTATCAGATTTACACCAAAAACTATACAGCTCGGCACATTAGTAACCTGAACACATATATATAAAGTAACTTGACAATCCAAGTAATATTTTTCAAGTTATCGAATGCCAAAGGGATTGGAGGAATTTTCAATTTGAAGGATAAAGGGTTAATATCTCAGGATTAAATTATCCGATTTACACCAAAAACTATACAGCCCGGCACATCAGTAACCTGAACACAAATATAAAGTAACTTAACAATCCAAGTAATATTTTTCAAGTTATCAAATGCCAAAGGGATTGGAGGAATTTTAAATTTGAAGGATAAAGGGTTAATATCTCGGGATTTACACTAAAAACTATACAGCTCGGCACATCAGTAACCTGAACATAAAGTAACTAGACAATCCAAGCAATATTTTTCAAGTTATTGAATGCCAAAGGGATTGGAGGAATTTTCAATTTGAAGGATAAAGGGTTAATATCTCAGGATCAAATTATCCGATTTACACCCAAAACTATACAGCTTGGCACATCAGTAACCTGAACACAAATATAAAGTAACTTGACAATCCAAGCAATATTTTTCAAGTTATCGAATGCCAAAGAAATGGATACGGACGCCGGACGGACGGACAAAGGATGGACGAACGACGGATGGTCACCCCGGATGCCGGCATTATGTGTACCATACATAGTATGGGCACACATAAAAATAGAATAGCGTTCATTGATCTCCATATTGAGGTCAGTGACGGCATTACACTTCAGAGAAAATTACGTCACTGGGATTCACTTTACCGAATACTGTCTTGCGAAGTGGAGCAACTATGTGTTTCGTCAACGTGAATTTGGTCGTTACTTTTGCAATAATTACTGGTGAATTAAATATCCCCCTTGGTGTAAAGGTTTATTATATTTTAAAATATGCCGTTCATCGTTTATTGAGGTGGAGTTTTCCACATTTCATAGCGAAAGCTAATCCTTTAACTTCAAGAGAGAAGCTTCGACTTGAGCGTTCAGGAAAATCCCAATAATAGGCTACAAACCAGCCCAAGATGCCGAAAAGTGCGCATAATTTAACTATTCGTTGAGTTAACTTCCCCACTCCAGTGACATGTTAGCATGCCGTGCATAATAAATACGTTACTGATAGGGCATTTAGTTGGCAGATACAGTGTCATATACAGCTCAGAGAAAACCTAATATTATTTTCTCTGAAGGGAAAAATGCAAAGCGTTCGAAAAATAATATTAACGCCGTTGTTTTGACATCAGCAGAATCACGCGCTTGTATCAGGGGCCCTTGATACGGATTCGGCACAAGGGCCCAGATAATTAAACTTTAATTGCATTAACAGTGCAAAAACACCCTGATTGTGAGATAAACAATATGAACAGTTGAACGTCTGGAGAACAGGGTGATTTGGTAAAGTATGAAATGAACAAAAGCAGATTTTTTTTTTTTTTTTTTTCACTGATTTTTTTTCAATTGAATCCACATAAATAGAACATGCTAAACTATGTGGGCAGTGTCTGTTTAATCATCCTCCTCATCACCGCCTCCAGCAGATGCTTTCTTCATGTTCTTCCTCTTGACACGTCCTGTAAAAGTTTTTAAAAAACAATGTCATTTTAGGCATTTGTAGCAAAATATATGAAAAAAGGTCATTTCATGCATTTGTAGCAATACATATGGTACGGAGTGTACAATACAGTGGAGCCCACTTAATTGGATATCTCTTAATTGTATATCCCTGTTAACTGAATATCATTTTCAAACACAAAACCATTTACCATACCTTCGGTACAAATTTAATCTGTTAATTGTTAGTGCCAAAAAAATTACTGTGACACTCACCAAATTCCCCTTATTTATCAATCTTTTTGACCTCACTACATCCAATACAGGCATTTATTCTATTATATCTTGTTTGACTGAGCTCTATGAGCTCTGTCAAACAAGATATAATAGAATAAATGCTCAGTTTCCTCCCAGAACACAGGAAACTGACCAAATCCCTGTTAACTGTATACTCCTGTTAACTGAATAATTTTCACTGGCAAAATGGATATTCAATTAAGAGGATTCTACTGTACTATTAAACTGCAACTAATTAACCACAAGTCAATTGAAGGGATCATTCCATTAAGAGGAAAGTGGTCATGTTCCTGTATTTTCCAGGGAAAACGAAGCAATTATTCTACTTAATCTTTATTGGCAGAGCAAGCAGTAACATTTCACTCTCTGCACGCCACTGGCTGATATTCCTGCCCAGCCCAGAGTTTCTCTTGTCAAGTATAATTTGGGAACATTTATTTATATTTTCTCCCCTGTAAACTAAACAAATTTTTTCCCCCACCAATTTCTTGTGATAAATTTAGATATGAGTGAACAGATTAACAGCTTATACTGGATGGACTGAGATGGGAACATTGGAATCCTTGCCGAAGGACATAATACAGTTACTACTGGTCAAGATCAAACTTTTTTGGATTGAAGTTCAATGCTGTAATAAGTGAGCCACCACCTAGGTGGCACATGGTTCCCCGATAAAAAATTATGAGATCACCACCACCTACCCTGTCAACCTTCAATGGTCGAGTAAATAACTTGTCAGGTGTATAACGCAGGTCTTCAAAATAGACTATACACCTGACAACACGTAAGACAAGCGAAAGCATAATCCCTTAAATTCTGGGTAATCCCAAGCTACAGACAAGAAATAAATATCAACCCTTTACCCAATGAATCAGCAGCATCCGCCCGCGTAATATGCAAATTCGGCAGCTGAAAAAATATTTTTCAAAACATTTCAACAAAACCATATATCATGTGACCTCTCATTGGAACGAGCTTGTCGATATGGTTTTGTTGAAATTTTTTGGAAAATATGAAAAAAAGATATTTAAAATAATAATAAATTTTGTTATCGTCTGCGTTGTTTAAAGGGTTAAATTAAAGAAAGTAAATTTGTTCCGAGCTTTAACTGGAACCGAAATAACGTTATCCAAACTTATCCTACATACTTTTGGGATAGCCTTTGGACGAACTTCACAATGGAGGGTTATCAAATTTGAGCATACCTAGAGAAACGAAGGACATTTCACCTATTCAAATAAATTTTGAAGTCTGATTAATAACCTCACAAACACAACCTGAAAAATCTAGTGTTTTAAAAACTCCTTTAACTCTTTACCCAACGAATCGCCCGCATCTGCCCGCGTAATATGCAAATTCAGCGGCTGAAAAAATATTTTTCTAAAAATTTCAACAAAACCATATCCTGTGACACCTCTTTGGAATGTTTGTCTTTTCTGAATTGGTTAAGTTTTCCAGATGCCAACGGTGACTCTATCAACGTTACAGTCTATTGAAGTATTCAGAGTAGTCAGCAAGTAGCAATCTAAATATCATGATTAGCTGTGTTTAAACACATCTGTCCCAAACATGCATATTTGTGAACCTTTGGGGAATTTTGCGAGTGCCATTTACACTCACAACACAATTTGCGAGTACACTTTTTTGTACCCGTAAAATTTACTCACACGAAGGACTGGATATGTAGTTACCATTGGGCGATATCTCGGCCGATATGAAGCTAACCAAGTAATGATCTTTAATTATCACTACTTTTACTCACCTGGTCGTCCACCACCGTAGGGTGATTTCAATGAGAAGTCTATGTGTTTCTGTGAATCCAATCTGACCACAAATGATGGAATATTCACAACTTGCTTACGCACCCTGTAAAATCAATATTTCTCATCTTCAGTCTAAGTATCACCATTTGAAAAGTACATAAAGTTTGACAAGATAAATCAATATTTTTTGAATTCACATTTGTGTTCCACGTTATACATGTACTGTTTTTCAAAAAATTATTGCACTCACAACAATGATCAAAAACGGCAAATAACAGTTGAATTGATATTTTTGACGGTTGATTTTTGCAGCTTGTTTTTCCATAACTTTCAGCATTACCCACAAACTTTTCAGGGGACATTTACTTATTAATGCTTTTAAGGTCATTTTCATCATCTATGGCCGTATCGGGACAACACAAGTATTGATTTATTGGTGTTTAACCCTTTATCCAACGAAGACAATATCAAAATGTATGATTTTAAATATCATTTTTTGAAATTTTTCAAAGAATTTCAACAAAATCATATCATGTGACCCCTCGTTGGAACAAGCTCGTTCCAACGAGGAGTCACATGATATGGTTTTGTTGAATTTTTTTTTTAAATATTTTTTCAACTGCTGAATTTGCATATTACACGGGAGGATGCAGCTGATTCGTTGGTTAAAGGGTTAAGATCACATATTTCTGCACAAGGGCTTATCATGACTGCAACACCTATTTTACCAGTAAAACAGAGGTTGTTTCACACAGTAAGCAAGCACTGCTTCACTTCCCAAGGTTCCCACTGGGAAATGAATTTATTAACAGCCTCAGTTAAGCCTTGAAGCTTTTACCAAATTCCCAACATCATAAACAAACAAGAGGGCCCAGGGGGCTTTAGGGCGCTCACCTGACATGGTAGTCTAAATATCAAACCAGGGACTTGAGTAAGCTGCATACGCCCCTCTTAAGAAAAGCATATACCAACTAGATGAAGTGATTGTGCCCACACAATACACAGGATTTTCCTTCTATTTTCAGTTCCTGCAGTTTTACGTCCTAAAATTGAGATAACCGCATAAAAACAGATTTTTTTATTTTTGTTCGGAAAATGTCCCAAATAAAATATTTTCCGACTAAAATTCTTTTTCTTCTTCTTAAAATTGACCAAAACGCATAAAAAACAAAAAAAACTAATTTCCGGATTTTGGTCCAAAATTTCTAAGTCCGGACCGGGACCCCAAATTTTCAGCCTAAATATGAACCCAGGGATTTGGCTTGAACAAACTTGGATCTCACCTCCCTAAGCACGCTGCATACCAAATATCAAAAGATTCTTATTGGTAGATCTGAAGAAGAAGAATATTCCTCATACTGCACTAATTTAAACATGTGGGCTCCCATAGAGAGCCCAAATATGGACCCAGGGAATTATTTCAATAAACGTGTGAAACAATCTTCCAAAGATGTAATATGTGAAATTTGAAAGCTTTTGGAGCAGTAGTTTGGGAGAAAAGTAGTATTAAATTTTTTCCCTTTACCCACAGTGTTAAAAAATGCTGACTCTGCACTTTTTCAAAATCCCCAAAAAGTACCCCATGATAAAACTGATAGCAATTTTTTTTCGACCATTCCATTCTGTTGGTCCTAAGGAAGCTTCACACCAAATGAGAATTCTCAGTGCCATGTAGTTTTGGAGATGTGGGTGTTTTAATTTTTTTCTATTTTTAGCTCCTGCGGTTCCCATGGGGCGACGGGAAAAAACTTTTTGACATAAATTAAGTTCTTAAGTCCTCATATCAAATTTGGTTCAAATCTGCCTCTCGGTTTAAAACAGAAATTCTGGGCTTGGAGAAAATTCTTGCCCCTCCCATAACGAAGGCAAATGTAGCTCCTTGAACTTCTCTTGAACAAATCTGAGTCGACACCTCAAAAGGAGGCTGCACACCAAATATCAAGTCTCTGCTACTGCTGGTTCATGAGAAGATTTTTTAAGATTTAAGCACACTTTTTGGGCGTGGCCCTACCAAGGGGTGGGTCAACTTGATTTGAACAAACTTAAATTGACATATGATAGGGAACATGCACAGCAAATTTTGTTGAATTTGATCCAGCACTTTGTGAGAAGTCGATAATGTAAAGTTAACGACGGACGGAAAGTAATCAGTTAAGCTCTCCTTGAGCTTTGCTCAGGTGAGCTAAAAAACAGTACTATGAGCACCAAAAGCAGTCTTTCATCAGAATGTGATCTGGTCCGACACTCTTCCACCTGTCGTCAATATTTCACAAATAGAATGCTGCAAAATCAAGACAAGGATTATGCAGCCCTCATGTGGGTCAAGTTTTTTGTGCACACATACAAAGTTTGCCATTGTAGGAAAATCAAAATCCATTCATATTTGCTCAATAGATGAAAAAAAGCAAAAATGAACTAATCAAGGGCTATAACTCCACTCAATATGGCTGACCAGTATCAACTTTCGAACTCATTCAAGACACTGTTAAATTAAAGTATCACAAACCAAATATTGACTGAAGCTATTGATATTCGTTCAGGTTATCGTGCTAATGAGCATAAAACACAAATTAAGGACTTACCGTATTTACTCTATGTATCGGGACACTATGATTTGCGACACACATTTCTTCCCGAAAACTATATTTTTTTTATGCTCCAGAGTTTGGGACATTCAGGAGATTTGTTTCCAGTTGGCCCGTCGCTAGTAGCAGACGACACTCATAAAAAAAATTGAGTAACTAAAAATTTTCATTTTTCGCTTCCAAAACATAGCTTATGATCCCTCATTGGAACAAACCCAGTGCGCTCGTTCCAATGAGTGATCATAAGCTATGTTTTGGAAGCAAAAAATGAAAATATAAAAAAAAATGGACGGTGATTTTCGTATATAGTGATGGAAAACGAATCACACACAACTTTATTCAGTATCAAATCAAGACCAGGCTGTGTTCTTTCCCCATTTTCTAAAAATTGGGACACCTGTCAAAATAATTATTTTTAGCTGTCCCAATACATAGAGTAAATACGGTAACTCCACTCAGTATGACCAAAATGTACCAGTTTTCAAACTCCTTGAAGACGTTGTTAATAAAGTCTAACATACAAATACTGACCAAATCCATTGATATTTGTTCAAATTATCGTGCTAACATGAAAGGTTACAACAACCTGTACAACTTCATCAACAAACTGTAAATCAAAAACTCGACAATAAAAAAAAAATTGGCATCTGTGATTCAACCTCACTCTTCGGGAAGTAATATGTGATACCGTGCATGGCATTTTGCAATGCATTTTTTATGATTAGCGATGTCAGACATAAGGAAATTAGAACATTAGCAAAAACCTAAACAAACAATTTGACCCAAGCACTACAGTTTAGGGTTGGGCGGTATTTCGGTATACCGATTATATTCGGTAATATTTTCAATACCGTTACCGATACCGGCATTTTTAATTGTTTAATCGGTATACCGAAAACTCGGTTTTACCGCGATATGCAATTCTCAAATTGCCCATCGCGGTTGGCTGTGAATAGTTTCACGTCAATCAGGCTCGATACACTTGGCTTAAATTTGGGTAATTATTGTATTCTGTTTAGTTTCTTGCTGTGCGAATCATAGTAAAGTTCAAGATACGTGTGTGTTTGCAGGTTTCTGCCAAGTCATTTATATTCTGTGGAGGCATTTAATGAATAGCTGACTGCTGGAACTGAAGCAATTCTGTTTACCTTGAATTTGAAACAAGTTGAGGTGGAGGGCACGCACTTAGCATGCGTAGTTAGTCACGTGGACACTTTCGGCCAATGGCACTGCCGTCTGCTGAAGTTAAATAAAAATAGGACATTTTCTTTGGGGGAAATATCAGGGGATTCCAAACGAAACTCACAGTGATTGGCTGCTAGGACACGCAGTACGTCATTACTGCCTCGTGATTTCAGAAATGTGCTTGCAGGATTATTCAACACAAAAAGGACGAAAGTCTTGTCATTATTTTAAAAAAAATAAAAAAGCCCAACTTACTTACATTTTCTACCAAGCAGCATTCGCCCCATACAACCTTTTTATTTGAATGGTGATGTGTATGTAATACGGTTATTAATTTTAATCAAACCTGAAAATTATTGTGATGAACTGTGGCAATCGCATGCCCTTCTGTTGTTACTTTTTGCACACTTCACTTCTCAATCTCATGTCACTGGACGATTCTGATTCGAAGAATTATTATCTCTGGGTTTGATTTTATTTTGAATTTTCTTCGATAAACATCAAATGTGCCTTGTTATATACCCCAAGTTGTCCCAACTGAACTTTGTGCTAAACTAAAATCATTTGTGAGTAAATATTTGAAAAAGTTTTGATTTTTGACGGCCGTCTTGTGCAAAGCTTCAGGCTCAAATTTTACAGTTTTGACACGTTGAAGTTGCGTTTTTTGTTATGGAGAAGACCCCCTTTGATTTTAATCGGTATTTCGGTATACCGCGGTAATATTTTGCGATTACCGCGGTATTTATTTTTACCAATACCGCCCAACCCTACTACCGTTAGTGACAGCCATCATTCATTCAGTGTCCCCAAGCACAAAAGGACAAGGCAGGAGGGCCCAGAGAAATAGATTTTTCACTTTTTAGGTCTTATAAACATCCAGTCCTTCCCAGGAAGAAAAACCCACGGGAGCAATAAAATGCCCTCGTAAAAATGGAGACGGGGGCATTATGCACTTGTGAATCAATAACAGCATGTTACAATTTTCCAGTGAAAATTTTAACATGCAGGTAGAAAAAAAAATTTGTTCCCACCCAAATTAAAAGTAGATTGACACCCTACAAGCCACCAGAAGAAAGTGATTTTCATGGAAAATGCAAGGCGATTCGGCGGATTCGGAGCTGCGTGGTACAGTCTTTCGATTTTGAAAACCGAATGTACGTTACAGCCTACATCGCTTGCTACTATTTGAAGTGATGTGCACTATCGTGCATCCAGCCCCGTCGATTAGAAAAAAGATTTGTCGGCCGCAATTCTTTGGCGAGAATGCTTGGGAGTGATGCCTGATGGTCGTGTTGTTGGCAAGAACAATTAACATGCAATGAAGAATGCAGCCACCAATTGAGAGAACTGTGCATTCAGTACGGTATTTGGGCATATCCGTATCGAACGGTAACATGAAAGCTGGACGATTTGGTGCTTTCGTGGTTTTCATTAAAGGAATCCCAACTTTTGAGTCATGACGATGTGTTAGGCACCAAGTAACAAAAACGCACATTGCGGTTATAATTTATGCGGAGCTGATAAATTTGCTCCATTGGTGAATACTGAATGGTGATTGGACCAGCAAGCACGAACCTCTCAGAGAACATCAGGTTTTTCCAAACAGAAGAAGTGAATAGGATTTGTGCTGAATACATTCACGCTGTTACTAAAGCCCACTGCCAGATATTCGTCCCTTGTTACTTCATAAAAAATAATTGACTGTTCACACAGAAATGATTTCTCAACTGGAATGAATTACCAGATTTTGATAGCTCTCTTAGCAGAGCCAGGGCGCACTGTTGTTGACTCGCATTTCCGCCGATTCGTCTTGTATCCCAATGAGTTTATAGGTGCCAAATCAAAATGCGTATTATACAAAGTGACAGCAGTACATGGTATGTTTGATTATCATGATTCCGGACCATAAATGCCGGTCTTTCGCTAAATTTCCGGTAATTTTACAGTAAATAATTAAAATATAGTAATCGCGGCGCTTGAAACCTTTCTCCTTACTTGATAATAATATATGCCTTGTCAAAACACGAGCATGGTTTTTTGCACTCTGGAAACGGGAATGACGGGCGCAGACGGGCGCGAACGCTATAGCGCCCGTCTCATGGGAAGGACTGAACATCTACTACTGTAGTAACACTGTCAAAAAATAGGCCAATGAAATCGTCAGATGTGTACCCATACGCGCAACTAGTAGAAAGCTGTATGACTGACGCCCACCACGGATGCCGACATTATGTACACCATACAAGGTATGGGTACATATAGAAATGGACTGGAGGAGTGTCTAATTTGATGGATAAAGGGTTAATATCTCCGGATCAAATTATCAGACTTACATAAAAAACTATACAGCACAGCACACCAGTAACCTGAACACAAAGTAACTTGACAATCCAAGCAATATTTTTCAAGTTATCGAATGCCAAAGGGGTTGGAGGAATTTTCAATTTGAAGGATAAAGGGTTAATATATCGGGATCAAATTATCAGATTAACACCAAAAACTATACAGCTCAGCACATCAGTAACCTGAACACAATTAAAGTAACTTGACAATCCAAGCAATATTTTTCAAGTTATCAAATGCCAAAGGGATTGGAGGAATTTTCAATTTGAAGGATAAAGGGTTAATATCTCAAGATTAAATTATCAGATTTACACCAGAAACTATACAGCTCGGCACATCAGTAACCTGAACACAAATATAAAGTAACTTGACAATCCAAGCAATATTTTTCAAGTTATCGAATGACAAAGGGATTGGAGAAATTTTCAATTTGAAGGATAAACGGTTAATATCTCAGGATCAAATTATCAGATTTACACCAAAAACTATACAGGTCGGCAAATCAGTAACCTGAACACAAATATAAAGTAACTAGACAATCCAAGCAATAATTTTCAAGTTATCGTATGCCAAAGGGATTGGAGGAATTTTCAATTTGAAGGATAAACGGTTAATATCTCAGGATCAAATTATCAGATTTACACCAAAAACTATACAGGTCGGCAAATCAGTAACCTGAACACAAATATAAAGTAACTAGACAATCCAAGCAATAATTTTCAAGTTATCGTATGCCAAAGGGATTGGAGGAATTTTCAATTTGAAGGATAAAGGGTTAATATCTCAGGATCAAATTATCCGATTTACACCAAAAACTATACAGCTCGGCACATCAGTAACCTGAACACAAATATAAAGTAACTTGACAATCCAAGCAATATTTTTCAAGTTATCGAATGCCAAAGAAATGGATATGGATGCCGGGCGGACAGACGGACGGACGGACAAAGGATGGATGAACGACAGATGGTCACCCCGGATACCGGCATTATGTGTATCATACATAGTATGGGTACACATAAAAACTAATCAATTTTGACAGCAAATCCAAAATTCCATGGATGCCCAACACAAGGCAACACTAAGCATTGCAGATGGTGCCGAAAACTGAAGTAACAATATATCACCAATGATCCAAATATATAGAGGATATTCACGAAAATTTGATGAATACCGAAAATATCTCGTGAGTGGCTACAAAGAAATATGAGGATCTTCACGAGCAACGCAGTCGCGAGTGAAGATCCTCATATTTCTTGTAGCCACGAACGAGATATTTTGGGTATTCATCAAATTTTCGTGAATTTTCTTTTTATTTAATGCTCTACGACTACAAACTCTCCAATTTGTGGCCTTTATTTGCCATTAAGGCGCAAAATTTATGTGCCGAACCGGCGTCCATACAAAAATTACAACAACCAAACTCCAACCATTGGAATGTGTGAATATCCGCACAAAAAGTAGTCCCGTCTTATTTCTCCCCTAACTTTACGATTTACCAAGGCTGGCGAATTGAAATAATCGCAATGTGTTTCGAAGAAATAGAACACTAACAAAAAACACCACTTTCTTATTTTCAATAACAAGACACGTCATTTTATTTTTTTTGAACTCAATGCACTGAAGACGTGTGAAGTTGAACTGAAGAAATTTGAAAGTGATTTCGGCTTTTCGCTGGAAGGTGAATGAGAAAGTCAAACTTTGAAACCGCTGATTTAATGAATTGATTTAGTCACTGTCACTATCAATTATTCGAATTCGTTTGTATTTGGGACTCTGGAATTCATTACTGATGTGCTGACTCTGTGATGATTGCATGTAAATGTTTATCGGCCCATTAAACGTGCTGTCACTGAACATCGAAGACAGTGGAAATGAACCTACGATGAAATATCGATTTCTAAATATCATTTTGATATTTCGTTTTGCCGACCGACAGGGGAATACGACTTAATTTTTCAGCGTGAATTGATGCCTGAGCATTAAATAAAAACACAATATCATGTCAGATACATAATCAAAATGAAGCAGGTTGCACCACGTGAAAAATATTTCACACCATTCATACAACTCCAAGAAAGATGTGTTGCAACAGATTTTTTATCAGAGGTCTCGTACATCTATCCAAATGAAGAAGTTTCTTTACTACTTTCTGAGGATTGAAAATTTCTAAACAATCATTACAAAATAGCAATACATTTCTATTAATAACTGTGAAACTTTAAAAGTACAATAGTCCCACTCAAATTTCTTGTTCAACGGTAAGGTTCTATAGTGTTGTGGAGAAGAAAACATGGAGTATTTAAATGATAAAATCACAATTCCAGTCGCGATCAGTTGGAAGTTCTCAATTCACTTCTGTAACTACATTATTTCAAAATAGCAACAAAACAGTCCCGTCACTGTGGACTGGTCGTAACTCACACGTGGGCAGTGATGTCCATGCATGCGTTTACCAGGTAATAACCAGAGTGCACTGTCACTGTGCCGAAGCTGTGACAATTCATGCAACGATGTTTTAAAACTCGTTGGTGACAAAAAAAACTTGTTGGTGAAAAAAAAACTAGTTGGTGACAAGTCCATAAATATGACAGAAATTATCCGAATGACATGCACTATTGAGAGGGTGTAGACATCATGAAGATACACTTGCATACCAAGTATGGTTTCATTCCATCAAGTATTTTAGGAGTTATGGTGTTTTTTAAACTTGTTGGTGACAGACAGACAGACCGACCAACCGACAAACAGACCGACCGACATTGCCACATATAGAGCTGCTCGTCGCAGCTAAAAATCATCAGCAGCAACATTTTAATTAATGAAGCACCGGGTTTTACCGGGTGTTTCATTACTTAAATATTTGATGGTTATTCCTATAATTAGTTTTTGAAATGCAATATTATTGTGTCCATGGAAATATTGACCACCCGTTGAGTGACCAGACCAAGGTGACTGTCAAAGACCAAGAAATTTGATCCAACACATGAAATTCAATTAAAACTAGAAACAACTTACATAATTAACCCTTGCAGACTTTAATTATCCTGACTTTCAAATGTCACTGGGAATTCAGTTTCTTCAACTTTTTTTCAAAATGGGATGTCAAACGTTGGAAAGTACAAACAACAAGATATTTTTCACATTAGTGATTAACTGGTTGCAGGCTAGATTATTTTTGGTGGTCTGAATTTGTTATTCTAAACGTGTTTTATTAAAAATTATTGGAGAGTGCCCACAGGCACTCTCCAATAATTTGGAATAAAACAAATTTATATAAACAAAATATTATTTGTGTTTGACTGAATATGAAATATAAGCAAGGAAAGTGTTGGCTTTTGCTCTGGTATCCTCATTTGTTGAAAGCCCTGATAATCAGTGGCTTCTAGCACTCAACCAGATAAGAAGTTTTGACAGCAGGATTATATTAGTATTTTATGCTCCGAAAACATTTGGCTCAACGGTTGTCACTGAGCACTATTCGGGAGAAAAGAGGAATCAAGGTGAAAACTTTAAAAATCGAAAAATAATAACAGAACAAATGACCACAAAGCAGGCGTGGCATTCTGAAAAATGCAGGAGGGCAAAAAATCGCTCTCCTCAATCAGCTTAGGAGAGCAATTAGCTTTACACAGCATTTTAAGTATTTAATTGAACTAACTCATTGAAACTGAAACCAACAGACTACATCAGTGATTTTATTAACTTTACTAAGGTAAAGCGAAATCTCTTAGACATCTAGATGTCTCACTCAACAACCGAATACACACTTGACAAGACCTGTGTGTGTACCCAGACCTGTTGTCCAAGAAAGTCATATGCCTACCACTACCACCTTCAACCCCCAAGGGGGTTGAAGGTGGTAGTGGTAGGCGTATGACTTTCTTGGACAACAGGTCTGCTTAAATCTACAGTCACATCCTGGTGCAAGTGCTTCAAGTGACAGGATAGTAGTAATGGTAGTATATTATAGTGTTAATATTCCTTGAATAATTACCCCTCAAACTGTGATGTCAGTTGTTGAACTTGAAACTGACAGAAAAAAAAATATTGCTGTGACCCATTTTGCTTCATATGATTGCAACTGTGTTTGGGTATGGTTGCAGCCATTACCTTTTACCACTAAACCACTTTCAAAATGAAATTACGTGATGTTATGTGACTTTGAAGTTAAATTACATTTTTGCTTTACAACAAAAATTTAATGTGAGCATGATACATGTAATCTCAATCATCCCAGACCAAAATATTTAAGAGGGCAATTTTTCGCTCTCCTTAATTCTTTCAGGAGGGCAGTAAAGAGAGCTAAAAAATCGCTCTCCTGAAATTGCAAAGCCTGACAAAGTATCAATGCGCTGTTTGATTTCATACGTCGTAAGTCGTACAAAAGTATCAAAGGTTTAAGTATAATATTACCTGGTGATAAAAGTAAATGTAATGTTGATGAGCATGATATTATTGTGAGAACCATGATAATGTAGACATAGGGTTATTTACCCAAGTGGCCTACCAAAACATGCGAGCAGAAACTATTTGATTTGTAGACGTAGGGTAAATTACCCAAGTGGTCTACCAGAAATCTTCGATTAAGAATAGACAGAATATGACAAATCAAGTGACCTATCTATCCTCTACAGCTTCCATCATCAGAATGTCAACTTTCCACCAATCTGTCAACAAACCTAGGAAAGTGTTCAGCTGAAATGTACAATAATCCATTTTTTTAAAATGTTTGTATGAGTAAATAATGAAGCAATAAAAAACTAGACCAGTCACTAAAAACTGCCTACTAAATATAACCCCCATGTAGCATGCTGCCAAACCAAAACCCTTTGAACCCGGGTTGTAACTGGAAGAGCCCACATTCACTATTTGGGGATAGACCAATTAATATTTTCAATGTGCAGCCATAGGGCTACCCCATACATTCACTCAGCAGCTAACCTACTTAAATTATGACGTATCATCCGGGCCAGAGAAGCGGCCGCTCAGGTTGAAAGGGTTAAAAAGGTGACATCTGATAAGCAACATTTGATGTAACTAGATCTTGTTCAGTTACAAAAGCATGCTCAAATCTGTGCTGGACCTGAGCAGTCTTTTAACAGGTATCAAATGAAAACTGAAATTTCTCAATATTTTGAAAGCCATTTTGGCAGAATTTTTTTTTAAAAAAACCCAAAAATTTATGCTTATTTCCCTAATGGGCTGACATCCACCCCTGTAATGAAACTTGCAAACAACAGGGATCAATCTGGGAAGCAACGGGCGATGAATATCGACCCATTTCCAATGAAAATTTGGATCATTTTTTCCCCACTTCAGAGTCGGATAAATCCCAAGACAGGCCTTTAACCCTTTACCCAACGAATCGCCCGCATCTGCCAGCATAATAAGCAAATTCAGCAGTTGAAAAAATATTATTTTTCAGAAAATTTCTACAAAAACAATATCATGTGACCCATCGTTGGAACGAGCTCATCGAGCTCGTTCCAACGAGGGGTCACATGATATGGTTTTTTTTTTAATTTTTTGAAAATTTTGAAAACACCATTTTACCCTAGTTTGGGCACATTAAAACTAGAAATAACAGCCGTATGCTGTTAGGTTTTATTGGCATGTCTTTCTTTGTACTTCTATTGTCATATTATGGTGGAAGGTATTCTTAAATATAGAAGAGACACAGAAAATTTACACATTTTTCTTGAGGTCTTGAAACCTTGTCTAATTTGGGCATACCTGTAAACAGTGTGAAATATGAGTAATCTAAAGGTCTACAAGTTCTTCACCTAGTAGGGATATACAATATTTATTTACTGATGTTTAAGGTCACATATTTCTGCACATAAATTGCAACAGCAACATGGATTGGATATAAAGTCCAGTCCAGCTAATAGTTTATATCAATGCTGCCAATTTTAGAGGACTTCCACATCAGGCATCCTTTACAGTGTCTCATTTTACCAGCAAAAGCGAGCTTGTTTACCACAGTAAACAAGCACACCATCACTTCCCGTAGTCCTCATGGGGAGGTGTATACATTAGAAATCCACTCAATTTCCTAGGTATACCAGGAAAGGATAATCACAAAACTCTTGATTGAACTACAGTATGGCTGCCGTGGACTTGTCACTTTCCATGGGTAGGCTATATTTCCACAGACGTAATATCAGATTCCAAGTATTAATTATAGGAATAATGATCAAAAATTTAATTAATGAAGCACCGGGTACAACCTGGTAAACACATGCGTGGACATCACTGCCCAAGCGTGAATTACTACCAATCCACAGCAACTGTACTGCAGTCCAACGCCCTCCCAGTGAGAGTTTGATTGGTTTATTTATTTATTAGTGTTTAAGGTCACATACTTATGCACAATGGCTAATCGTGACAGTTTTATGGGTGGAGGAAGCCCGAGTACCCAGAGAGAACCACCGAGGAACGACGAGCAGCTGTCAGCTCGCCAACATCGTAACTCTGAACTCTGCACCGTGGCACAGACAGGGTTAGATTGGTTGAAGACATGCGCACCATCGACGTGCAGTATGCCTTAGTACACAGCGTCATCGTACCTCCATGTAGGCAATCAGGGTTAAGTGACTTGCCCAAGGACACAACGCGGGAACGCGAATCAGTCGCTGAAATGGTCACACATCCAACTATTAACCGCGCTCAACGCTTACCTTCGGTGATCTGACGAGAACCTGTTACCACGATGCCACCGCGCCCGCACGAACACTATAAAATCATTTGGTAAGTTTTTGTTGGACCTTACCGTTTGGTTTTCTGCCCAGCCCTAGTTATCAAGTTACTTCATGTCTGGCATTCTCAAGGACAGCTGCCCTCCTAGAGCCCTCACAAAAATTTTTAGGGCCATTTTTAGCCCTCCTGCATGCAGCCAATTGAACACATCACAAATTTTTTTGCAGTACTACTTTCATTTTATGTGCACAATTTCTATGGCTCACATTATCCATATGACAAAAAGGAATATATAATTTGCTCAAAAATAAAACTCAACTGCACCACTGGGCTTCATGTTCAAACATTGTCATATTCATGGTACTGGTGGTACAAGACTCTCTGGTAATGCCACCAGTTAGATGTAGAATATCTGAACATTGTTGTGGAAGGTGCAATTCTGCGTTAAGATGCTGTTCACATCTCCCTAGAAATACCGCTAGGGGTAGATGTGGCCAATCTTGTTATTCTTACACATAACTTATGAAGCAAGACGACATCCTTAAACATGTCACCCGAGTTCCATTCTGTTCTATCTCCCTACTGGGAATGTCACAATCCCTACTGGGAGATAGAACAGAATGGAACTCAAGTGACAATGAGTGTCCTAGCAAGAGCATTTTCCCTCCTGGGAGGATTTGGGGGGGGGGGGGGGGGAGGGATTTTAAGCCCTCCCGTATTTTTCACAATACTAGGTCTGGAATGGATGTCCACATGGCAATGCAATTGCATAACTGATTTATTTTTTATGATTGTACAGTTAAAACTAGAAGTCCTGTCACGAAATGTGCGCTTATCTAGGCTTAATTGCGCGTAGGAATTGCGTACAATTGCCGTATCGAATGGCATCCAAAGCACGACAGGTTCTCCTGGTTACTCATAGCAAACACAGACAATGTTTCTGCCAATGGACCTCCGGGTTACCCGGAGGTCCATTGGCTGAAACAATGCTTGTGCACAATATCTGATAGTCTTACTATGGCCATACTCTTTGGATCCAAATAAACGTGCATGCACGTTTATTGTTTCAGTCGGAAAATTCCCCCCTGCACGATGCTTATTTGGGTCTGCACATTTATTTATTTTTTAGTAAAATAGTTTTTTTGTAGAATTCATTTTTTTTGTGGGTGGTCACGTTCGTCATTACTAGTATATGCTATAAACTTGTCCCTGTGAATTTTGTTGCAAGTTAAAAAATGGTATACGTTACCTGAACACCCTTTCAGTTGAATGTCAACCGATACAAGGTCAACCGGTACTACAAGTAGTAGTGGTAATAGATAATCTGGTTCAGTACTTGTAGAAAGAGAATGGTGCTACATGAAGTTGATGAACAGAGAATAAATGATTTACTGCTTGTGAGCAGTATATAATACTTATGGACTTTTTTTATCTGAAATTCCCCCATGCACTATTATTTAAATCTGCACTTTTAATAATTTTCGGCGAACGTTTCCCCCGCACTATTATTCGGGCCTGCACTTTTATTAATTTTCGGTGACATATCCCCTCTGCACTATTATTGGGGTCTGCACTTTTATTCGGGTCCTGAGAGTAACGAGCAGACTGACATGCTATTTGTGCGCATTTCATGCGGAGGTCCATTGGCTGAAACAATGCTTGTGCACAATATCTGATAGTCTTACTATGGCCATAACGAGCAGACTGACATGCTATTTGTGCGCATTTCATGACAGGACTTCTAGTTTTAACTGGAGTTATTGATTGATCAAGTGCTATTTTGTTTAAGCATACCTAATGTGTCTCTGTCTGATTAGAACTCTGGCATGGTGAATACTTTTTGCAAGACCCAATTTGAACACCTGCGTCTGTAAACGCCTTTCCAAGAAATCTTCTAATCTTAAACCCAAAACGTAATCAAGTTTCATTTTGCCTTCATCCAACACACCAATACGAACCAGTCTTCTCAATAAGGCATTACCTAAAAGTACATAAGCAGTTTTGAGAATGAAACACATTTATTCATTGTCAACAGCCAGGTCACAATGCATTCAACAGTTTTATGGGTGGGAGAAACAAGAATATCTAAAGAGAACCACAGAGCAGCAGCAATTAACTGTCCCGACTCTTCAAGAATCAACTTAACCCTGCACAGGGCATGTCTACCATCAGCAGGAACTAGAGGTACTGTGAGCAAACTCACAAAGTGATACCCCCCGCGCCTGAAATGTATAAGTTAGATTATCTCCCTTTGGAAATGTCAGAACGGAATTATATTGCTTCATGCACATCTTCATATGGAGTTCTTCCATTGTGTAAAGTTTCATGAAAATTCTTCAAATGGTTTAGGAGGAGTTGCACTTACAAGGATGGCCATACGTTATAAGTTAGATTATCTCCCCTTGGAAATGTCAGAACGGAATTATATTGCTTCATGCACATCTTCATATGGAGTTCTTCCATTGTGTAAAGTTTCATGAAAATTCTTCAAACGGTTTAGGAGGAGTTGCGCTTACAAGGATGGACAGATGGTATAAGTTAGATTATCTCCCCTTGGAAATGTCAGAACGGAAAATTGCTTCATGCACATCTTCGTATGGAGTTCTTCCATTGTGTAAAGGTTCATGAAAATTCTTCAAATGGTTTAGGAGGAGTTGTGCTTACAAGGATGGACAGACGGTATAAGTTAGATTATCTCCCCTTGGAAATGTCAGAACGGAATTATATTGCTTCATGCACATCTTCATATGGAGTTCTTCCATTGTGTAAAGTTTCATGAAAATTGTTCAAATGGTTTAGGAGGAGTTGCGCTTACAAGGATGGTCAGATGGACAGATTATCTCCCCTTGGAAATGTCAGAACGGAATTATATTGCTTCATGCACATTCCCATGTGGAGTTCTTCCATTGTGTAAAGTTTCATGAAAATTCTTCGGTTTAGGAGGAGTTGCGCTTACAATGGATGGACAGTCGGACGGACAAGGTGATTCCTATATACCCCCCCCCCCCCAAACTTTGTTTGCGGGGGGTATAAATACATTTTGACACAGTGCACCACCATACTCTGTGTTCACTGAACTCTGTCCCATAGAACAGATGTCAGCATAGCCGCTGCTCATGACATGACCCTTCCCCAACAGACTCACCAGAGATTTATAATCACAGAAACAATCTCTTAATCTTTTTCTTCTTTCTTCAATGCATTTTGCACACACACAGCACCATGCGTGCATTTTCAGGACCTAACATTATTTATTTATTGGTGTTTAAGGTCACAGACTTCTGCGCAATGGCTAATTGTAACCACAACACGTATATAAAATGAAGTCCGGCTGATCGTTTATATCCATGTTGCCCATTTTTTAGGACTTCCACTCCCAGATTTTGGTTACCGGGTCCTATTTTACCAGTAAAACAGAACTTGTTTACCACAGTAAACAAACACTGCTTCACTGAACAGGTTCCAGCTTATTGTCACTCCCACTTGGGCAATTGGGGTTATAGTACGGTCATTGTGGACTGGTCGCTTTCCACAGGTGGGCAATTCTTCCACAAATACAATAATATTTGAGGAATATTCATCAAAAATGTAATGAAGTACCTGGTACATCACAGTGCTTCATTAATTCCACTTTTACTGATATCAAAAGTGGATATCACTGCCTATGCGTGGATTACGTCCAGTCCACGGTATCTGTACTGTGTTTTGCCCAAGGACACATGACTGATGAAGTAAGTCACGACTGAACATACAACCTTTGGATCTTAAGTCCACTGCTCTAAACAATGCACCAGTCCACTCCCAAACAAAAGACTGAGTATATGTGTTAGGTGGATTACCACAGTATCGACACGGCAAATGCAGAGCATTTTAACCAGATCAGAACTGGGCTGCAATATGGTTGAAATTCTACAACTGCTGGATATAAAATGAAAGTGTCAATGACACTGTAGCTCAACCAGGCCTCGAAATGTTGAAAATTTTCCACCTGTCACAGGCGACAGGAAAATATATTTTCTACCTGTCACCTCCATAAAACTACCTGAACAAAAGGTATCTGACAGTGGAAGCCCGCCGTGCGAGCGGCGCAGATGCGAAGCCAAAGTGCCGAAGGCACGAAGCTGCGAACACCAAAGGCGCGAAGTATTTGCCCGGGGGTCTGGGTCCTCCCCCAGAAAATTTTGAAAAATTGTTGTGCTCACATGTGTTTTCCTGTGTACTGGCAATGGTTATAAGGCTAATTTTCGGCTCCATTTCATGTGATTTTTTTTGTTAACATGCTCCCATCCCACGCACACACTGTAATGGCGGAATCCCACCTAAGACATTGAACATCGTTTCTATCACGTCTTTAAAACATGTGACCATGTTGAACCATAGGCTTACACCGTACCAATCTTTTTCAGCATATATGTAAATTTTAATAAAAGTTTACCTTGTTTCTTCCCAAGTGTTTTGTGTTCTTCCTAGCCCTGTTCTTCCTTCCAAAATTGTAATTCTTTTGAGATCACGCCGAAATACAACTTTTCAATGTTCCGACGAGATGTTCAATTGACACAACTAGAAGAACTGGAAAGCACTGGCAGGTATATGCGACTGATGCAAAATACATCATTCACTGTCAATCACTGACTCACCCATTATTTGTGAACAGGTAGGCCTATTATTTCTTTACGGCAGGTAAGAGAAGGTGGGAGGAGGTAGCGGCCAGCTGAGGGAGAGGCTGTTTACATATGTTATTTTTTTATCAAGTGTTGAAAATTAACGACAGTAATTTTCAGTACATAATAACAAAATAATATTTGTGAACAGGCATTATTTCTTCACAGGAGGGGGGAGGGGGGATTTTAGGTGGGGAGGGGCAGGGTTGATTTTATTCAACATGTTATAAAAATCTTAGAAACACTCTTATTGTTATAAAAATAATTATCTCACTGAATGGCTGGCACAAAGTGTCAGAAAAAAACTTATTCCCAGGACAATAAAAGTTGTGCGCGAAGTCAAATTGGCATTTCCTACATTGGGTCCTTTGGGGTTTTCTTTGACACTCAATACATTTTGAATACTCAAATTACTGTACAAAATTTGGGAATAAAATAACCGTAGCCTATAATTTATATGGATATTTTTCGAATTTCAAAATTTTGTACAGTAATTTGGTATAAAATGGAAAGTACACGTAATTTGGAAAAATGAATGCTATTCAAAGTGCCATCAAATATTGTATGTCATAATTTGTCGTAATACGGCTCTTACTGTCTTACGTACTTTATTTTTTGGGGAACCTGAGCTATTAAGAATTTCTGGAAGTACTTTGAAAAACGTCATTAATGGATGAACGGTTTACATGCCAACATTCTTGGCATGTATGCACATTTCTTTGGCGGTTTGGCTCGTAAATGCAATGACAGAATGAATTCCGTAGTCGGATGTAATCGAGGATGTCCGGCAGCAAACACGTCGGTGGAATCATGGAAAACAGACTGGCCGCCGCCATTTGCGATTTTTCAACTGCAGATTTGATGAACGCAAACACGCAAAGGTTGGTTGGTGGTTGGGGGGGGGGGGGGGGGCAGGGGGAGGGGTCAATACAGCTATGAAATGAGAATTTTGTTTTACTTGTCCTAAAACAGTTACATGTAATACCGTACACATGTCTGCATCACGAATACTTTCATCAAAATGAAAGTAGCAAATACAAGTTTGACGTCATATGTGAAGGAACATTATTTGATTGACAGTAGGAATTGTCGGCCATTTGCGATCGCAGCGTTTCAAATAAAATCCCATGGAGCACAAAAAAACTTCTGTGTGTTTGTGATAAGGTGAGAGGGGGTTGGGGGGGGGGGGGGGTTGGGGGGTTGGCGGCGCAATACGAGTGGGAATGGTAAGTGCTTCTTAATCATTTATTGATCTTTAGTAGAACATTTTACAGTTAAAACTAGAAGTCCTGTCATGAAATGCGCACAAATAGCACGCTGATATGCGCGTTATGGCCCAAGTAAAGCTATCAAATTCTGTACATATGGCCTATGCACAAGCAATGTTTCAGCCAATGGACCTCCGGGTAACCCGGAGGTCCATTGGCAGACACATTGCATGTGTTTGCTATGAGTAACCAGGAGAACCTGTCGTGCTTTGGAAGCCATTCGATATGGCAATTGCGCGCAATTCCAACGCGCAATTAAACCTACATAAGCGCACTATTCGTGACAGGACTTCTAGTTTTAACTGTAAGACTGACCAATGCTTATTGACAATAGAAATATACCTGGCACAAACAATGCCATTTTTGTCCCTTTTCGCGCGTTGCCAGATATTTGAGCTCACCTGTCGCCGGCGACAGGTAACCACTTTTTCTACCTGTCGCATGGCGACAAACACGGCGACAGGTGTACATTTCGAGCCCTGAGCTCAACTTGTGCAAGACATGTACATGCATAGTGTATGACACAGCAATGACAAATATCTAGGTGAAGACCTGATAACAAAGGTACATGTAAAGTACTGTAAAGGTCTCTACATAAATACTGACCGTAGCCTGTAACAAATGTACGGGTAAAGTATTGTAAAGGTGGGTGACAGTATTAGATACCTCTAGCCAGAGCCGTATTGAAATGTGCACTTACTGTGTATAAGTAGCACTAAATAAATTAAAGTTTGTCTAATTGGTCACCAGCGTCCGTCTTGAAATTTTGAACTGCACCCAAAAACACTCATTCTCGTCCCAAGGTGATAACAAAGGTACCAAAGAAGTTTCGTGAAGATCGGTTCATAAATATAGCCCCTAGCCAGAGCTGTATTGACATGTGCACTTTCTGTGTATAAGTAGCACTGAATAAATGAAAGTTCATCTAATTTGCATTATTTCAGAATGAGAGAAAAACCTGTATTATATGTGACATACTCCATGTTACTAAACATTCACACAAAAATGTGTTCAAATCAGAACTTTCGTACAGAAGTTCTGTACAAAAAACTGATTGCACCTAATTTTGTACAAAATGGCTGCCAGCGGCCATCTTGAATTTCAGACCGGACCCCAAAACACTCGTTCTCGCCCCACGGTGATAACAAAGGCACCCAAGAAGTTTCATAAAGATCGGTTCATAAATACGGCCTCTAGCCCGAGCCGTATTGGCATTTGCACTTACAGTGCTGAAAGTAACACTAAATAAATCAAAGTTCGTCTAATTTGCATAATTTACGTACAAGAAAAAAACCTGTAGTATTATATGTGATGTATCCCATGGTACTAAACATTCATACAAAAAGTTATTCAAATCAGAGCTTTCATATGGAAGTCCTGCGCAAAAATCTGATTGCACCTAATTTTGTACAAAATAGCTGTCAGCGGCCATCTTGAATTTCGGACTGGACCCAAAAACACTTGTTCTCGTCCCACAATGATAACAAAGGTACCCAAGAAGTTTTGTAAAGATTGGTTCATAAACACGGCCTCTAGCCCAAGCCGTGTTGACGGCGCGACAGACGGACGGGCGACGGGCCATGACAATACCTCAAATTTGGCTGCGCCAAAGTTGAGCTAAAAATTAACAGTTGTATGCGCATGACTATTTTGCACTTAATTTCATTTCCTGGTGCACACCTTGCCATCCCCCCCCCCCCCCCCCCCATATAAATTCAAGAACACTGTCACCACTTGTTTGCTTTGTAACTGCAACTTCATATCTGCGACAGCACTTTTAATAGAAGATAATGAATATGTCACAATCCAGTAATATGAGCAGGGGACTCCCAAAATGGAAATAATAGTGTCGAGTGGCAGTTAACTAAATAAGCAGATGACTGAATAATAAGAGATGGGTGATATACCAAGTCTACAGTACCATCATCACAAAAGCATTTTTTTCTTGATTATATACTACAGTACAGGTGCCGTGGACTGGTCACTTTCCACGCATGGGCAGTATTTCCACAGACACAATAATATTAGATTCCAAACACTAATTATAGGAATAATAAGCAAAAATTCAATTATATTATTTATTTATTTATTGGTGTTTAAAGTCACATATTTCTGCACAATGGCTAATCATGACCACGAGTTTTACGGGTGGAGAAAGCCCGAGTACCCAGTGAGAACCACCAAGCAACAGTCAACTCCCCAACATACTAATTCCACACAAGCAGGGTTAGCATTGGTTGAAGACAAGTGCACGATGGACGTGTAGTATGCCTTAGTACCATCACCGTGCCCACATGTGGGCAAAGGGGAAAAATTCAATTAAAATTTTGCTGATGATTTTTATTGCCAGGTAAACACACAAATGGACATTACGTACCACACATGGATTACGACCAGCTGATGGCTAAACAACAGTGGAACGAGATTTCATATACGAAATATTGCGAAATGAAGGCTGAATCACCCAAACAAACAAAAATACCATCTCAGATTCAATGTTTTACATTTCTTTTCCAAGTTGCGAACCAATTCTCTGTCTCACTGTCTGCCTTTGTGATCACAGCACTGTACTCATAATACATGCTAGATTCTTGCCCTGTGAGTCATGACAACAGGCCTCGATTTATTCGGTTTTGCAACACAAAATGGGAAGCAAAAATTGCAAGCTGAGATGCAACAGCTGGAACTGATTAGCATTTTTTTCTTACTTTGGGATAAAATCTATAAACACAAAAAGTATTCTCCCTATCGCTGAGTTGGATGGTACGACTTATAATGAATACGCAGATTGCATACTATTTATATCATCAACTACCATGCATAGCTTGTAGAGCATACATCGCTTCTGATTGGTGGTGATCATGTCGAACTGGAATGTCAGAGACACGCATATACATATTCCCAGGAAGTAAACTTCTGTCTCATGAAACAAAGTACAGTATGTCACAAGGTAAACTTTATGTGTGTTATGGTCTTATGGAACTCGGCAAGACACACGTAGTGGAGAGGATAAAATTTGATGAATTCATGCGTATTAAAAATAAAATCGACCTATATCATAACAATGTATGTTCTTACTTCTTACATGGACTCATCTAGCATTTGAATACATGAAAGTAACAGAATATAATTTCTCTTTATATACTCTTGGATTTGAAGGACACTCTTAGTTAACGATGGTTTTGCCTGGAGTGAGAAAATTTGACATGAAAAACTTGGTTTCCTTGCATCTGGGAATGTAACTGAGTATTACTTTCAAACTCATTTTTTCGAAGACTTGGAAAAAATGAGTTTGAAAGTAATACTCAGTTACATTCCCAGATGCAAGGAAACCAAGTTTTTCATGTCAAATTTTCAAAATTTTCTCACTCCAGGCAAAACCATCGTTAACTAAGAGTGTCCTTGTTCCCTTAAGCTGAACTACAAAAAAGTTGCTACTCAATTTTCTGTGAACAAGTGGAGGCCTGGACAATTAGCTTTGAGTTATAGCAGGGCTTCAAATTCATATGAGAATCACAATACAGTTGAACCTGTTTTGAGAGACCGTCTTTTGGGTCACAAAAAAGTGGTCTCTCAAGACAGGTGGTTTCTCATAACAGGTTTCAGGTTTTCTCAAGTCAGTGAATAACCAAGCACAAAATTCAGAAATGGAGAAGAAAAGATTTTTGTAATTACTTTGTAGTTGTTCTTTTTTATGAAGTTTTTGTAAGAAATTGAAATGGACTTATTTTTCAACACTAATTTATTTTTCCATTTCAATTTGTTACAAAAAGATTTTCAACACAAATTTATTTTTATTCCTGTCTGTCACATTTCAGGTATGTATGAAACTGTTTATTTGGAAATCACCCTAATCTTTTCACAGGGGTCGTATAAAAACATCTCAATCTTTAATGAGTTATGTAACGGAATAGCAATTGAAACCCAATTTGGAGCTTTTAATACTTTTAATTTTGTTAGTATAAACCCAATGGATTTTCCAATTCCAGAACAGGTAAAAAGTTTTTGCCATGGTACCAGGTCACAGTGGTCTTCCATAGCAGGTCCATTATAGAGTAAAACCAATCGGTGCCTGGCAGATGTGGTCTCTCAAGGCAGGTGGTCTCTCAAGACAGTGGTCTCTCAAGACAGGTTTTACTGTAATTCACACCAGTGATTCTCGCCAGAAACACAACAATCAACTGTGATTTGGGCAAAATATTCATTTGATTCTTGTCCTAAATTCTAAAAGTGGCTTGAAAAACCCGCAAGAATTCCTTTTCTTTGTGTATTCATGGAAATTAAATTGAAGATTATCAATGAACTCTCTCTTCCCTGTATTAACGAAATTACCAAAACGGTACCGGCAGCTTAATTTACATACTGGGCAGGTGAAACTTTAAAAAAAAAAAATGACCCATCACTGAACAAGCTTGTTGGGCTCGTTTCAATGAGGCATCACATCATATGGTTACCAGTAGTTGGAATGTTTTTGAAAACTTTTGAAAAAAATATTAAAATAAGTTTTTACATAATGTTCCTTGGCAAAATAGTAAAGAAAATATATCGCAGACAAACAAATTGCTCACAGACCAATCGTTACTAAGAAAGTACTGCAGACAGAATGAAGCTAACAATATTACATTAACCTTCAAATAAACGTCTAGTGTCTTTTTCATCCAGCGTCAGCAGTTCTCTGGCAGCTTTTCGAATTCTCGTCAATGTGTACTTGACACGCCAAACTTCTCTCTTGTTTCTCAGACCATATTCTCCAATCAATTTCAACTCTTGATCAAGACGTTCCTTTTCAAAAGGACGCCTTGGAGTTGTATAGGTCTTACTCTTTACAAGCTCTATACGTGGCATGTTACAGTTTTAAACCTGTAAAAGAAAAGAGTTATGTTTGAAAAGAGGTTAAAACTAAGTTTAGCATATCCAAATGTCTTCACAAGTTGATTAATCTGCATTACAGTACAGTCGCTGTAGACTGGTCATAATCCACACGTGGTTGGTGATGTCCACGCATGTATTTACTAGGTAATAAAATTCACCATTAGCAAAATTTTAATTAATGCAGCACCGGTTCATTAATTCAAGCTTGTCATTTTGAGGCGGGCGATTGCCCCGGGCTGCAGTCTCGCACCAGAGTGCAAAATTACGCGGATGGTAAACATCCGCCTAACCCTGATTTCTGCGGCCCATTAATTCAGCAGACGGTACCTCAAAATCGGCTGTCTCAAACAACAATTTCTGTTGATCAAAGGAGGTAACAAAGCACAATTTGTTAAGTTTGTAGTGTGTAGCTGACGCTGTCACCCAGAGACATTAAGTAACTTTCCAAATACGAGCGAGAGGTCTGCCAATTCCGAAGTTGTAATTAGTTATTGCATTGTACATCAGACTAAGACAACTCTCATGCCACGCACGATTACAGGACGTATCATCCCCAGCCAGTTAGACCCCTGACGATTCGCCTGGGACATTTCGTCCCAAAATCAAAGCCGGGACGATTCGCCCCCCCCAAATCTGATTGATTCGCCACAAGTTATCAGCATATCTAGCGGTGAGCACAGTGCACTGGCTTGTACAGTCATCATGTAATGTATATACGGGCTTGGTTATTTGAATGCAAGATAAGTTACATAACTTTAACACTCACTGTTTAGTGTCATGGGTGACCTGGTATCTTGCATCCAAATATTCAAGCCTGCATCTGCACATTAAGTACATCATAATTACACAAACCATGTACCTTATAATATTAGTTGTCTACCCAGCAGGCCGAAACAAAATGGCCCCCGCAAACCATATATGGCCCTCCTGGGGTCATTTTAGGCAAACCCAAAATGGCCCTCCTGGGGTGATTTGAGGCGAACCATAATGACCCTCCTGCAGTTTTCAAAATGACAAGCCTGTTAATTAAATTTTTGATGATTATTCCTATAATTAGTGTTTGAAATCTAATACTATTGCATCCGTGGATATATTGCCCACCCATGGAAAGTGACCAGTCCACGGTGGCCAAATGGTATCTGCATAACGAATTTTGGTAGTCAAACTAAAAGATTTTTTTCGCTTTCAACTGAGAGTGAAACAACAAAATGCACAGTACAGGCCCCTAAATTATCCAAAATGACGGTAAATGCTGTGCCCAAATAACTGTGGCAAAACTATGCAGCATTCAATTCTTTTTGAAAAGTTTTGCAATGTTCAAGCTGTATACGTATACACATGTAGTTTGTTCAAGCTTTCCCCCTAATGCATGCAATCTAGTTCTAGGCCTCCCTATCGACTCAAATCAAGGCAACAGATAAATAAGTCTGTCAGTGAAAAGTAATCTGTGTCCACTGTGCAGTATACATTTAGTTGTTTTCATGAAATATTAAATTATCAGTTCTGGTATGAATACGGCAGTAGACTTCCAGGAACCAGTGGTGCCTACAGTCAACTCTATGAGTTGATTACACATGTGTTTCATGTTCTATACATCTCAATCTTCATTTTGATGTATATTTTGTGTATATTAATTTGAATTGAAGAAATATGAGAGGTGAGAATCTTCAAACTAAACAAAATTTCATTACTTATATAGGCCCTTCAATGCATATATAAAAAATAAAAATAACTGAAAACAAGTGTTTGACCACCGAGGTGGTATTAGTCCCCTACAGCGCTTTTGTGACATAAGGTGTTTTTGTCACAGAAGACACTAGAGTATATAGGCATCTTGGATTTTTAAAAAAAAATATTCAGCGTGCATAATCCCCTCACAACCCTTTATCCATGTACCATATATGAAAGGCGCAGCTTGAACCATGTTGGAGGGAGGGGTGGTACCATAAAATAGAGAAAAAAGCTTAAAAAAAACACAACAAAAATGGCCGCCATTCTGCCATCTTGGATTTTGAAAAAAAAATTTTGAGCGTGCATCATCTGCTCAGAACCATTTATCCATGTACCAAATATGGAAGGCGCAGCTTGAACCATGTTGGAGGGAGGGGTGGTACCATAAAATAGAGAAAAAAGCTTAAAAAAAACACAACAAAAATGGCTGCCATTCTGCCATCTTGGATTTTGAAAAATAAATATTGACTGTGCATCATCCCCTCAGAACCATTCATCCATGTACCAAATATGAAAGCTGTAGCTTGAAGCATATTAGAGGGAGAGGTGGTAAAAACAGACAGACAGATGTTAGATTTTTAAAAAAAAATATTGAACGTGCATAATCCCCTCACAACATCTTTATTCCATGTACCATATATGAAAAGTGCAGCTTGAACCATGTTGGAGGGAGTAGTGGTAACATAAAATAGAGAAAAAAGCTTAAAAAACACAACAGACATGGTTGCCATGGTGCCATCTTGAATTTTGGAAAAAAAATATTGAACGTGCATCATCCCCTCCCAACCTCTATCCATGTGCCAAATATGCAAAGTGTAGCTTGAATCATGTTGGTGGGAGGGGGGCGGGTAACATGAAAATAGAGAAAAAAAGCTTAAAAAAACACAACAAAAATGGCCGCCATTCCGCCATCTTGGATTTTGAAAAAACAATTTTGAGCGTGCATCATCCCCTCAGAACCATTTATCCATGTACCAAATATGAAAGGTGTAGCTTGAACCATGTTGGTGGGAGGGGGCGGGTAACATCAAAATAGAGAAAAAAAGCTTAAAAAACACAACAAAAATGGACGCCATTCTGCCATCTTGGATTTTGAAAAAAAAATTTTGAGCGTGCATCATCTGCTCAGAACCATTTATCCATGTACCAAATATGAAAGGTGTAGCTTGAACCATGTTGGTGGGAGGGATGGTAACATGAAAATAGAGAAAAAAAAGCTTAAAAAACACAACAAAAATGGCCGCCATTCCACCATCTTGGATTTTGAAAAAAACATTTTGAGCGTGCATCATCCCCTCAGAACCATTTATCCATGTACCAAATATGAAAGGTGTAGCTTGAACCATGTTGGTGGGAGGGGTGGTAACATGAAAATAGAGAAAAAAAAGCTTAAAAAACACAAAAAAAATGGCCGCCATTCCGCCATCTTGGATTTTGAGCGTGCATCATCCCCTCAGAACCATTTATCCATGTACCAAATATGAAAGGTGTAGCTTAAAGCATGTTGGAGGGAGAGGTGGTAATATAAAAAACAGACAGACGGACAGATGGACAGACAGACAGACGGACGGACGGACGGAGTGCAATCCTATAGTCCCCTTACGGTTCCCGTAGGGGACTAATAATCACTGAACATGACAAAAAATAAACAAATAATTGTCAAAAAGATGAAGTGAAATAATTTATTTGGGATGCCATTCGGCCTCGAAAGCTGTGCTTTTCGGCCCAAAATGAGCCCGAATAGACCATTTTTACATTCCGCCATCTTACATCCGGGTCTTCATTTTCCCCCACAAACCGGATTTATTTATCAACATTGCTCACACGTGTACTGAGCTGCTGATCGGCATTGAAAGCTTCGTTTTTCGTCCCCGTTTCATCAATTAAAATGCGACAGTTTACCTAATCTGTGTTTGTTCTCATCCCCAAAGAGAATAAAGGTTGGCAGGGACCGATCAGGACTATTTAAAATACGCTCTAGCCTCGGGAGCCTATTTTTCCAATTCATGCTCCAGATTTCAATTTACGGAGTCACACTGCTCTTTGCAACACACACTGCAAGTATGTAATAGCTCTCATCGTTTTCATTTAGTACACTATAGCAAACATTAATCTTCACTGTGGTTTCTGATCAAGTCTTGGCTGCCTATTTAGGCAGCCAAGACTTGATCAGAAACCACAGTGAAGATTAATGCTTGTAAATTAAGACTTGAAGTGTTAACTTAAGCACTCTACAATCATATATATAATACATGTAAGAGTGTCTCTCTCGATTATCCATCGAAAGAATATCAAAATATGATCTGAGAAGTTACGCGCCAACTGAGAAGCCTATTTCTGAGATTTAAGAGCCAGGTCCTGATGTTTCAGAACCAAATACGCACTGGCGCATGCCCAGGTCGGTCCCTGGGTTGGGTGTTAGAAATTTGTAGATTTTGTAATGTCATATTCCTTACTGGTTATTTTCATGTGAGCATTTGTACATATCGCAATCATACATCCGGGACTCAATATGCCCATCAAAACGATCCATTCAGATTTGTTACTAAAAATGGCACCCACGTCTGCTGTCAAGTACTGAATGCTGCACTGATAGTTTGTTTCCACATTATAAATATTTTTTTTATCATTGCTGTCGTTCTTTTGAAACAAAATTCGACTGTGTAACTGCCTGCCGTTCTTCAAACGGAACATTTTTAGCTTTAAAGAAGACAACAGTACGTTGAAATTGAGAGTTGTGACGAACGTCGGACCGAACATGAAGGATTGCATTACAACATGAAAATAAGAACAGATAAGTATGGAATATAACATCGCAAAATACACGAGTTTCTTTCCAATTTCGCTGTGGATGAGATAAAACGGAGGCGAAAAATGAAGCTTTCAATGCCGATCAGCAGTTCAGTTCACGTGTGATCAATGTTGATAAATAATAGTGTTGGGAGGTTAACCGAGAATACAACTTGGTGTCAGTTATTAAAAAACACCGATCGACGTGATCACAAAAAAATGTCGTCCCGGTTACATGCGCGGTTAATTTATTTATGGCATGCGGTGACGCAATCTCGTGGCATGTTTTGGCGTAAAACTGGCTGAAACAACCAAACAACCTAGCCCAGTGTGGCAGTACAGTTAAAACTATAAGTCCTGTCATGAAATGTGCACAAATAGCACGTTGATCTGCACGTTAATGTACGCGTTATGGCCATGGTAAAGCTATCAAATTCTGTACATACGGCCTGTGCACAAGCAAGGTTTCAGCCAATGGACCTCCGGGTAACCCGGAGGTCCACTGGCAGAAACATTGCATGTGTTTGCCATGAGTAAACCAAGAGAACCTGCCGCGATTTGGATGCCATTCGATATGGCAATTGCATGCAATTCCAACGCACAATTAAGCCTATATAAGCGCACTATTCGTGACAGGACTTCTAGTTTTAACTGTACTTCTGAGAACAGGTAAGTAGTGTTGAAACGATTAGTTGACTAGGGTTCTGCCGATAATCGATTAGCAATTTCCTAGTCGACTAGTCGCCGTTTTCCAGATACATATATTTTGTAGATTACTGTAAATGTCCGTGTATAAGTCGCCCCCGTGTATAAGTTGCACCCCAAACTCACACTTGGAATTCCTCCCTTTTGCCTAAAGCCCACGTGTAAGTCGCACCCCCATTTTTAAATATATGCAGTGAAAAAGAATTAGTTGCAAGTTACGTTTTGTCAATTTGGGGCAGTTTGGGATGCAACGGAAATAGTTAAGTCTTCACGAGTTACCACATGGTGAATAAGATAAAAGAATAAAGGAAAAATTATTATTAAAGATTTAAAAATTACTCGCATTTATTTGTTTTTCGTTGTTTATCACCCCAATGTCTTCATCCCTGTCAAGAAAATCCAACACTCATTTGTGACTGAAACTTCATAGTTTCAGAATCATTACACAATTTGCGCCACAACCTGCGCAGTTGTTGTGATTAAGTTGTTTTTTTCCGGAACGTTCTGGAAAAAACAATAAAAAAAATACAACAAATGCGCAGGTTACAGCGCAAATCGTTTTCAAATTGTTGTCCCACTTAAGCACTGTTGGTGCTATTGAAACTAACTTTACCTGGTGCACGTGTGCGTAATTTATAACCGGACATTACACATCAGTGAATTGGGGTTCATGGAATAAATAAATACTTCTCTCCAGGTATTGCATAATGTGTTATTATTTATTTTTTTGTTGTTATTTTGATGATTTTGTATTTTTTATGGTTTCATCCATATTGGCCCTACAAACCTGTTGATTTCCGGTACACGCACTGAAAAACATGAGCCAATTGAACAACAACGACTAAATAGAATACTTCTTTATTATTATTTATGGATATTGAAGTAAGTAAATAACATAATTCAACAAATTTCAGAAGCCAGTAATCCTACTGATTGTGTTTTGTGCATTCCGTGGCAAATCATTTGATTGACGTACAAAGTGGTAATTGCATTTCATGTATTCTATCTACCATTTACTCCCAAAAACGCAATCGCAGACAGAAATATTAATTAGTGCTGGGCGATATTAACCAAAATAATAATCGCGGTTTTGGGGAAAGAAGATCGCAGTTAACGATATAATCACGATATTTGAACATTCAATTGTGAAAGTTGTATATATTCTGGTAAATAGTTTTAATACCATGCAGTTTAGTGTGTGAATACAATAGTTTCTGCTGTATTAATCAGAAATATTCTGAGCACATATACTTTGTGTCCCAGTTTAATAAGAACTTTGATTTAAAACCTGTGTCGTGAACTTGGGTCTGTATATAAGCTTAAGAAAGATAGGCATGGGACACATTGTTATACAATGTTAATTTTTCAACTTTTTACCTCCCTTTATGTGTTTCTCCAAATTGGCAATGTTTATTGGAATGCACATCAAGGGAGGTAACTGAACTGAACAATGAAGTATAATTATTGAAAACGAGTCCGTGACCACCACATGGTAAATAAAGTTGTGCAACAATCATCTGCTATTGAAATAAAAGATTTTAGATGTTTTATCCATTTTATTGTCCTATTGTGTTGTGATGTCTGCATCATGAAATCCTATCGCAGACTACCGACTGAACGCATTGTATTAACATCATGCACTCAATGCAACGTGACGTCATGGTCGAAGGCCGGTGACTTCAATCAGCTGGGACACATCCAGGTTCCTATAAAAATGAAATGAGCCCAAATATTGTTTCACTGAGCCTAATTAACCCTCCCTTGAGCCTATTATTGTTCACACCGGGTTTCCAAACACTTCTGGAATGGACACCAACTGCATTCTTTCCGCAGTATTACGTTTTGTCAATCCAGGTGGGACACATTGGGAATGATTTCCCAACATGACGATATTTCGATCTTTTTCAATTCTGACGATATTACTAAAGATATTTATAACCGGCTATACCCGATTAATTGAAAAACCGCCCAGCACTAATATTAATAGCAATAAAAATGCAGCGATAAAAGAACTTGTAACGCTATTGCAATCGGTGCTACTAAATAATGAAAACAAACGAACATAAATGCATGTGCGCCTGACGGACTGTTTCAGAGGTACGGACAATGTCATCATTTCCATCAAACACTTGTAATTCTGTAATGAACAATGCACCAAATTTGCCTCAACAAACATTCCACGATGCAGGGAATTGCACAATCCACCATGCAAAACACCAACACAAACCAGAGGCTCAAGTGAGCCAAAAACACTCACCTGGCTCAGGTTGTCAAAAAGAGATGTATGTGTTTGGGAAGGGACTTTTGAGGTGGAGACCATGAAAAGTGGAGAAAACTAAAAGATTTGGGCTTGTATTTTTGATATTTATTTCAACAAGACTCGTAATGGGGATAACATACATGATCCATAGCACTGACGGCAAATTAGTGCTACAAACTGACAGATACCTCAGTAAATTATGTTTTTCAGAACAAATAACCGAAACCAGAGTCAACTCTTTTTTGTAAAAAACCGAGTAGAAACAAACACCAAGCAAAAATTTACCAACCTCCCAACACTAATAAATGATGCCGGTTTGTGTGTGTGTGTGGGGGGGGGGGGGGGGGGGGGGAATGAAGATCCGGATGTAAGATGGCGGAATGTAACACGAAAATTATTGGGGCCGAATCGCGTGAGGCCGAAAAGCAATGGAGCCGTCCGAATCAGCAGACACCATTTTATCGACTTTGTTTGGTCTGAACAAGAAGTTCCAAAGCCACGTTTTGTATTACCGATATGCGTTTTCGTTCGACTTCATTTGTTATATTTCTCCTTATTTGGACATGTACTCGGAAATAATCGGTACTACTTGTATTTAGATTTTAGTAGCACCCCGTCAAAACTTACAAGTTACATAACAAAAGAGAAAACGCGAAATTGGGAAAGAGAACACAGCCAAGTTACAGCTTCAGACGTTTTTTAATCCGTACTATTACAGCTTCACAGCTGGCTGTGTGGATTTGCGCTGTAAAATAGAATAGATTGGCATCATATTCAAAAAAGATACTTTATTACTCAAAACGTTTCGAAAAGGTTACAGCTATTAACTCACACGTTCGCACGTGTCGGGACCATGGGATAAAAGGGCGCAAGAATACAATTCATCGAAACAGCATTTCTCATAGCCATTCGAGAACTTCCCGTTGTGACACATTCCAGAACAGAAATGAACTTCCTCCCTTTGTCGATCCGTGCAAACTCGTTTCGTACCTATTGAAGGACTAATAACAGAACCATAAATTAAAAATATATTCGCCGGATTAGGAAAGGGTGGGAGTTTTGTTTCAGTTCTGGAATGTGTCACAAAGGAAGCTCTCGCAGAGAAAAACATCCTGACAGATTTGAAGATAGAAGAAAGCTGCAACGGTTACGGGGACGTTTTGTCCCAAAATCAGTTCGTCTCGGGACCTTTCGTCCGGGACTTTTCGTCCTAAAGTGACAACCGGGACGATTCGTCCCAACAATATTTTTCTGAGTAGCGAGTCGATCCATCCCCAGACCAATCGTCCCCAGACGATCCGTCCCCAGTCGATCCGTCCCCATGTACAGTAGTCGGTCCGGTCCCAATTAATTGTAGTTATTTTTATTGGGTCCAGGTCGTTTCGTCCACTCCCCACCAATAGGGGACGAATCGTCCAGGGGACGAATCGTCCCGGGGACGAAACGACCCAATCCCTTTTTATTGTAGTCTGGTTGGCAAAATTAAAAATTAAATATGAAATAGAAATATAAAAATGAAATGAAAACTTGTATTTTAACGACTTGTTACTTAACTCCTATCATTAGTCTATTCAAAACCCTTTTTATAAATCCACATGTTTTAACTGTGTAACAACACATCTTTTTGAATCAAAAAATGAAAAGAAGAATGAAAATCGAATGATATTTTTTGAGAACAGCGCTATATTTATTCCAGAATTATGTTATATCTGCTTTGTGTGTTAGGTTGAATAAAAGGGTTAAATAGAATTCATCACTGAACTGCTCCTTTTTAGCTAACTGTTATGGTGTGTGATGTAATGTTTCTTTGCATTTGAATTTTCCAATTTTTCTGTTGCGTTTCATAACATAACGGCCAAAATCGGACTGCGCTTTTTGAAAAAAATATCATTCAATTTTCGTTCCTTTTTATTTTTTTTTTGTCTCAAAATTTTCGCTTATACGATATGTCTTGATGCAAAAACTGACATAATTAGGTCAACGGTTAAATAAAGTTCATTCCTGAGTGCTTAAATAAAATTCACTGGTGCTTGTTATGATGTAATGTTTGTTTGTATTCTCTCCATTTATTAGTGTTTTTCAGTTATGTTTTTTATTTCATAAAGTTCATCTCGGAATACTGTTTTTTTTTTTTTAATGTTTAAACCCTCACAAAGCAATGCATGGCACAACTAACTTTATTGTACATGGGGCCGGATCGTCTCTAGGGACGGATCGACTGGGGATGGGTCGTCTTGGGTCTAGAATCGAGTGAGGCCGGATCGTCTTTGGGGTCGGATGGACCTGTTACCAAATGAATTTTTTTTTTTTTAATATCAGGACGATTCGTCTCAACATTTAAAATCATGGTATCGCTGCAAATCGTCCTAGATGCATTTTTTCAGCAGATTATATATACTTTGATTTATAGTGAAGCAAAAATATTGTAATGTCCCAAATTTATTATTTGGTTAATGTTTACTTATGTAAGAAAATAGATGTATCAACTTGTATGATTTAATTCATCACTAATTTAGCAACGATTGGGACACCATCCGCGATTTTGAAATCAGCTTCGGCAAAAAAGTCCACTCTCGAGAACATGTCAGCTTTGATTGTAGGCGAGCTTCTGTGAAATTCACTGCGGGATAGAATTGTCGAATTTGGCAAACGCTCACCGAAACCAACCCCTTTCGGTGGGCCTTGGCAGATATTGGTTGGTCTCGGTCGTTTTGGCGGATTACCGAACCCAACCCGGATCATTAGCCAATTTAAAACTGCTGCGGGGGACAGCCCGATTTGTTTACCCAGGAAATGACTATGATTTACGCTTTATTAACGGCCAAATAATCAGACATTCGGTATGAATGGATAATTGGGGGTTTCATATTTGTCAAGATATGTTGGATCTGAATTATTTCTTCACACTTAGTGATATTTTTCCACTTGAATGACCCTACCCATCCCCCAAAGTGTATTTTTTTTGCGATAATTCAGATATATTTAAAGAAGGGAACACTGCCTGGGACGTGAGAAAAGTGTCTCTACAGTGACTAAGTTCTACCCTACCAATATCCGGATAGAAATCATTTTTAAAATAATCATACTTGTATGATCATTTATCCCCCAAAACTACTTTTTGGGACGAATCGTTCCAGACGAATCGTCCAGCGGTTCGATAATGTGTTTTGGACGAAACGTCCCGGAGCCGCGGCAACGAGATAATTCAAATTTATGAGAATAGAATATTCTCTCTTGAAGAAAAAATGAAAACAAAATGTGGCTGTGATGATGTTAGACAGATAGTTTAGGGAGAGTTAAAGGCGTGAGAGAGAGAGAGAGAGAGAGAGAGAGAGGGAGGGGAGGGAGCGAGAGAGGGAGGGAGGGGACTACTTACTGATTATTTTCAGTTTCAGTAAATCAATTTTGTTTTAAATCTTATTGCGGTACAAATTTGGAATTTTCTGGTGTTTTGGAGGTTTCGATACTCAGGTTTCTGGAACATGGATATCATCAAAGCACTCAAACGAAGAACAATTGTTTTTTCCAAGTGAAATAATTGAACAGTGCAAGGGAGATAATGCCCGTCTGTCACAATGCGAAATCCATGAATTTTTTTAGACAAGGGATATGGATAGACATGCCTTTGTTGGCTCCTAACTTAATTATAACTTATAAGTATCTGCATCCGAGTCTTTAAATCTCTACTACCTGGATGTGTTCATCAGCTAGCCTGAGGCTTTGGGCTAAGTGTGTATGGGAATAAAAAAAAAGAGGGTGTGTGTGTGAGAGAGAGAGTGACTGAATGTGTTTGTGTGTGAGGGTGGATGGAAATGCATGCGAGATGGTTGGGGGGGGGGGGGGGGCAAAGCCTTCGTTTGGGGGGGGGGGGAATGCCCCCCCCCCCCCCCCGTAGCGCCGCCACTGTTTATATCTTACACTGCGACACCTGGGCAGTGTCAGTTTTTATTTGATACACAAAGCAGTTGTAGAGAGTGGTAATGTAAGAGAGTGATGGTCCATTGAATATATTGGTTGTCTTTTGTGACAGAGAACCCCATGTTTAAAACTTATTATGGAAGCATTTCCGAGGTGACCAAAGATAAAAATATTTTGTCTGAATTTGTCCTTTTGCTGCTTTGTACTTTTGGACACTCTCCAACTTGATCAAGGCAAATGCCAGTTAACCCTTCGTGAGATACAAATACATGTACAATGTACCATAAACTGCCGGTGCCATACGCTGGATTTGCCATTAACATTTGCTGCTTTCAAACCACAGCATGTTGTCATGAGTGGGGGTAAGTTATGTTTTGGAAGCTAAAAATGAAAGATTTAACTTCTATTATAAGTTTTTTTCTGCAAGTGTGGAGGCTTGAAAATGTGTCTTCTTACAAATAATCAAGAACGTTTCCAGGTTTGGGTTTACCCGAATATGGCAGTCAACTCTTTCAAGTGCTGTATTTAGCATAGGTCACACAAAGTTAATGTTTTGGTTCTTAGGCAAGTTTTTTCTGAAAACAATGCGGGTGGGCGTTTTTTTTATTTTATAATATAATTTATTTTATCTATTTTTTTTTTTATTTTTTTTTTTTTTTGTCGCTCGACTGATCAAGAAACGAATGAAATTATGAGTGTCACAAAGCCATACGCATCGTGGTTACAATTAATTCAGTTTTTACATCTCCAAATTTCAAGTTGCGCATTAGCAAGTTGGCTCCTTATAAGTGTAGAATAGTGATACCATTGCAAATTGTAGTGGGATTGTTTCGTTTTTGCTCATTCCAAAAAACTCCTACCACTCCAGCCGCACCCAAAATTGAATGACTTATACCAATTTTTGACTGGGGCGACTTGTACCCAAAAAGTGGACAACTTGTACTCATGCCTAGTCAACTTGTACTGATGTTTAATTGTATGGATGAAGGCAGATAGTGGAATTAAACAGTGTTGTTGATTTGGAAAAATGAAGAGTGCTGAAAACACCACTTCTAAAAATTGCAAGAGGAGCGATTATTTTTCATAATTTCATTATTTTTAATAATCTTTGTGATTAGGAATAGAATTTACTGTTCACTAGTACTACAGTGACTCCTACTCGTCTGTCTATGGAAGAAATTCATCAACAATTTCTTGCTCTCTTATTGGTGAATGGTTGTGTGTCTGCAGTGTTTCATTTTATAGGCTTAAAGGGCAAGCTTGGAAAACATTTCTTTGTTTCCCAGGGCCTCCTTTTAGCCCATAAAACAAAATGCCGCAGACAAGTTCAGTTGTTAGTGCATGTTTGTTGTTACCCACAGGACAACAGTGGCATACTTGTCCCAATTTATGAATTACAGGAGGTGTAATTAAATATTGTTCGGTGCATCATTGCAAGGTGCACTGACGTTTGTCTCAAGTCTTTTGCCGTAGGTACTATTTGTCAGGCTTGGCAATTTCAGGAGAGCGATTTTTTAGCTCTCCTTACTGCCCTCCTGAAAGAATTAAGGAGAGCGAAAAAAATGCCCTCCTAAATATTTTGGTCTGGGATGATTGAGATTACATGTATTATGCTCACATTAAATTTTTGTTGTAAAGCAAAAATGTAATTTAACTTCGAAGTCACATAACATCGCGTAATTTCATTTTGAAAGTGGTTTAGTGGGAAAAGGTAATGGCTGCAACCATACCCAAACGCAGTTGCAATCATTTGAAGCAAAATGGGTCACAGCAATATTTTTTTTCTCTGTCAGTTTCAAGTTCAACAACTGACATCACAGTCAGAGGGGTAATTATTCAAGGAATATTGACACTATAATATACTACCATTACTACTATCCTGTCACTTGAAGCACTTGCACCAGGATGTGACTGTAGATTCAAGCAGACCTGTTGTCCAAGAAAGTCATACGCCTACCACTACCACCTTCAACCCCCCTTGGGGGGTTGAAGGTGGTAGTGGTAGGCGTATGACTTTCTTGGACAACAGGTCTGGGTACACACACAGGTCTTGTCAAGTGTGTGTTCAGTTGTTGAGTGAGACATCTAGATGTCTAAGAGATTTCGCTTTACCTTAGTAAAGTTAATAAAATCACTGATCTAGTCTGTTGGTTTCAGTTTCAATGAGTTCGTTCAACTGGATACTTAAAATGCTGTGTAAAGCTAATTTCACTCCTAAGCTGATTGAGGAGAGCGATTTTTTGCTCTCCTGCATTTTCAGAATGCCAGGCCTGATTTGTCTAGAAACCGGAAATACCTCATAAACATACTTGATATATTTCTGACCGATTTGCTGCCGCCATTGTAGTTTGGTAGCTAAATGTCCCTGATTACTCTAAGGTATGCAAGAATAAAAAATGTTCATGCAGTGTCTTGGGAACATGCATGCAGGCCTGAGGACCAAAACATTGATTTTGTGTGGCCTTATTGCCTTAAAGAGTAATTTTTTCCTTATTTTATAACCTCTCATTGGAACGAGCTTGTTATACATTTCTAGTGTCATAAGATTTGTTAGGTAAAATATGCCTCGGTATGCAACACCTGAAGTGTAATGATTCTAGAGTGGGAATCATTGTATGCGATTCGCTCATATTTCTATTATATCTTTGTGTGTGCAGGATATAGCCATATATGCTCAAAGAGACTTTAAACATCAATAAATCAGGTAATCAGTCCATGTATTATTTTATTTATGGGCTCTTGGTATAACAAACGGTCAAAATAATTTATCCCGGTTTCCTACCCCCGCTTCATATCTCCCACATTTCCTTTCACTCCCCCAACCTCCTTCTGGGGTTTAGATTGTCATTTGGGGAGGGTCCAAAATGAAGTTTGAGGGATTTTTGATGCCGAAAAAAAATTTTTTTTGATGGCCCAATCCTCCTCCCACCTAAGCACCCCCACCCCGCTCCTGATCAGTTAAGCAGATTTCGTTTTTTGAGCCCCAGTATGTTTTTTGAAGGATTTCAAGCGATTCTCTGCCAGAAGGGAAAATGAATCCTGTTAACTGAATCACCTTTACATGCCGGAATGGGTGGGTGGGTGGGGGGAGGGGGGGGGGGAGGTCACTGTTACTATAAATACTTTTTTGTTTGTGTGCAACAGATTTCTTCCAAAATGCCTTTTCAAGGATTTAGAATGATTTTATGCAAGAAAAAAACCCTTATGACCCCCTGTGCACCACCACCCTCCCCATCCCAAGGGACAGTCAGACAATTTTGTGGTGGACTTAAAATGCGTTTTGAAGGATTTAGAGTAATTTTGTGCAAGGAAAAGGATTCCTCATGACCACCCCTTCCCTGGGTTCAAACACACTTAGGCAAATTTTTGTTGTTGCTCCAAAATGCATTGTCGAAGATTTTGAATAATGTTCCGTGAAAAAACTCCAAACTGACCCTCTATGAACCCCCCTCCCCCAGCCAGTTTAGCAAATTTCTTCTTAGGGTCCAGTATGAGTTTTGGAAAAAAAAAATTGACACCTGTTATTTGAATGTCCTTTAAATGGCTGAAAGGGAGAGGTGGAAAGGAGGGGGTGGGGTGGGGTCATATTCCTCATTCATGAGCCCCGGCAAACTTTGTTTTTCTGTATTTATTTATTGATGTTTAAGGTCATTTTTCTGCTGCAATGCCTAATTGTGATCACTACTGATTTTTGAACAGAACTGTTTTGTTTAGGGAGTTTCTAATTTTGGTTCCTATAGCAGTCATTGTTCTCAATTTGCAGATGTGGTGGCGTCTAAGACCACAGTACAGAGATGAAATCTTCTTTACAACGAAACAGAGATGGCTATCTGTTATGTCCATGGCATCAGTTGTAAAATGGTCGTTGTAATCAGGGAAGAGATGGAATATCCGTGGATGAATTTTTCTTAGAACCATTATCTCCAATCTTTTTATTTGAGACATTTGCATGGTGGCATTGGATATGTCAAGTGATCGTATTTCGGATTCCGCAGCCATGACAACTTTTATTACACCCTTGGATGGAAAAAGGAGACCACCATTATCTCGAATTCTTAAAAGCTGATGTGAATGAGAAAACCTGCAAGGATCTGATGATGTGACCTCAACTACAGCTTGTCTGCAATGCTCACACTTGAGAATTGAAATCAGCTTTCTGACAACCCACCCAGCAATATAAACTGAAACATTCTCCACAAAGTTGGACAGTCTTGATGTGTTGGAGAAGTATGTATGATCCAGAACGTCTTCCTCGAACATATCTTCTGACATCTCTTCTGTTCTTTCAGATTCTGGATTTGATAAAGTCAATGAGAGGATGCCAGTATCATCGAGATCTGTTACATTTGCATTTGGACCACCTGTTACACCCACATGAGACGGAAGGGACTTGTAGGCATTTTTGAATTGTCTTGCTGATGGGTTCTTGTTCCATCCTCCTGCACGTCTTACAGCACTAAAAAATAATTCTAGGTGGTCTTGTGAAAGTTTGTATGTACAGAGATATATTATTTTTCCAGGACACTTTGTTGGACTTTTAAGTAAGTGTTTAACAGATTGATTAGACTATCAATGTTAATGGCAAATCCAATGACACCCATACAGCGTTTAGAATGACGGATCTTTGTACCGGTCTGTGTTATACAGTTGAGGAGAATTTCTTGGATTTTCAACGGGAAAGGTAAAACATTAGTTATGTTTGATAGAGACAGTGGTCTCTTATAGCCAGAAGCTTTTGGAGATCTGCTGTTAAATATATCAAAAAGCCTGTCAATGTATGCTAGCCAGATCTCAGTACCCTCGGAATCTTTGAATCCTGGATACTCTGAGATCCGCATAAATTGCAAGGCTTTTGAAACAGAAGAGCTTATTACCTGTACTGCTAGAGACACTTTCATCTTCTGCTTATGAAACTGGGCATGACTTGTTGTCAGTAGATTTGCTGCATTGAGCCCTTCCTCTCTCTGCACGTTGTTCAGTGTCTCGATTAAATTCCATCGAACTTCACGTTCCACTCCATCTAGTGAGAATTTGATTACTCTATATGCCTGCATTGTGTTTCTCACCAACTTGATCATATGGCAGGCATCAAAAAATAAAAAAAATTCCCTGCTATTGTCGTGAGGGTTTGGAAAAGAACATTTGAGGCTTGTTGGTGTTAGCAAACACCCAAAATGCTTTGCCATGGCCTGGTTTGCAGATAAACCATCCATTACCATTGCAACAACTTTGATGTTTATTCCCTCTAATTTGGAAATTGCATGTTGTATGAGATTACCTTGACACTCCGCATCTACTCCTGCAGTTAAAAAGTAACCTATTGGGACCTTCCAATAACCACATAAACCTACAGCCATTATGACAAGAGCCTCTTTGGCCTCTGGCTGTGTATCAGCATTTAGCTCCCCAGCACCATTTTCGAAGTCAACATGACCAATCAAAGAGCGAGAGGCTTGATCCCATTCAATTTTTTTCTGATGCTCATTCCATCAATCATTACCGAACAAAATTGATACTGGAAATCATTCGCCTCTCGCTTCTTCTCAAGATAATGAAAGACTTGTTCTGAAAATCCTGGTTGGTTGTCTATTACAGATAACCATCCCCTGATTGTGCGTGTTGACGGCAGTGGTATGAATTTTCTAGCATATTCATAAGCTTTGGGACCGTAAAAATGGAGAGTTGTCGAAAACTTTTTCAGCTCATCAGTATAAACATTCGATGGTTTGGCAAAGAGATGCATTGGTAAATGACTATATTGGGACAAAGATGCATGTGCTTCCCGTGACAACATTCTCTCATTCTGTAATTTACTTAATAAATTTTCAATAGTGTTTTTCGATCTGTTTTCTCTCTGTTTTGATTTTTTCAATTCTGCCCTCCATTCTTCAAATTTTTGTGTGATCTCGTTGATTTTTCTTTTTAATTCTCTGGGGCTTTCCTTCACTGAATATGAGTGGTCTACCTGCAACAAAGAAATGAAAACATAGCTTAAATTGTAATTATTAATTTTTAGTTATCATAAGAGCACCGCCTCACTAGATACGTTAAGCCCTGTGCAATAATTTACATCAGTACCTATTACCATTCTTGGTAGAGTTAATTGTATTTATTGTTTACAATTTCAAAAACTGAAGCACAAGAACTCTCAAACTTTTAGTTCAAGGACCACCATATGCAGCCTCAGTGGTCAATGGACTGAAAGTTTGATGGTGCATTTTGCCTCATCAAAGAAAATGTTAGAAATAACTTCATCATTGTGTTTATTTTTTTTCTCCAAAACAGAGATTATTACCCCTAATTGGAATGAACATGCCACGGTTATTCCAATGATTGGTTAAAACCATAGAAATCAGATATAAATTAATTAAAAATGTTGCAAGTTTAACAAAGGGACTTGACTGAAAGAAATTCTGAAGAAATCAAAAGGTTAAAACTGATGAAAATTTAAGGTGGTGGTAAACTTCGTTAACTGAATTGCTTTGCTGTTTCTGATTCTTCTATCAGCACAAGATGAACTTGTTCATCACAAGATTGTCTTATTCTCCTTCAATTGCTATCGGATGCAAATGATATACACGTTCTCCCATTATTTACAAAACACGGAGAATGGATTGTCACCAAAACAATTTCGGAGCGGAAAAATCCACCCAGCTGAAGCCTGAGGACAAGCAAAGTTTCAGCTAAAGGACCTCTGAGTTCTTGCCCTTCTTATGCTCTTGCTATTTTATCATGTGTATAGCCAGAATTTCTGTCTAGTTGACTTGGGAATAAGGTAGAGGTTGGATGTTGTAGCGATACTGTTATTTTGCACTTCAAAAGACATTTTAAAGAAAAACAAAAAATAAATTTTTGTTTAAAGAAAATCAGTCTAAATCTTCAAGAAGACATTTTGGAGCCCAAAATAAAAATGGCCTAATTGATCCCTAACATTGGGGGGGGGGGGGGGGGGGGGGGGGGTAATTTAAATCAAATCAATCTAAATGCATCAAAACACATTTTTTAACTAATTTTTTTTTTAAAATTGTCCAATTAACCACCAGGTGTGCGGGGACGGGGGTTATTATGAAAATTTTAGACATGACAATGAGCTTCACCATAAAAAGGTACCCCCAGTAGTTGTTCAAAATGCATTGGGTGGGTGGGTGGGGAGGGGGGGGGCAAAAAAATGTCATTTTCAGTAACCTCCCCCCCCCCTTCCATGTTGTCACACCCTCCCAGCTTCAATTACAAAATTTTTAAACCTCAAGATGACCTCAGCCATAAATAAGTATCCCTAATAGACTCCCTTTTGGAACTCTGGATGGCCATATATTCATTTTTATAGCTGACAGATAGGCGGACGGACAGACTACAATACTTACAGACATTCTCAAATGAATAGGAAAAAATGCCGTCAAGAATTACCTTTGAGTGCTCAAATCGTGGAATGGAACCTGGTTTGATATAATGTTTTCCATTTATCTCATAGATGTCAGATGGATCGAAGTGCTTTGAACATAGAACATCTACATCACTGGGCTCCCAGTTCTCTGCTTTGTTTTCAGGATCAATGCGTCTAACTTCCTGAATCCAGTCTCTCCTGAGAACTCCATTTTGCTTGAATCTGAAAGATGAGAAATGAAATATTAAGAGGATTCTTCTTTACATAGAATTGGATAGACCTACAAAACACTTCAATATATGATGATTAATGCAGTCATTCCCTCTCGATGGAAATTGGGATCCCAGTAGTTCCCCATGTAAACACAAAGAAATAAAATACATAACATTTCACGCAATTTATCCCAGCTCTATAATGAATGTTAATATTTAAACCAGTCCATGTCTTGAGCAATATTGCATGAGTGCCGTTTTTAGCACCTTCAAGATCATTTACGAGTGTAAAATATCCTCGCACAATTTTAAGTGTTCAAATAGCAAGAAATAACATTCTAATCCCCAATTTTTTATTTTTTTTTTTTGGGGGGGGGGGGGGGGGGAGGGGGGTGAGTAAATGACAGATATCCATCCTACTCGACTGGTTGAGTGCTTGAAGCCACTATCAAGGGTTTTAAAAAAATTTGAAGGTTTCATACTGAAGTGAAGTCTGCACACTCCTTGCTCAAGTTTCACATTTCATCAAAAACAAATAAAATTTACATGTAGTTCATTCAGATTTGCAAAACTGCTCTATTAAAAATTATTGGAGAATGCCTTCAAGCACTCTCCAATAATTTATAATGAAACCAATCTATATGAACAAATTCTTGACATCCAAAAACAAGAGGCCCCAGGGGGCCTGAGGGCGCTCACCTGACACGGTAGTCTAAATATCAAACCAGGGACTTGACTTGAATAAGCTGCATACGCCCCCTCCCAAGAAAAGCAGGGTGAAAAAAAAAAAAAAATTTTGTCTTAAAATTGACCAAAACGCAGAAAAAAAAAAAAAATAATTTTCGGATTTTGGGCCAAAATTTTCTAAGTCCCACCCGAACCCCAAATTTTCAGGGGAAATTTTTTTTTTTTTTTTTTTTTTTTTGTCTTAAAATTGAGAGAAATGCATAAAAAACAAACAAAAATAAAAATTTCCGGATTTTGTTCCAAAATTTTCCAAGTCCCACCCGAACCCAAAATTTTCAGGGGAAATTTTTTTTTTTTTTTTTTTTTTTGTCTTAAAATTGAGAGAAATGCATAAAAAACAAACAAAAATAAAAATTTTTTTTTTTCGGATTTTGGTCCAAAATTTTCTAAGTCCCACCCCGGACCCAAAATTTCCAGGGAAAAAAAAAAAAATTTTTTTTGTCTTAAAATTGACCAAAACGCAGAAAAAACGAAAAAAAAAATTTTTTTCGGATTTTGATCCAAAATTTTCTAAGTCCCACCCGGACCCAAAATTTTCAGGGGAAAAAAACTTTCTTTTTTTTTTTTGTCTTAAAATTGACAGAAATGCATAAAAAACAAAAAAAAATTTTTTTCGGATTTTGGTCCAAAATTTTCTAAGTTCCACCCGCACCCCAAATTTTCAGGGGAAAAAAAAAAAAAAATTTTTTGTCTTAAAATTTACAGAAATGCATAAAAAACAAAAAAAATTTTTTTCGGATTTTGGTCCAAAATTTTCTAAGTCCCACCCGCACCCCAAATTTTCAGGGGAAAAAAAAAAAAAAATTTTTTGTCTTAAAATTTACAGAAATGCATAAAAAACAAAAAAATTTTTTTTCGGATTTTGGTCCAAAATTTTCTAAGTCCCACCCGGACCCCAAATTTTCAGGGGAAAAAAAAAAAAAAATTTTTTTTTGTCTTAAAATTGACAGAAATGCATAAAAAACAAAAAAAATTTTTTTTCGGATTTTGGTCCAAAATTTTCTAAGTCCCACCTGCACCCCAAATTTTCAGGGGGAAAAAAAAAAAAAAATTTTTTTGTCTTAAAATTGACAGAAATGCATAAAAAACGAAAAAAAAAAATTTCGGATTTTGGTCCAAAATTTTCTAAGTCCCACCCGCACCCCAAAATTTCAGGGGGAAAAAAAAAAAAAAAAATTTTTTTGTCTTAAAATTGACAGAAATTCATAAAAAACAAAAAAAAATTTTTTCGGATTTTGGTCCAAAATTTTCTAAGTCCCACCTGCACCCCAAATTTTCAGGGGGAAAAAAAAAAAATAAATTTTTTGTCTTAAAATTGACAGAAATGCATAAAAAACGAAAAAAAAAAATTTCGGATTTTGGTCCAAAATTTTCTAAGTCCCACCCGCACCCCAAATTTTCAGGGGAAAAAAAAAAAAAATTTTTTGTCTTAAAATTGACAGAAATGCCTAAAAAACAAAAAAAAATTTTTTCGGATTTTGGTCCAAAATTTTCTAAGTCCCACCCGCACCCCAAATTTTCAGGGGAAAAAAAAAAAAAAATTTTTTTGTCTTAAAATTGACAGAAATGCATAAAAAACAAAAAAAAATTTTCGGATTTTGGTCCAAAATTTTCTAAGTCCCACCCGCACCCCAAATTTTCAGGGGGAAAAAAAAAAAAAAAATTTTTTTTTGTCTTAAAATTGACAGAAATGCATAAAAAACAAAAAAAACAATTTTTTCGGATTTTGGTCCAAAATTTTCTAAGTTCCACCCGCACCCCAAATTTTCAGGGGGGAAAAAAAAAAAAAAAATTTTTTTTTGTCTTAAAATTGACAGAAATGCATAAAAAACAAAAAAATTTTTTTTCGGATTTTGGTCCAAAATTTTCTAAGTCCCACCCGCACCCCAAATTTTCAGGGGAAAAAAAAAAAAAAATTTTTTTGTCTTAAAATTGACCGAAACGCATAAAAAACAAAAAAATTTTTTTTCGGATTTTGGTCCAAAATTTCGAAGTCCACAACGGGACCCCAAATTTTCAGCCTAAATATGAACCCAGGGATTTGGCTTCAACAAACTTGAATCTCACCCCCCTAAGGATGCTGCATACCAAATATCAAAACATTCTTATTGCTAGATCTGAAGAAGAAGATTTTTCAAAAATACTCCTCATACTGCACTAATTTAAACATTTGGGCTCCCATAGAGAGCCCAAATATCCACCCAGGCAATTCATTTCAATAAACATGTGAAACAATCTTCCAAAGATGTTATATGTGAAATTTTAAAGCTTTTCGAGCAGTGCTTTCGGAGAAAAGTAGTCTTATGTTTTTCCCATTACCCACAGTGTTAAAAAATGCTGACTCAGCACTTTTTCAAACTCCCCAAAAAGTACCCCATGATAAAACCGATGGCAATTTTTTTGGATCATTCCATTCTGTTGGTCCTAAGGAAGCTTCACAACAAATAAGAATTCTCAGTGCCGTGTAGTTTTGGAGATATGAGCGTTTTCATTTTTTTCTATTTTTAGCTCCTGTGGTTCTCACGGGGCTATGGGGACAAAAATTTCGGCATAAATTAGGTACTTATGACCCAATAAGCACTCATGTAAAATTTGGTTCAAATTGGCCTCGCGGTTTGGAAAATAGAAATTTGGGGCGGGGCCAAAATTTTTGCCCCTCCTTTAACATCGTCAAATATAGCCCCTCCAACTTCTCTTGAATAAACTTGAGTCTACACCTCAAAAGGAAGCTGCATACCAAATATCAAGTCTCTGCTATTGCTGGTTCTTGAGAAGAAGATTTTTTAAGAATTGCAGCATTTTTGCCCCATCCCTCTGCTCAATGTGAGCCGAAACCTAATTTGACAAAAAATCGGTGTCCGCAGACACAACCCCTTCTCACATGAAATTTCATTAATATGCGGTCAGTGGTTTGGGAGAAAAAGCCCAAACACCACCTTCACGACGGACGCCGGACGACGGACGACGGACGAAAAGTGATCAGAATAGCTCACCCTGACTTTCAGTCAGGTGAGCTAATAATCCTGGCAGCAGTTTGGAAATCACAATTTGAGGTGAACCAAAAGAAAAGCTATATTTTTATATCCTTCAGGAATCAAAATGATTGGATTAGAATAGCATTCCGCTATCCACATTTTTGATTTTCCTATTCAATAATTTTCAGTCTGCAGTGCTTTTTAACCCTTTACCCAACGCAGAAGATATCAAAATTTATTATTTTAAATATCATTTTTTTTAATTTTTCACAAAATTTCAACAAAACCATATCATGTGAACCCTCGTTGGAACGAGCTCGACGAGCTCGTTCCAACGAGGGGCCACATGATATGGTTTTGTTGAAAATGTTTGAAATATAATATTTTTTCAACTGCTGAATTTGCATATTACGCGGGCGGATGCGGGCGATTCGTTAGGTAAAGGGTTAATGAACTGCTAATCAATTCTCCAAGGTGAATACTAAATTGCTATTCAAAATTTTCAGATTAAATTAATATGAAAGAGTCAATGACTCTGTAGCTCAACTTGGATATGACAGGAATTAGTACTTGCTGTGACCAAGACAACTGAATAATGAATATGACAGGAATTAGTATTTGTTTTGGCCCAGTCAACAATAATAAAAGAATTACAAGGTGACTGTAATGGACTACAGATTAAGACCAATCATTGTAGATTATTATTTTTGTGTGGAAATTTTCAGTCCCAAACAAAATATTTTCAGACTAAAATTTTTTCTTCTTCTTCTTAAAATTGACCAAAATGCATCAAAACCCAAAAAACTAATTTCCAGATTTTGGTCCAAAATTTCCTAAGTCCCACCCGGACCCCTAATTTGCATAATTTATTCACGAGAAAAACTCGTATTATATGTAATGTATCCCATGGTACTAAACATTCATACAAAAATTTATTCAAATCAGATCTTTCATTTGGAAGTTCTGCGCAAAAATCTGATTGCACTTAATTTTGAACAAAATGGCTGCTAGCGGCCATCTTTAATTTCAGACTGGACCCAAAAACACTCCTTCTCGTCCCACAGTGATAACAAAGGTACCCAAGAAGTTTCGTGAACATCGGTTCATAAATACGGCCTCTAGCCCGAGCCGTATTGGGATTCGCACTCACAGTGCTGAAAGTAACACTAAATAAATCAAAGTTAGCCTAATTTGCATAATTTACGCACAAGAAAAAAACCTGTAATATATGTAATGTATCCCATGGTACTAAACATTCATACAAAAATTTTTTCAAATCAGAGCTTTCATACGGAAGTTCTGTACAAAAAACAGATTTCGGCATCGTCGGTACAAAATGGCTGCTGGCAGCCATCTGGAATTTGGAACTGCACCCAAAAACACTCGTTCTCGTCTCACGGTCATAACAAAGGTACCCAAGAAGTTTCGTAAAGATTGGTTCATAAATATGGCCTCTAGCCCGAGCCATAGCAGCTTGGCACTTACAGCTCTGAAAGTAACACTAAATAAATCAAAGTTAGTCTAATTTGCATAATTTACGCACGAGAAAAAAACCCGTATTATATGTGATGTATCCCATTGTACTATACATTTATACAAAACTTTATTCAAATCAGAACTTTCATACAGAAGTTCTGTACAAAAAACTGATTTTTGCATCATCGGTACAAAATGGCCACTGGCAGCCATCTTGAATTTTGGACCACACCCAAAAACACTCGTTCCCGTCCCAGGGTCATAACAAAGGTACCCAAGAAGTTTTGTAAAGATTGGTTCATAAATACGGCCTCTAGCCCGAGCCATAGCAGCTTGGCACTTACAGCTCTGAAAGTAACACTAAATAAATAAAAGTCAGTCTAATTTGCATAATTTACGCACGAGAAAAAAAACCCGTATTATATGTGATGTATCCCATGGTACTAAACATTTATACAAAACTTTATTCAAATCAGAACTTTCATACAGAAGTTCTGTACAAAAAGTTGAAAAATTTATAGTAATTTATATATTTTTTATACTTACCAATGACCCAGACTTAGCTGGTGCTAATCTCCTTAATTCAGGGCCAAACACAAATTTTGCCCCCCACCAATCCCCAAAATTTGCATCAAAAACCGAAAAATACATGTCCTATATGGCCCTCCATACATCGACTCCTCTGCGTATGCGCAGTGTCGAGGAAGTCCCGAAATTGGCGCCAATTATCAGTCTTACAACCAGTGCCTGGTAAGCGTTATGTACTCAGCGGGGAGGTATGAGTTCCCAACTCCTGGGAGGGCCATCCCCGTCTGGGTCATTGGTAAGTATAAAAAATATATAAATTACTATAAATTTTTCAACATTTTTATACTGTACCAATGACCCAGACTTAGCTGAATAGTAAATAGGCTGGAGGGCCTAGGACATAAAGGAAAATCCAATAAGCTCAATTATGTATAAAAGAATATCCTCTCCAGGAGAAAAGAAGAGATAGGCTTTACATGTATCTTTCCTATTTATAATAAAGAAGAAAGACACAACACCGATCAGTAATTGAGCATAATAATCAATGATCTCTATTAACATCCAGTATAACCCTTTATACTAATATTTTTAAAGGTAAGCCAATAAATAAAGGAAGTCCAGAGAAATGAGACTCTTTATATTCATTAAAAGTGTCCGAGGATTGTATATTAACGCTCGTTTGACACATGACATATACAAATGCTTCACACCGAGCTACACTTTAAAAATATTACATGGATGATTAAACATTATCTTACACTTTAAAACCATCCCGGTACCGACTCAGAATTACTGACTCTGGGGGAGGTATTCCCTTGCTTTTCACTATAAAGCAGGTGACCTAAGGGAACACCCCCCCCCCCTTCCCCTTGCCCTGGGTCAAATACCCCAGAGCGAAGAGGGCAGCAGGACAGAGTCACTGCCGGAACAGAAAGCCTACATAACTATAGTTGCAACTGTTTAGTGGACGATATTCTGAGCAACTGATAACGGACCTAAACAATGGAGGTCTCCAGAAATGGACTCAATATTTCTGAGATAAAAATTAGTGAATGTGGAAGGTTGAGACCAATATGCAGCCTTCATTAGATCAGTAATAGCAATACAATTAGCATAGGCCCAAGAAGTAGAAAGAGCTCTTACTTCATGAGCTGAGATCTTGAGTGCCGACTGCTGAGAAGAAGATAATTTTTCATAAGCAGTTCGAATAGTTAATTGAATCCATCTAGCAATAGAATGAACCATAATATCCTTTCTATTAGGCATCAAAGACAGAAAGAAACGCTTACGTCCCTTTCTGATGAACTCAGATCTACGTCTGTAAATACGTATTGCTCTAACAGGACACAGTAGAGGCCTACGCCCATCAGATGATGGAAGGGCCTTAATAATGATAGGTTCAGGATACTTATTAGGAGCCTGATTCTTAGCCAAAAATCCAACATTAGTGGTAAAGGTAATAGTATTACCGACACTACGGTAGTGAGAATCCTCCACAGATAGTGCATGAAGCTCACTAACTCTTCTAGCAGAAGAGAAAGCTAAGAGAAAAGCTGTCTTATATGTTAAGAATTTGAAGTCAACTGTGTCAAGAGGCTCAAAAGGCGCTTCTTTTAGCTTAAGAAGAACCCAGGCCAAATTCCACTTCGGAATTAATCTAAGGGTTCTAGGTCTATTTATCGAAAAATTTCTAACTAACTTAGATAAAGAGACATTAGTTCCAATCCTCAAGCTATCATGATGTGCATAGGTATCAGATAGCATAGACCTATAACCCTTAATGGTGATAGGCTGCAGATTAATCTCATCAAACAAGAATACTAGAAAGTTTGCTATGTCTGGAATGGAGGGATCATAAATATCTACTGAATGATCCTCACACCACTGACAAAAGACCCTCCACTTAGCAGCATAGTTTAGCGAAGAGGAGGTCCTCCTGCAGTTAGAAATCGCGTCCACGGCTCGTCCTGTAAAATGTTTTCCGTGCAAGAAGGACCGCACAATGGAAATACGTGAAGGTTTAGACCTTGCGGATTGTGATGGAGGATGCGCGATTTCCCTTGCGAAAGAAGATCTTCCCGTTGAGGAAGCTTCCTCGGCATGTCCCACAACAGACACCTGAGTAGATTTATCCACGGTCTCTGTGGAGACAGAGATGCTACCAACAGAATCTTGCATTGCGATTGTTTTATCTTGGGCAATATCTGCTGAATCAACGGCACTGGAGGATACGCATATCCTATCATTCCGTCCCAAGAGATCGAGAGAGCGTCTACTGCAAACGCTCGAGGATCCGGACAAGGTGACACATACGTCTGCAACTGGTTGTTGAGATGTGTCGCAAATAAATCTATCATTGGCCGTTCCCATTGGTAGCAAATCTGATTGAATACTTGCTTGTTGAGAGTCCAATCTGACGGCAACAGGCGACCCCTCCGTGAAAGGGAGTCTGCTAAGACGTTCAGACGACCCGGAATATGACGGATGGAGAGAAGAATCTGATGTTCTAATACAAACAGAAGAATTCTTTCCGTTAGATTGAGCAACGGAATGGAATGAGTGCCACCTTGGTTCCGAATATACGCAACTACTGTCGTATTGTCGGACATAATTTGCACGTGTGCATTCTGAATAACGTCTATCCAATGACGTAGAGCAAGCCAAATCGACATCATCTCTTTGATGTTGATGTGCTTGCTTAGAAACTGCGGATCCCAAAGACCCTGGCACTTCAAATCCGATGGGCTCAGTGTCGCGCCCCAGCCTGTTTGACTGGCATCCGTCATAATCGTAAAACTCGGATCTGGCAACTGCAGTGGAACTCCCTGAGTTAACCACTGTATGTCTGCCCAAGTCTGAATCTCTTGTTTCACTTGGCTTGACAAGAGTATGTCCGTTTCGAGCGAATGAATCTTCACTCTCCAGTCAGATAGACCTGGAGAGGACGGGTGCGTAGCCGCCCCATCGGAATGAGATCCGAGGCAGCTCCGCACAGACCTATTAGTCTCATGAATTCCCTCGCTGACACTTTGTCTGAGTGAAGACAATAGCGAGCATAACAACTGACTAATTTCGCTCTGGTTAACGGCAGACGAACGAGATTGTTGTGCGTCTCGAAGCTCATTCCCAGGTGGGTAAATGACTTGGACGGCACCAGATCCGACTTCTCTTCATTTACTATGAAACCGAGACGTCGGAGCAATAGAAGCAGATTGTGCATGTCGTTCTGAAGCGTTAACTCGTTGCCGTATCTCTGAAGAATATCGTCCAGGTAAGCCGACGTTACCGCAGACGAATGAGCTCGGAAATGAGTCATTACCGAGTTCATTACTCGAGTGAATGCCCAGGGCGCTAGATTCAGACCAAAGCACATCGCTCGGAACTGATAAACAACACCTAGGACAGCGAAGCGAAGATACTTTCTGAACGCCGGATGTACCATGACGTGAAAGTATGCATCCTTGAGGTCTATGCTCGCAGCATAGTCGTTCACTCGAATGCTCGCTCTGACCGATCAAATGGTCTCCATATAAAACTTTGGAGCCACGATCAGCTTGTTTATCCAGCTTAAGTCGATCACTGGACGGAACGAGCCGTCTGGCTTCGGAACCAGAAAAAGATGGCTGTAGAAACCTGGAGATTCCTGGTTTTCTACGACCTCTATCGCGTTCTTCGTTAAAAGAGACTGGACTTCTGATAGAAGTGCGGTTCTTTTCTGACAATTTGACGGAAGCTGAGTCCATCTTGGACTTCGAGTTAATGGAGGCTTGCCTTTGAAGGACAGTTTTAGTCCTTCCGAAATAACCCCTAGCACCCAAGGGTCCTCCGTAATTGATTCCCAATTGCTTGAGAAACTCGACAGTCTTTCGCCCACCGGAACGCGACAGAGGTCTAGACCATCACTTCCTGGATCCGCGAGGCTTGCGGTAGGAGAAACCACGTCCTCCGCGACCCGCACCTCGCCCCGTCGGCCTAGGGGCGTCTGACCGGTTATTTCGGCCAGCATAACGGCCCCTAGTCGAGTCGCTACTCTGCCGGTCTCTAGAGTAAGACCTAGAGGACGCATAGGAACCTCTATAGGAACTTCCCCTGGACGAACTCGTCCCGGAAGTGCCTGGCCTACTCCTGTCTGCTGGTTCCGATTTCTTGGAAGCAGACTTAAAAAGCAGAGAGTCCGAAGCTTTCTTTGTTAATTTATCATATATATCAGAAAGCTTGCCACTGAAGAGAAACTCTCCAGAGACCGGAGCGACTCTAAGAGAGTTTTTCACCTTACTGTCCACGCGTGTGGAAGTAGCCAAGGCCGCATCACGTCGAGCTAACTCCAGATTTGCCACTGAAAGGGCGGAGTTATAAGTGGAAAACGCTATGGCCCTGGACAGAACTCTTAAAGACGTTTGTACGTCTTGAAATTCAGGTCCTTCAAAGCGTAATGACAACGCTCTAGGAAGTGATCTGCGTAGGAAAGAGCGTCTAAACTAGCTCTGTTAGACGATATCGTCGTTTCCATCGTAGACGACGGAAGGGACATAGACGACGGCATGGATATATCAAGGTCTTCAGCCTGGTCGTCTAAACGCAGAGGAACTCTCTGGATGCCCTGACCTGCCGTATCAAACTTGTTCCTTTGATTAATAAACGGCAGCTGTAGAGCAGAAGCCGGTAGGAAGGCTGACCTGCCCGTCTTGTTGGCAAGTTTATCAATAGCGTCATTCAATAACTCAAAAATCCGAGAGACATTCTTGGATTGTGACGGAAATTCCGGGACAATGTCCCTAAACCGATTAAAAAACTCGGTGTCCAGTGGCGCTATTACCCTCCTATCCGGCTGCGCAGCATTTTGGTCTGGCGGAACAACTTCTGGAAGATAACACCGGATGAATTCTACGGCTATTTTATGTTGTTCCGAAAGGGAAATATCCAATTCATCAGAATCCCTTTCGCCATCCTGCCGGACCTCCTGTAAATCATGTAAATCTCGGTCGTCCGCACCGGATCCAGCGGCGGAACCTACCGACCCAGCATCTTCTGACATTTCATGTTCCGACAGAGGCTCTGACGGTTGCTGGGATGCTGCGATTAACTTTGCTATCTGTGATAGCACATCCGTTACAGAGGCCTGGGGAGCGGCGGTCTTACTGGTTTTAGCCGCTGGAAGCTCCCTGGACGTTGCATCTTGCATACATCTTTTATGTGAACGTCCGGACGAAGAAGGCCTCGAGTCCCTGGCTACCGGATGGCGTGACCTGGTCGCCGAGGAATCCCTGGTCGGCGAAGCTGACTGTAATTCACTGGTCACGTAGCCAAGATGCGGTCGAGTGTGCTGCTGAGAGGATATGGAAGCCTTATAGGTAGCCTCGGCGGACTGCCTATATACCGGAGCATTCCGAGCGGTGGACGTATGCTCCGACTGCGTAACATTACGGACTACAGCATCTGGTCCCAGATGCTGTTGTATGAGAGAGGGACCTCTCTCGCTTGCAGCCCGTGTCGAACTGGACAAGCTAAACACCGGACTGTCAGGCTTCCTCCGATCCATCCTCCTTTCCGTCGTCACTGGGTGTGCACGTGGATGTTTTATAGTGCTCGCAACACCCGACTCTCTGTGCTGGACCGCAACGGATGAACCCGAGTGCTGCCCCATTCGGTGAATGGACGCAACCCCGGTCGAGCTAGCGGACATCAACCCCTTCGGGCTCCTTTCAGGGAACTGACGAATCTCCATGAGCACTTTTGCCGCTAGCTCTTCGCTTGTATGTGACGACGGAGGCACACTTCTGGATGACATCACGGAAACATCACCCTGTTCTTGTTCCTCTGAAAAAGAGAGTGAAACATTAGAGTGACTCTGAGGAGAAAGAACCGGAATGGACCTTTCTCCAGGAACAACATACCGTGACACACGTTTCCAACGTTTTTCATCCCATTTGAAACACACAGAACAAAGATCAGTGCGAGTACAGAGAGAACAATTAATACAGAGATCATGAGAATCATAGGAAGACTTCCTCCTATTACAATTTGAACAATAATCATTCATAGTGAAATGTAAACAATCAAAGTACTCGCACTAATCCTTGAAAATAAAGATACATAATACAGCAATCCATTATATTCATTAATAGATAATGATCTGAAAAGAAAAAATTTTTTTTTTTTTTTTTTTAAGAATCCAAAAAAAATTTTTTTCAGAAGAGCCCAAGTTCCCAACGGGAACCCTGAGCCCAATGGATCCCAAAAAAGCCTAAGTGTGGACAAAAATTTAAATTCATTTTGAAAAAAATTAATGAGACACTTACGGACAATAATAATGTATCTTACTATGGATAAGAGATGCAGAAGACAAAAAATCACTATCAGCAGTAACTGTTGTCAACCTAAGCAAAAGTGTCAACAAACCGGAAACATGACTCCAGGCACTGAAACAAACATGGCCCGAAATCAGTCACCAATTAAAACACTATCTGATGCAAAACAGAGGCTTCCAGAGAAGAAACTGTAGAACATCAGATGGTAGATGCAGGCCAAAACGCCTAAACACCCCTAGGGTGAGGACGTAAACATGGGGAAAAAACAGAAATAAATCTGTTACCAAGCCAAAACTCCCAAGAAATTTTTAGTAATAAACATTACAAAAAATTAAGCCAAAACATGGGAGAAAAGCTAGGGGGGGAATAAGGAAGGTAGAGAGGAAACACTGATCAAACAATGGTACTTCATAGCAAGAATGATAACATCAGGGCCATGCCTTGAAAAAAGGCAACTAGAAATAATTTCATAAAATAATTATAAGTTACAGCCCTGAACATTTTCTTGCACTAAATATTTTCCTCTCCTCCTAATGTATCCTCTTTATTTCCACCATTTCACTCATGAATATGTGTCTGGCATCATGAAAATTGAGATTTGGAAGCACAAATAACAGAGAAGTGTGACTGTTTTGAGGGCCAAACTAAGAATGATAATTGGCGCCAATTTCGGGACTTCCTCGACACTGCGCATGCGCAGAGGAGTCGATGTATGGAGGGCCATATAGGACATGTATTTTTCGGTTTTTGATGCAAATTTTGGGGATTGGGGGGGCAAAATTTGTGTTTGGCCCTGAATTAAGGAGATTAGCACCAGCTAAGTCTGGGTCATTGGTACAGTATAAAAATACTGATTTTTGCATCATCGGTACAAAATGACCGCTGGCAGCCATATTGAATTTCGGACCACACCTAAAAACACTCGTTCCCGTCCCAGGGTCATAACAAAGGTACACAAGAAGTTTCGTAAAGATCGGTTCATAAATACGACCTCTAGCCCGAGCCATAGCCAATTGTTGACGTACGGACAGACGGACAGACGGATGGACAGACGGACGACGGGCCATGACAATAGCTCAAATTTGACTTCGTCAAAGTTGAGCTAAAAATGAGCCTTGGCACCCTTCAGATTGACCATTGACCATATACCCTCTGGATAATTTCAAAGTTACTTTCGGCGTTTTGCAAGGGTCATTTTTGGCCCTTGTAAAATTAGAATTGAGAGAGCTGACGAATGCGATCGCACTCACACCTGTTATACTCTGTTAAAAGTTTAATGCCTTTCTCAATGACATATGGTTCAACGAAGACATCCCCCGTGGGAACCCTGGGAAGTGAGGAGTGTTTTTTTTACTATGGTAAATATGATCTGTTCCACTGGTAAAATAGGACCCAGTCACATATGCTTGGGTTGGAAGTCCTCTAACATGGGCAATATGGGTTATAAATATTGACTAAACTTTACTTGACTTCATCTCCATGTTGTGGTCATGATTAGCAGATGTGCATAAATATGTGACCTTAAACACCAATAAATAAATAAATAAATACAACCAGGGACCGATCAGGACTATTTAAAATACGCTCTAGCCTCGGAGCCTATTTTTTCAATTCAAGCGCCAGATTTCAATTTACGGAGTCACACTGCTGTTTGTAACACACACTGCAAGTATGTAATAGCTCTCATCATTTTCATTTAGTACACTATACAAACATTAATCTTCACTGTGGTTTCTGTTCAAGTCTTGGCTGCCTATTTAGGCAGCCAAGACTTGATCAGAAACCACAGTGAAGATTAATGCTTGGTAATTAAGACTTGAAGTATTAACTTAAGCACTCTACAACAATGATAAATGATAATCATATATATAATACATGTAAGAGTGTCTCTCTCGATTATCCATCGAAAGAATATCAAAATATGATCTGAGAAGTTACGCGCCAACTGAGAAGCCTATTTCTGAGATTTAAGAGCCAGGTCCTGATGTTTCAGAACCAAATGCGCACTGGCAACGAAGGCATATAAGATTATAAGGAGTTTTTAATTAGAAAAAAACAGATACAAACCCTAAATAAAGTAAGAAAAAATAACCATAAATGACGAATAATACCATTTAAAATTTATATTTTCCGGTTGTTTGGAAAAAAAATTCAAACAAACTCATGAGCCAAATATTTTTGATTATCATATAAATCCCCATGGGAATCATGGGAAGTGAAGCCGTGCTTGATTATTGCGGCAAAAGATAAAATTAACAAGTGGGATGTTACATCCCAACGCTCACCTACATTCGTGCTTGATAATGTCGTTCCAATGTAACATGCCTAATATTTAGTTAATATAAATCATTAACCCTTTACCCAACGTTAACGGCCAAAACCGGCCAGCGCTATTCTCAAAAATCGCCAATTAATTTTCAAAATATCTTCATTTTTTGTCTCAAAAACATAGGTTATGACCCCTCGTTGGAACGAGCTCGTCGAGCTCGTTCCAACGAGGGGTCATAACCTATGTTTTTGAGACAAAAAATGAAAAAAATTAATTATTCAAGAATTTTTTTTGCAAATGTCGTCTGCTTTTCATGTTAGGTAAAGGGTTAACTGGGCATCAAATGATTAATGTGGTTTATGTGATGGCTTTGGAAAGTCTATATTTCTGCATTTATTATATATCAATTCAACATAGAATCATTGGATATAAAAGCATTTTTTTCTTTTAGAAATGTTTATGATTAAGAATATGAATCGTGAGGCCAGATATTAAATCATCAATAAGAATTAGGAAAGGCTTTCATAAATCACTGAAATTGTAATTGAAATACATTCATTGGTTAAAGAGGAGTTGCGGAAAAACATTCGTTCAAGAAAGTGACTATAAGTCCCAACAAAAATACATCACATCAACAACTAAAATAAGCCTTAATGTTACTAGTAACAATTATGAGAATGTATTAAATAATAAAAAAAAAAAAGTTAAAATTTTTTTTTTTTAAAGAAAGTGAATATAAGTCCCAAAAATCCCCCTCAAATTCCTCAAATATGCATGTAATAAGGGCGCAACGTTACCGCAATGTAGTTCAGTAACCCATGCGTACAATATCAATTGCTTGGAAAGACACATAGAAACAGAACTCACCTTAACACAAACTTTTAGAACTTAAAATTGAGTAAGTCAGAGAAAAACGTGAACATTGTGACTGAAAAAAAGAAAAGAAATCAGTTAAATTTCTGCATACAGTAGGGTTAATATCTACAGTTGTTATTGAACTGAGAAAATAAACAGTAATGAGAGGTGAAGGCACCACAATCTGCACAAAAGCTGACTTTAACGCAAATTCTTACAACACCTAAACGCTAATTCTTACAACACGTTTTGGCAGAAAATCAGCCTCAAATTCCTCAAATATGCATTTAATGAGGGTTAAATATTACTGCAGTGGAGTTCAGTAACCCAAGTGTAGAATATTAATCGCCTGGAAAGACACACAGAAACACAACTCACCTAAACACAAAGTTTACAAAGTTTTACAACTTAAAATTTACTAAGGCCGAGAAAAACATGAAAATTTTGACTGAAAAAAAAGAAAATTTCCGTTAAATTTCTGCATACAGTAGGGTTAATACCTACAGTTGTTATTGAAATATGAAAATCAACAGTAATGAGAAGTTAAAGCAGCACAATTTGCACAAAAGCTGACTTTAACGCATATTCTTACAACACCTAAATGCAAATTCTTACAACTTTTGGCAGAAAATTTTAGGTGAAATTTTGAAAAAAGTCGTAGTATCAGGGTTAAATACTGTTCTGATAGTCCCCTACAACCTACATATGCAATATCAAAGGCCTGAGCCCACTGATCTTTCAGAACTCACCTTAACACAAACTTTTAGAACTTAAAATTTACTAAGTCCGAGAAAAACATGAAACTTTTGACTGAAAAAAAAGAAAATTTCCATTAAATTTCTGCATACAGTCGGATTAATACCTACAGTTGTTATTGAAATATGAAAATCAACAGTAATGCGAAGTTAAAGCACCTCAATCTGCACAAAAGCTGACTTTAACGCAAATTCTTACAACACCTAAACGCTAATTCTTACAAGTTTTGGCAGAAAATCAGCCTCAAATTTCTCAAATATGCATGTAATGAGGGTTAAATATTACTGCAATGGAGTTCAGTAACCCAAGTGTAGAATATTAATCGCTTGGAAAGACACATAGAAACACAACTCACCTAAAAACAAAGTTTACAAAGTTTTACAACTTAAAATTTACTAAGTCCGAGAAAAACATGAAAATTTTGAGTGAAAAAAAAAGAAAATTTTCGTTAAATTTCTGCACACAGTAGGGTTAATACCTACAGTTGTTATTGAAATATGAAAATCAACAGTAATCAGGGGGGGGGGGGGGGTCTTCCAAAAAATTCCGGACACAAGGCCTAAAATATTTTTTTCCACCTTTTGACCACCACCCACCCACCCACGTGCAAAAAAAATATTTTTTTCCTCTGACCACTTGGACACCTACCCCACCACCTATATTTTTTCAGTGTATCACCATAGTGGCACCATAGTGGGTAATGAAAAATTATTGCACTGAGCTTCCAGTTGTCAATCCTTGCCTTAATTTGAATCCTAATCTACTGTCTAAACTAATTATGTACACATCAACCAGCATCAACAGAAGCATTTAGATTTCACTAAAGAAAATTGTTATGAACTCCTTTGTTATCAAGCACGCATTTGTTTTTATTGGGAAAAATTTCTTTGTTATTTTTTGTTGAGAGAAAACTTTCGAGGAACTGATTGATTCTTGAGTTGGAATTGGTGCTGAACCTAATATTACCCAGGATTGTTTCATCCTGATAACTGTTTTTTTTCACATCTTTATGTTCTGGTGGTTCTAATACCTGATGACAGAACTTTCAGTTGAGCATTTGTAATTCATGCATTTCAATAATATGCCTATATACAGTATGGCATGGAGACCCTGGAACATTTTCTCTTCGAATGCCCACAGTATATACCTCATAGAATAAAATTTACTGGAAGAATAATGTAGAAGTGGGGTGAAGAAACAAAGGATAGATGGCTGAAGGGGGACACGAGGGAGAGGGTAGGAATGCTTATTGAAGAAATTGAAAAAGAGGAAGTGAGGGACACTATTAAGCAGTTTATATCTGAATGCTGGGAGGAGAGGAGGGGAAGAGGGGGTGGGGTGCAGGGGGAATGGTGGCCTTCTCTTATGAGGACCGCGACAAATCAGCGGCTGGCCAAAGAGTTATTATTATTATTATAGTGTATACTTGCATATTATTGAAATGCATGAATTACAAATGCTGAACTGAAAGTTCTGGCCTCAATGCTCTCATAATAATTATCATTCATGTGTTAAGTTCCGAGACTGAAGAAACAGTTTAAATTTAGTGAAGAAGTTTTAATTTTAATGACTACAGGCTAAGTGTCTAGGCTTGAGGTTTCGGCCAATTGTCATTACTCAAAAGATAGTAGATAGCGTAGGAAAGCTGAAAATCTGTCACCTAACACTATTGTAATCTCACTGTCCGTCCTGGTCCGTCTCCGAAAAAATGTCAGCATTGATTTCTGCATATAACAGCATATAATGTAAGAATTAGACTATTTTTGTGAACATCAAATAGAGGATTAAAATAATCTTCTTTTGCTGCATAGTATTATTCTCAGCTACTCATCTATATACTCTGGCTCAGTCAGGGGCAGTTTTCAATTCAAATATTAACTGTAACTTTTGTTTCATGTTTTCACAAGATAGCCAGACAAACCCTCTGTGAAAACCCTGGTAATATCACTATGAGCTTGAATTAAGTAAGTGGGGTTTTATATCAAAGATGCACAGTGTGAGAATTTTCATTAGTTTCAGGTTAAAAGAGCTCTACTCAGAGAAACTGGGCATTTAGATTATTTTCCGTAATTTTTTTACATTATTTTAGATGTTCTGCTAAACACATTGCTACTCCTTGTAAAATCCAAATTGTGCCGTGATGATTCAGCTATGGAAATTATGTTAACCATTCCCAAATTAAAATTCATAAATTTCCACTGATTGTTTTTAGTCAAACTGGAGTACACAATTCTTTAATTCATCTAATTTAATTTACAAAAAAGAGAACAAATCCCCTAATCAGCCTAGTGGGGCCTTATTCACTAACCCTACCTGACAAACAGGTGCCTATTAGACTACTAAACAACAATATAGCCTTGTTATGTGAAAATAATAATAATTTGAAAAAAAAAACCCAGGAAAAAAATTGCAACTCCAGGAAAAAAGGTGTTTTGGTCCCCATCCGAGCACCCACCCACCCCGGCCTTGTGTCCGAAGTTTTTTGGAAGACCCCCCCCCCCCCCCCTTGCAGTAATGAGAAATTAAAGCAGCACAAGCTGCACAAAAGCTGACTTTAACACAAATTCTTACAACACCTAAAGTTTAAACGCAAATTCTTACAGCAACTTTTGGCAGAAAATTTTAGGTGAAATTTGGAAAAAAGTCGTAGTATCAGGGTTAAATACTGTTCTGATAGTCCCCTGCAACCTACATATGCAATATCAAAGGCCTGAGCCCACTGATGTTTGAGAAATTAACCTTAACATTAAATCTTACAATATTGGACACGCCGGACGCCGACGCCCGAGGTTATGACAATAGCTCACCACATCTTACAGATGTAGGTGAGCTAAAAATAGGACCTAGTGACCAATCATTGATGCCACTGTCAAATGGGTATAAACGATCGGCTACACTTGACTTTATATCCATGTTGCAGTCACGATTAGCCTTGGTGCAGAAACAGGTGATCTTAAATACAAATAAATATATTTAGATAAAAACCATCTTCAAAATACTATATGTACATATGCATCGCAGCATGTAATTTTTTCACTAGGCATGGTAAATTTTCGAACAACTGAGACTGATTTTAAAAAAAACACACCCACCAGCCATCTCCCTGACCTTGTAAATGGGAAGGGTCGGGTTGGGTTGGGATTGGTAACTGTTAGGTTGCAGTTGACTAACAGGCTAAATTTGGTCAAAAACTTGGTTTCATGTGGTAAAGGTCTAAACCTTCCTTGTGAAAATCTGGCACTTTTCATATTTTTTCAATCCAATCTTGCAATAAACAAAATGTGAAACTGACCACTTACCAAAACACTCAAATTTTTTTCCAGATTCGAGTGTGGGGGGGGGGGGGGGGGGGGGGCTGCAGCACCCCCTCTCAGCCCAAATACACATATGCACCTGCTGTTAAATTTAACTGCAAATAATGAATTAAAGAATTTAACTGCAAATAATGAATTAACCCCCTGCACTCTGATGTTGAGAATACTCGACATCTCCCCCACTCTAAGCCCCACCACACCTCCCTGTCATCCATGGTTATCCCCCCTGTGTTGTCAGAAATTCAGCAATTTAGATTTTGGTTGACAGAGCTCCAATTGAGCTCTGTCAACCAAAATCTAAATTGCTGAATTTCTGACAACACAGGGGGGATAACCATGGATGTCAAATCAGACGTTTCGTCATCAGAGTGCAGGGGTTCAAGAATTATTTGAATTGTAGAAACTTGAGAACAATACAGCTAAATGTGCACATCATGGGCTACCACACCAGATAAAATACCCTGTGGCCCTTGATGTTCACATTTGATGTAGGATTATCATTAGCCCTCGGGCTCAAGTTTATACTAGACTGGCAAGAATAGCTAGGCCCCAGTTGATGAATGCCCATCCACTCAGTCAGAGGGACAGTACCTAATCACTCATTGGCATTAGTCTGGCAAATTGTGGCGATTTATACTAATTTTAAAGGATGCCTAATTTTAAACCTAAGTCCTTACCCATGTCCATGTCAGAGAACAAAGTCAGGCCTGGCATTTTCAGGAGAGCGATTTATTCGCTTGCCATTACAGAAATTAGGGAGGGCAAAAACTAGCCCTCCTGGCCTCAAAAAATACATATATACAGGGTTAAAAAAAATGCCTGAACGATAGTTTTTGTTTTAACGGGACCTATTTAACGTTCTCGCTATTTTTTAGACTGCCACATTACTTATAACATGCAATGATCATTCAGGTTTTTTCAGAAACAAATAGTTCATTGAACAACCATAACTTTTGTATTTACAGACTATTGATTGCACTTTACATTCAGTCTGGCACATATAAACATGCAAAAGAGCATTGCAATAATATTATGGCTTGTAGTACTAACAAGAAAACATAATTTTCATTCTTTAATTTATCGCTGCATTCAATTTCAAACAAAAAATACACCCACTGTAACAATGTAATACATGTTTATAAGTAAATGTGAAAATGGGTCCCGCAAAGAAAATGGGTCCAACAAAAAAAAATTGCAGGACCCATTTATGGGTCCTGTAGATTTTCAATTTTTTTAACCCTGAAATAACATAATGATTACCCCAACAGCATATCCTAATACCCACAACATTTTAGATCTCTGCTACATTAATGGTCTCTGTAAGATGGTCACACTGCCCCTCCCACACAGACTACCTTGTTAGCAGCAACAAATAAAATGAACAAAGCCCACTAGGCAGGATTCATTAATGTTAAAACTTCATTTTGTCTCTTTTCAGCTGTTGAAAGCTCATGGTGTCAGGAGAGCTGGAATTGCTCCCCAAGGCCACGACATGAGAAGGGAGTGAATTTTACCCCACCTGCATTTTTAAGAATACCAGGCCTGCAAAATGTTGGTTACCACTGGTTATTACCATTTAAAATTTTCTTAGCATTTGACCCTTTTTTCCTTTTTTTTCACAAATAAAGTTAGTGCAATACGAATGCTGCTACATTGGACTGGGTCATTCAAGATTCAAGGGTTTTTAAATTATATCGCCATTATCGGATAGACCTCACTTCAACCTTTCAGTTACGAAAACATTGTAGTTTGTACACATCAGTAATTGTAACTATTGATTGGCCGTGTGAATAGTTTCATTTCCGAACAATAGTCAACTGGAAAATTATCAAAATGCCCCAAACAAGATTATTTTCGTTAACATTTTGAGTAAACACAAAAACCAGGATCAGCAAAGTTCCGACCAGGTAAAAAAGTAAAAGTGTACAACGAAATAAGGCGAGGGATTCAACGATTGTAAAAAAGATCTTTCTGAGAACCTGTGGAAACTTAATCCCAGCTCTTTCGAGGCTTTTGATCCTCTCCGCATGGTACAACCAATTGCAGCACACGTGTCCGGCATGTTTTTGTGCTTTTCCGGCAAAAAAAAGTATAAGAATGAAAAGAACGAATATGTCTTCTTCTTCTTCTTATGAAATCCCAGCGTTGATTTTTCGCTGCACCTCCTAAATGGAGTAAGATAATTTATGTACAATGATTGTTTCTTAATAATTATATTTGATTTTGTTTCAATTAACTCATTCTGCTGTGATCCTCCATCAGAGTTGCTGATCTATGTTGATGAAGGTTCATGATATATAATCTGGACCAGTATTCAATTTTTTGTATTAAGGTGTAATTTAAGTCTAACAGTTCAGTAACACTATCACAGGAACAGTCAAGTATGAGTTGCGTAAGAAGAGCAGGAGTGTGAGTGATTGAGTTGAAAGCAGGAACGGGAATAAGAGACTGGAGTTTTATCAGAGCTGAATCTGTACACTTTTTTATTACCGGGTAAGTGCATGTAGTTAGCAGGTGTTCAACATTTTCAACCTCTTTGTTGCACATCTTACAGATCGGACTTTCATTGTAATATGCTGCTCTGTTGTTCTGCATGGTATATACTCCCACTAGCATTCTTACTTTGACCACAGCTCGTTTTATGTCTTGTACATTGTTTTTCACAGTTGACCATACATGATGAGGATAACCAATGTTGATTGATGAAGAATTCAAATATCTGAGTGATGTTTTACTTGTTATTTCAGTTTTGATTTCTTCCTCCCAGTAATTATCAATATGTGCATTGATCATTTTTTTCCATTCCATCTTTTCTGGTGGTGATTCAAGGATATCAAAAGCTGATGGTAGATTATACCTTGATAATATCTTCCTCACCATGGAGAACCAGCTATCAGACTTTAAATCTTTCATCGATAGTTGACGCTGAGCTATCTCTCTCTCAACTGAGTTCTTTCTCCTGCATATATTACCAAATAGTGATAACATTTTCTTGTGAATTAAGGCTTCGACTGGAATAACACCAAGAAGACCATATACTGCTGCAGTGGCGGTCCGAGTTGGTAGTGACTGTAGCTGCTTCAACGTCTTTCTCTGAAACAATTCCAATTGTTTGATATCTGCTGAAGATGAAGATAATGATTCCATACCATACAATATTCGAGGCAGGATGAAAATTTTCCAGATGTTAACAGAAACTTGTGGGTTTAGTCCATCAGATCCATGTAGCCCAGCTCCCATCAGGGCATAAATTGTCTTTCTCCCTTTCTGAATTCTTGAATCCACATCACTTTTGCCATCAATTCTTCTTCCAATTCCCAGATGGACAACTGATTCAACATTTTCAATAATTTTGGATTCAAATTCAAATGATTCACCAGTAGGAGCATATCTTGATGGATGGTACGTAGATACAGTGCTCTTGGTCGAATAACATAACTCAGAATAAGCAGACGATGTTTTTGCCCTGACTAGCAATGGCGTCCAAAAAGCAAGGAGTTTGTCACGTGACTTCCATTCTAGTCTTTATATCTGATTTCTATGGGTGAACGGAAAAAAGCCCTGATGGAGAAAAGCCCGAAGGAGAAAAGCCCTGAAATTGCATCTGAGGAGGAAAGCCCTGGTCCATTTTTGCATGGAGTGGAGAAAAGCCCTGATTCATTTTTTTTCATATTTTTTTATTCATTATTTTTTTATATGAAATCACATATTTTAATCATTGTTTTCCTTTTTTTTTATTTTTTTACTGTTTTGCCTGTTTTTTGTACAGTAATCACCTTTTATGTCTAGTTTTTCCATTCTTTGTGTGATTTTTATTTTTTTAATTTCCTTTCACTTTTATTTTAATTCAGGTAAAAGCTGCAATGGACTTTGGCTTGGCTCATATGTTTACAACAATAACATTAATTAATTCGCAAACGTGGACGGTGGTAGTCTAAGACAAGTGAACAGCAGAGGGATGTTTTGATAATATTTTTGAATTTCTAAACACAATGAGCTGTGTTTACAACAATTATATTTGGTAATTGTTTTGCAAACATTGACAGTACTGAAAGGTAATTTAAACAGATAAGAGGCAATTTATTCTCCTGCTGCTTTGTTTTAAACAGGAATCATTTACAAGTAGATTCTTAACAAAACAACAGAAAAATACACTTCATTAGATGTAAGTAAATAAAATTTTAAATGTTCAAATTTCTATGTGTCACAGAAAAAGTTAAAAAATAAATAATGGATGTAGTTCCGTTTTTTTTTTTTTTTTGTTTTACGACCCTGTTGACTCCAAGTGGCAACCACTACGTACAAAAATATCAATTCAGACGGGTCTCCCTATTTAGCGACAAGAAGCGACAAGAAGCGTCAAGAAGCGACAAGAAGCGTCAAGAAGTGCCAAAATTCCTATATAGCGTCAAGAAATTAAAAATAATAATTTATAAAGTACTTTTTATCCCTTTCCTAATTGTTTTTAATTTGTTTTTAATTTTTACAAATTGTGTATGTTGTCGCCCTTGTTGCTAATGTTATGATGATTTTTAACTACTTTAATTATTCTCTCTCTCTCTCTCTCTCTCTCTCTCTCTCTCTCATATACACTCTCTCTATCTCATTTTTCTTTGGATCCAGCTATAACTTTGTAGTTTGCATATAAATTATTTGATGACCGCGGTTATTGTGATTGGACTTGGATAAGTGTCTGATCACAGCGGCTGTTAGAATTGTTTAACCTTAATGTTTTCACAACACTTCTCTAGTTAACTGTGTGATGACTGTGTCATCAAATGACAGATGATCAATGGAATTACATGGCTCTAATCCAGCATAATAGATCAGAAAAATCACACTCAATTTGTTTATTCAGTTATAACCCACACTCGAGTATAAATTCAGCATCGACTTTGTGTTCTTCGGACATTGATCATTCACACTTGAGACCTCGGACACCATGGATGTTACAGTAGTAACAACCAGTGCGGAGATCCACAATGGTGGGAAATCGGCAGACAGTCACGCAACGGAAACGATACCGGCGACGCCAACATTCACCACTGACGGTGGTGTATCTTTTGCCGACAAGGTAAGAGCCCTTTCTAAACAACCTCAAAAGGATAATACGGCCAAACACCGGACGAATAAACAACCACATCAACCGCTGCAAAACCCCTGCGTAGTCGTCACAAGGGTTCCCACAAAGATCAATGATGGGGATATTGATGAAGCCCTGTCGGGATACTCGTGGGGGAGACTAATATCTAAGACTACAGGCAACCCTACGTGGAAAATTAGAGTAAAATGCCCCAATAGAGCCATAAAACTTAACTTCATTAACAAAGGTGTTTGTATAAACGGACAAAAATATGAGACTGAGGAGTATCGTGTTTTGCCTCAGCCCACACAATGTCATAAATGCCAGAAATTTGGCCATATGTCGAACAGATGCAAAGGAGAGTTGCGTTGCATGAAATGCGGCGAAAAACATATAACAAAGTCGTGCAAGGTTTCAACACTGAAATGCCCAAATTGTAACGGGCAACACCCAAGCAATTATCGGGGGTGTCCCCACTACAAAAAAGTTAAAACCGACATAGAACTCAAAGCTATTAATGTCAACAGCGTAGAAAACTCAGCCTCTCCACATTCGATGTGCAGCCTAATGGCTGGTTCAATTTTTAATATAATGAACAAACACTTCGACGTCAGTCTTTCCGACATATGTAAAGAAGTTGGGAAAACAGCATCCAAATTATATCGAACTCAAATTTCTTCCTCGCTAATAGAAGCCGCCATAAATAAAATATAAATCACACCCACAACACGTTAACTAGTAAAATTACGTCAGGTACTGAACACCTATGGATAAGTTGAAAATAATTCAGTGGAACGCTCGAAGCGTTAACTGCAAAAGCTCACAGATGTCCGATTACTTCACCAACGTAGATGTAATTGGTATCAGCGAAACATGGTTAAAGCCAAGTAAGACATTTTTGCTAAGTGGATTCAACATCATTAGACGAGACCGTCCCACACAACGTGGAGGCGGAGTCGCTCTACTCATAAGGCAGGACTTAAAATATAAAACGATATCAAGCGATCATCTCAACGCAGAGGTGATTGCCGCTGAGATTGAACTAGATCATAAAAAAGTTGCCGTAATCTCATATTATAATGAACCAAAAAAAACAGTTGACAGCAAAGTCTTTGAATTCTTTGTGAAAAATCACAAACACTGTATTTTCTTAGGTGATTTCAATGCCAAACATCAGGTTTTCGGATGCAATAAAACGGAGCCCAATGGCGACGCTCTCTTCAATATCATCGAACAATTTGATCTTTTTGTATTAAATAACGACCACGACATTACTCACGTCAGTAACAACACCCTCCACCAATCCGACATCCTTGACCTAATTATAACCAGTAAATCACTAACTAATCAAATGCAAGACATATATGTGGGGGACGATGATTTAGGTAGCGACCACCTGCCTGTTCATGCTACATTACACGGTTGCAGCGGACCCGCAAGATACCCCACAATGAGGAGGAGGAATCTATCCAAAATTGACTGGGACCTCTTCAGAAAAATAATTCAGGTTAAAATAAACAAAAACGACCCAATGAATACCTGCGAGCGCGAGCAAGCATGTACCAATCTCAGTGAAGTCATTAACAACACTCTTGATGAGATTTGTCCCAAACAGACAGTTAAACCGCGGGCCAACAGAATAACTGAAACCACACTCCAAATAATAAAACAAAAAAGAAAGGCCTTCCGTGCATACAAATCAGAAAAACTTCCAACTAAAAAGGTCGAACTTAAAGCCGTGTATAATCGCCTCCACGGCGAAGTTAAAAAAGCAATAGCAAACGACAATCGCGTGAGATGGAAAAAAGCAACGGAAAATCTAAATGGACTCAGGGAGACTAAAAAGTTTTGGGATACTTTTAAAACCCTTACTAGACAAAAACATAAAGACGCCAACAGTAAGGCACTAAAGATCAACGATGGAACTATGGCCCTGGATCACAAGGCGAAGGCTAGCGCCTTTGCTGAGCTCCTTAAGAAATATCATCGTCCACATGAGGGCGATAGGTTTGATGACGAGTTCAAAGAAAAAGTAAACAAATTTGTTCAAGACAACAAGACAACGTTTAACGATGCCAACTTCAGCCAAACGCCCGAGGACGGGGATGGCCTTGAACTCACGGAACCGATAAGCAAAGAAGAAGTGGCTAACACAATTAAAAAATGTAAGTCTTCTTCTTCCCCAGGAGGGGACGAGGTCTCATACAAAATCCTGAAACAATGTCCCAACACCTTTTTCGGTAGACTCACTAACCTCCTAAACTGCTGTCTCTCTAGTGGATACTTCCCAAAATGTTGGAAAGTAGCTACAGGAGTCATGATACCCAAACCCGACAAGGATTTGAGCAACCCAGCTAATTACCGCCCAATCAGCCTACTCAGCTGTATTGGAAAAAATTTCGAACGGATTCTCACGACTAGACTCCGCAGCCATCTCGAATCAATCAGCTTTTTCAACAAGTGGCAAAGGGCATACAGGAGCCAAAGAGAGGGAATAGAGCATGTTTATAGACTGGTAGATTATATGAAAACGGCGTTCAGTCAAAATGAAATAGGAACCGCGCTATTACTCGACGTAGAAAAAGCGTTTGACTCTGTCTGGCACAATGGCATGAGATACAAACTAGCTAAAATGGGGCTACCTACCAAAATTCTAAGGATCATATCATCATTTTTATCTGATCGAAAAATCAAAGTGAGAGTCAACCGCGAAGTGTCAGCCGAGGTAAAACTCGAAGCGGGCACTCCACAGGGTTCGGTCCTCAGCCCGCTTCTATTTATAATATATGTGAATGACATTGACAAACTAGGGAAGAACCATGTTGAGCTATTTCAATTCTCAGACGACAAAGGAATGTGGACGGCCAGTAAGTCTGGAAACATAATACAAAACCGCCTGCAGGATACCATCCGCGACCTGCAAGACTGGTGCGCTCTGTGGCGCATCAAGCTAAATGCCACGAAAACACAAAGAATCACATTCTATAAAAAACAAAGGAAAAAGCCTGTCCCTAATATTGAGCTTAAGCTTTACGATCATAAACTTGAAGCTAGTAATGAGGCAAAGTTTCTGGGATTCAACCTGGATAGCAGTCTCAGTCTAAACAATCACATAAACTCAGTCACCATCAAAGCCACTAAACGCATCAATTTCCTGAAAATGATCAGAGGTAAAAATTGGGGAGCCAATAAAGAAATTCTCCTCAATCTTTACAAATCATATATACGCCCAGTACTAGAGTATGGGGCCATAATAACAAGTGACCTGAATAAAACCAACATTGAAAAACTACAACGGGTCCAAAATCATGCCTTGCGCGTAGCTCTGCGCAAGCCCACGTGGACATCGATAAAACAACTTCACGAGATAGCAAAAATAGACACTATAGCAATGCGCTTAAAAGATCTTCAAAGCAAAACTCTAAATAGACTTCAAGACAGCGAATTAATAATAGAACTCAATGCGCATCGCGTCCTCAATAGGAAAACTAAATAATCTGGGGCATGTCTATCGAAAGGGTTAAAGATTACATCATTGTGATGGGGTGAGCCAGTTATTCTGTGACCTAAATTTAGAACTGGCTGCGGGTGACACGATACGCACGAAAGCTTGCCTCTGTTACCAGTGGGAGTTGCAAACAGCGAGGAAAATCTCCACCTGCTGCCGGGTCTCCCCTCCTTGAGATATAAATCTCGGGGAAAAAATGCTGGCTTCGCCATCCAAAAGGACGGAAAAGGTGTAAATTAAAAACCGAATTGCTCTAATTTCCAGCTCTCTATCTTTTCTCCCTCCTCTATCTCATCAGACACACGACCAAACTGAATGACATACTATGAGGGATTGAAACAATCCTCAAGCAAAGATGTGCAGAAAACCTAACAAGACCAAGGCAAGGATTGAAACAATCTTGCCAGCAAACAGCCCTTTTAAGGGCTTTTTTTTGGGGGGGGGGGGGGGTGGAGGTCATTTGGAATTCCCGAAGGATAACCAGATACCTCAAAATCACATACGGCATCCTATCTCCCAGAAGGCTTGATGGATGACTCCCGGTTTTTTTCAAACTAAACTGTTGGAGCTTTCTCCATTCCTTTTTTGTAACCGCTATGGTCATATACCGGGGCCGCTACCAAACCGGCGTTGCTGTTTGGTTTTCTTTTTTTCCTTTTCCCTTAAAATTGCCATCGCACAACATTATATTCTTGCTCGCCACCATGGTGGGACTCAAACCTCTACCATCGCCAAGCTGGAACCGAATAGAGCCCACTCTCCAATAGTCTTAATGGCTTTGAGGGTTTGGTCTTTGACAATCTATCACTCCAATGCAAACTGCCAGGAATTCTAACCGCGTGCATACCCCTTCAGACCCCATTTGAGGCAATAGGAAAGCTAGGCCTGTGTGATCCAAGATCCAAGTGAAATAAAATAAGGCTAACCGGGTCGCAAGGGATTTGTAAATCCCACATCGTCCCTGCGCGCCTTCGGCGCGCTAAAACCTTTCATTCATTCATTCACACTTCTGACTTCAGAGCGTGAGCATCGCGACTGACATGGAAATACCAGCTAGACTAGAGAAAGCCATATCAGCTCTGGGCGTCTCTTGTCCAATCTCCTGGACTATCCAGGAAAAAGGCAAGAGCGTCCAACTGACCTTGGATTTCATCATTGAAGAGAACAACACACCACCCTCTTCGGGGAGAGGTAGTACCTTTGGAGAGAGGATCCCCTCTCCCACTGGTCCTCACCCGAAGAGGCTCGGAGGCCCTGAAAAGAGAGAGAGGAAGAAAAAGAAGAGCCCTTCGACCAAGCGCAGGAGCGCCCTGCGCCTGGAGGCCTTCCGGAATAGGAAGAAAGAGGTGAGCGAGAGGATGGAGGTCCTGGAGGCAGCTGCCAGTTCCCCTCCTAGTCCCACTAGTACACCCAACCAACTGCCAGCTCCTGAGCCGGTACTGTTGGATGAGGAACGTCTGGTGGAGACTGAGGAGGAACCGGAGGTTGCCTTTTCACCACCTCCCACTCCTCACTCCCCACTTCCTTCTCAACCGGACAGCCCGGGTGAGCCAATCACAGAAATACAGCCACCATCAAAGACCCAAGGATAAGGAGAGCATTAGAGTTGGCCCAACGAGAACTTGAGTTGGGGAAACAAGCCGTCGCCGAAAGCTGCGCGTCCAGGGAAAATTCAAAAAAGACACTAGACACAATCGAGCCACTAAACTCTGCACCACTGCCAGCCATATCACCAAGCCAACCGCCACCTAAGAAAAAGAGCCGGAAGAAGCCTAGACGGGGTTAAGCCACCTCCCTCCTTCCTTTTCCTCCTCCACTGCGCCTTGACATCCTACAACAACAACAAACAGCTAACGAGGGTCGAAAGGGACTTGTCCTCCAAATCGTCCCTGCGCGCCTTCGGCGCGTCAAACCATTTCGTTCTCTTCTGTTCTTCGGATTCTTCCAAAAGTACTCAATCTGTACGGTTGTCGGAATCTCTCTAACAGTGTAATTCACACGCTGTATTATTACTCTGTAGTAAATCTTGATATAATCTTGATTGAGAATAAAAACCCTTAGGAACAGGGTCATTTTCCCCTTAGGCGAGGGAAAATTCTGTTGCAATTTTTATTGAAAGTCGGCGTTCGTTGAAAATGGCTTATCCTTGTGTAAAATATATAAAGAAATAAAATTACAGGAAAGTTTAATATATGGTGCTTTATACGGTCATGGGGATTTTGAATTAAACCCGTCCGTTGTCCACTTGCAGTGCTCAAAGGCTCTTTGGCAGGGTAAATCTGAGAAAGAAAAGCAAGCAACTCTGCATAAATTTCTAACTCATGGCGCTAAAAATCCCAAGCAGCCAGAATCTACTACATCAACGGATGGCGCACTCACTATTCCCAAAACGAGTGCTTTTGCACGAAAACCCGGGCAAAGAAAAAGGGTCAGGAGTGAAAAAACGATGTCAACAAAACGACTAAAAACCAAATAAACCTGCCAACTCCTACCACATTGTACACTCTGTATATACTGTATATAAGTTGCAAAAAAAAAAAAAAAAAAAAAAAAAAAAAATGTGGATCCCGGTGTAGAACTACGTCCTCGTCGTGGGATCTGGAAACACGCCGAGATAGGCGTGGCTAAGAGTGGCTAAGAGTTCTATCAACAACGAATATAATATTTCATTTATAAATATATAAATTATAAATATGTAATCAATATTATTTTTAATTTCTTGACGCTATATAGGAATTTTGGCACTTCTTGACGCTTCTTGTCGCTTCTTGTCGCTAGTTAGGGAGACCGATTCAGACAACAATAAACAAATTCTAGAATAACTAAAGATCTTTATTTTTTGTCTCAAAAACAGCTTACAGTCCCTTATTGGGATGAGCTTGATGAGCACGTTCCAATGAGGGGTCATAAGTTATGTTTAGAGAACTGAGACCTCGAAAATCTTCAGTTATTCTAGGATTTGTTTATTAACCAAAGGAAATTGATAAAATAGTCAAAAAAAATTCAACCGGGGCTTTTCTCCACCCCTTGAAAAAATGGACCAGGGCTTTTCTCCTTTGTTGCAAAAATGACCACGGCTTTTCTCCTTAGGGCTTTTCTCCTCCAAGGCTTTTCTCCGTCATTCTTTCTATGGAAGAAACGTACAAGTTTCGGATGAATCAAAGTAAGCTTGAACTGTGCGCCAACTCGTGAAGCAAAGAACTTGTTCCCAAACTGCATAACCAAAAGTACTCATGAAAAAGTTCGGTGTGATGTTTGTGAAAGTATATTTACAGTAATTGTTGCAAGGGATCTATTGATTTATATTTTTCCATCTCTTTTGGTAATATGCATATCAAAATGGATCTGTTCCTTCTCTACAGAGAGTGACGTTTTATTAAAAGTTTGGAGTTTTAGAACTATGTTTTATAGCGGAGGCCTCGATCGGAGAGTCGTAAAGAAAACGGAGTGGTCCCGGTTTAATTGACTCTTTAGAAAAAGAGTTATAAAATACAAAAATAAGGCGGGAAAGATGAAAATGCCATTGCCGAAAGTTCATAAAATCATACACGTATGTGGACTTCATACCATTATATTATCTTTGTGAATTTAAAAAAGTCACTTGTAAAGCAATATAGTTTTCGAGGGAGGTATTCTTTTTCGATATTTTGTTTCTACGACATTTAATGTGCAGTTGTAAAATAAGGAAAATTGGCTTAAGGGCCTATATAAGTAATGAAATTTTGTCTATTTTGAAAATTCTCACCTCTGATATTCCTTCAATTCAAATTAAATATACACAAAATGTACCTCAAAATGAAGGCTGGGATGTATAGAACACGAAACACATGTGTACTCAACTCATAGAGTCGACTGTAGGCATCACTGGTTCCTGGAAGTCGGCTGCCGTATTCGCACCAGAACTGATAATTTAATAATATTTCACGAAAACAACTTGTGGCCAAATGTGCTTTACATATCCAAGAACAAAGCTAGGGGATAAAAGTCTTCAAAACACGGTGACAGAGCTGCATTGGGGAAAATTCCAAAGCCTTTGCTTTTGTTTATGTATGAGTATACTTTCGATTTCCTGTCGACGTCATCGGACAGAAAAAGCATGTAAAAACAACGCCGTCTAAAATCAAATAATGAAACAGATCGCCTTCATACAGTATACTGTTATTAGATTGAGACTGCACAGTTGCCATATCCAATGCAAGCTATCATGATACCTGTTGAAATTTCTTAGAATTACGATTTTGTGTTTCGATGGAAATTCGTGGTAACGAGTGATTTGCGCATGTCTGTCGAGCATGGAAACCATTAGTCTTTGTAAGACTGTTAACCCGGGGCCCTCCTGTGAGGGCCAGGAGGGCCCCGGGTTAACAGTCTTACAAAGACTAGGAAACCATCTTCAATAAAAAATGCAGACAGTGTTGTCCTTTTCCAAAATGCAGTCCTATCGCTGTATTCGAAAGTGTTTTGAATGCCTAGCTTTGTTCTTGGATATATGCAGCACATTTGGCCACAAGTTGTTCTGATGAAATTTTATTTTATCATCAGTTCTGGTGCGAATACGGTAGCAGACTTCCAGGAACCAGTGATGCCTACAGTCGACTCTATGAGTTGATTACATATGTGTTTCGTGTTCTATACATCCCAACCTTCATTTTGATGTATAATTTGTGTATATTTAATCTGAATTTAAGGAATATGAGAGGTGAGAATTTCAAAATAAACAAAATTCCATTACTTATATAGGCCCTTAAATGTGTTTGAAATTCCCAATTCTGATAATATTAATATTCCTTTATCAAAAAATAAATATAGTTTGTAACTTTGTACACAAATTATGCATCAGAAATTGAAGGCTATGATGTTTAGCACATGACAAATATATGCAATCAACTCACAGATTTGACAGCAGGCCCCAATGGTTTCTGGAAGTCTGCTACTGCATTCATAGTACCAAATTAATATTAAATACAATAACATTTCATTTTCAGAACAACTTGTGTCCAAATGTGCTTCAGATTCCGTGCAGATTTTGAAGAACAATGCTAGTAAATCTGTTTGTTTACATTTTGGTCAAAGTCATTGTGGCAGAAAAATCAGATTTTTCAATGGCATTTAAATTCAGTTTCAGATGAGACTGATCACCCTCACACTGCACCTGATGATAAACTGGAAACTGCACTGTTGCCATACTTTCAAGGTATCATGGCACCTGTTTGAATTTCTTAGAATCACGTGATTTGTATTTCAATGAACATTTGTGGTATCGTGTGATATACACACATGCCATGAAACCCTTCTTCAGAAGAAAATGCAGACAGTGTTGGCCTTTCCCCAAATGCAGTTCTGTCACTGCATCGAAAAGTGTTTTGAATGCCTAGCCTTTTTCTTGGATATCTGAAGCACATTTGGCCCGGAGTTATGAAATATTATTTTATTATCAGTTCTGGTATGAATAAGGTAGCAGACTTCCAGGAACAATTGGCACCTGCTGTTGTTAACTCGGTGAGTTGACTGCATATATTTTTTGTGTTCGATACATGTACATCAGTAACTTTCATTTTGATTCATTCATTCATTTTCATTCATTCATTCATTCATTCAGTCCTCTTTGCATCTGCCGGTGCATAAGGCTTCAACAGCTGATCCTCTCTGGTGTCTGTCTTGCACCAATCTCTCTGATGTAGGACTGTCACGATTAATCGATTGTTGATCGGTCACGGCGAAATCGATTAGTATTTTTTGTTGTCGAATAATCGGTAAATTGTACCCCGCTTTAGACGTTTAATAATTAAAAGAAAATTTGATGAAAAAACTATTGTTTCTAAAGGTAAAGAGTTAAGAACATGGATGTTAAACCCCAAGAAGCCATTGGAAGCATTTGTCTTTCAGGTACATTCATCAAAGCTTTGATGTTCTTAACTTTTGAACCGTCTGTGTAATAATCAAGACCGGTCGGCAGTTGCGAAGTTTGCAACTGCCGACTGGTCTTGATTATTACACTGACAGTTCAAAAGTTCAGAACATCAAAGCTTTGAATGTACCTAAAAGAGGATCGTCTTCGTTGTTTACCGGAGGTAGGTCAACTGACTTGAACTTCATTTTTATCGACTTCAAAGGGAGGGAGAGGAGGGGGGGGGCATCTAGGTGCGATTAATCGATTATTTGCAACGATTAATCGATTCCTAAATTAAAAAATCGTGACAGCCCTACTCTGATGTTGCCCATGTCTTGCCTAGTATCTTCATTTATGCCTCCACTGTTCTCGTCCATGTACCTTTAGGCCTTCCCCTGTCCTGCTGGTGAACATCTCAGACCTATTTTGGGATGACTGTTGTTATTCATCCTCAACATGCCTGAAAATAAGCAGTCTGACATTAGCAGAATGAGGTCCCCAGAGGGTGAATTTGATGCTATCCCATACAGTAGGCCAATTTATCCTCTGGGTACCGCTTTGTGTAGTTTTGAGACCCTGATTCAGAGTGAGGTTCACCGAGGGTACATTTAGTGCACTAAATTCACCCTCTGGGGACCTCATTTTGCAGATGACAGTCTGCTTATTTTCTGGCTTGATCCTCAATATCATTCACTCCAGTTGATATTACCTGAGGCCATCTTATTCTTAGTATTTTCCTTAGACACCTCCCCTCAAATCCACTTGGTCACAATTCGATTTCTTTGCTGGTCTTCCATGTCTCAGATCCGTATAATAGTGTTGATCGTACATTCTCTTATACAACTTGATTCTGTCTTCACTGATATTTTCCATGACTTCCAGATGTTGCTTAGCCTGTTGAATGCTGCAGATGCCTTCCTATCCTGGTGTTTATCTCTCTTCTGATGTCCCCATCTTCACCCAAATTACTGCCAAGATAGCAGAAATTGTGCACCTGCTCTACAGTTAAAACTAGAAGTCCTGTCCCGAACTGTGCACTTATCTAGGCTTAATTGTGCGTAGGAATTGCGTGCAATTGCCATATCAAATGTCATCCAAAGCATGGCAGGTTCTCCTGGTTACTTGTAGCAAACACAGGCAATGTTTCTGCCAATGGACCTCTGGGTTACCCGGAGGTCCATTAGCTGAAACATTTCTTGTCCACAGGTCATATGTACGATATTTGATAGTCTTACTATGATCATAATGCGTAGATTAACGTGCAGACTGACATGCTATTTGTGCACATTTCAAGACAGGACTTCTAGTTTTAACTGTATTTGTGTGTTGTTGAAAGTGATGTTGCTGTTATTGTTTGGTGTTAATACTTATAAATGGTCATTATCTTGGTTTTCTTTTCATTGACTTTTAATCCTAGTCTTGCTGCTTCAATTTGTAGGTCTTCTGTTTTGAACTGCATGTGTTGCTGAGTGTGGGATAATACGCAGGTATGACTGGCAAAGTCCTGATCTTTGAGAATTGATGTCATTGTCCACCCACTGTAGTCCTTTTCTTTCTTGAGTCACTTTTCTCATTATACAGTCTATGGCTAGCAGGAATATGAAAGGAGAGCGAGCACATCCTTGCCTCACACCAGATGTAATGTAAAACCATTCTGAGTGTTGACCTTCATGTCTAACAGTACAACAAAATCCATTGTGTACAGTTAAAACTAGAAATGCTGTCATGAAATGTGCTCAAATAGCACGTCGATCTGCGCGTTAATCTACACGTTATGACCATAGTAAGGCTATCAAATTCTGTACATATGACCTGTGCACAACCAATGTTTCAATGGAGGTCCATTGGCAGAAACATTGCCTCTCTTTGCTATAAGTAACCAGGAGAACTGGCCGTGCTTTGAATGCCATTCGATATGACAATTGGTCACACTTCCTACGTGCCATTAAGCCTAGATAAGCATACAGTTCGCGACACGACTTCCAGTTTTAACTGTACACGTCCTTTATGGTGTTAATATATTTTGCTGGAATGCCGTAACTTTTCATGATCTTCCACAATGGGTCTATGTGAAGACTGTCGAATGCCTTTTCGAAGTCAATGAAACAGTGTTCATGCTGGCATGTGCCAAATGCACATTATAAAAAAATCTGGCACATAAATGTGAGCATTTGGCACAAAACATTTGGCACATAAAATCAAAATCACGAACCTGGTATATTTTTGATTTGCTCACATTAATTACAAAAAGGTAATCTTGTTCAACTGTATACACAATGACCAGTCACACTACAATTGTCCTTACCGGTGACCTCGGATTAGGAACTTGTACACATATTCTGTAAACAACGCATGCTTTGTTTCTTCAACCATTGAACAATAGATCAGATTATCAATTATCTTTAATTGTTGGTGGTACTTTCCCCATTGACCTAAATCAAAGAGTAACACAGTAATAAAATGACAAAGGATTCAATTCACATGTCAATCAGTTACCAAATAGATCAAATATGTTTCATAATACTTTAATTTATTATGTTCCATTTTATAATAATAATGTAATGTTAACATCTAGAATCCACCGCAGTGCTCCCTGACTTACACTATTACCCCGTATCATAGGCGTACACACCCTTTGTTCATTCCATGACAATCTCAGCTCAACGGAGCATACTGCCGGTGCGCCACAGATGGGCACGCAGACAAGCGCCTCAACAGGTCCCTATTTTACACCTAGGTACAGTGTTATGTTAAATTTGATTTCATAAAATGTTATGCTTTTGATATTTCTTTAGTAAAATATGAAAAAAAAAAAGTTTTTATACAGTACGACTGCCGTGGACTGGTTGTAATCCACGCGTGTCCAGTGATGTCCACGCATGTGCTTACTGGCTAATTAAAATCATCATCCGCAAAATTTCAACTAGATGGTGTCATTTGTGTGCAAGGCACAATATAGTACATGTATATCCCCGCATTTGCATTCTTGATTATTGGTTAATGCTTGATGCAGACAGAAATGAAAAGGTATTAGGCTAAAGAAAATTAATCTTTTGATTCTCAGGCACCGGCGCATTCGTTTTTTCGGGCCGCGTTCGTCATATTTCTTTTGGAGGCAAAATTCAAAATGTATAAAACAATTATAGGGTGCGATTTTAGCAGAATCACAACATACAGTTAAAACTAGAAGTCCTGTCTCGAACTGTGCGCTTATCTAGGCTTAATTGCACGTAGGAATTGAGCGCATTTGTCATATCGAATGGCATCCAAAGCACGACAGGTTCTCCTGGTTACTGGTAGCAAATACAGGCAATGTTTCTGCCAATGGGTTACCCGGAGGGCCATTGGCTGAAACATTGCTTGTGCACAGGCCATATTTACAGAATTTGATAGCCTTACTATGGTCATATCACGTAGATTAACGCGCATATTCAACGTGCTATTTGTGCGCATTTAAGGACAGGACTTTTAGTTTTAACTGTAATTTGTGATACAATATGTCGTATACATTAATACAGTATTGCTATTCTGTTCGCGAAATGCGACACGATTCTCATATGTATGTACAAAATAAATATTTATTAAACTTGCTGAGAGCTAAATTATTTTTAGTGGTCTAAATCTGGGAGGCCCTCAGTTCAAATCCCACCTGCAGCAACCGCATTGTGTCCTTGGGCAAGACACTTCATCCCCATTGCCTGCGTGGGGGCCCGGTGGTGTTGTGTACTAAGGCGTACTGCGCGTCGATGGTGCACTTGTCTTCAACCAATGCTAACACTGCTTGTGTGGAGTTGGTATGTTGGGGAGCTGACAGTTGCTCGCCATTGCTCGGTGGTTCTCTCCGGATACTCCGGCTTCCTCCGCCCGTAAAACTGTCACGGTCATGATTAGCCATTGTGCATAAATATGTGACCTTAAACATCAATAAATAAATAAATAATAGTGGTCTAAATGTGTTCATCAAAAATTGTTTCATTACAATTATTGGAGAGTGCCAAAAGGCACTCTCCAATAATTTGTAATAAAACAAATTTGTATAAACAAACTTTTATTACGTTTGACTGAATAAGAAACATGGGTAAGAAAAATGTTGGCTTTTGCACTGGTACCCTCATTTTTTTAAAGGCTTGATTCTCGCTTCTATCACTCAACCCGTTAAAAAACTCCTTATTATTTTTTATGTCCATTTTAGTTGTTCTATATTGATTTTGTGTTGTATGACGACTGTTACAAAAATAAACTATCAGTGAAATCAACATGGAAGCTCTAGTATTTACTTTTTGGCTCTCACAACTGGATTTTAGGCATCGGCGACCATTCTATCAGGAATAAAAAATAAAAACCGCCCTCCCTCCCTCAATCGTTTTAAAAAAAAATTGCCCAAGAATCAGTTGTTTAATTTTGTTTGGCCTTATATAAAATTTGAAACTAACTGTGGACAAATAATACTGGAGAAAGTGATATTGATACAGAGACCACCCATGTCAAAATTTGTAACTTGTAGTAAAAGTAGAACTTTGACTATCCATCAAAGGTGGTGGATGGCACTGGATGCCAGAAATTGGCTAGAAAAGACTGTCAAAAATGGAAAAAGAATTGGGGAAAGGGGTGAGTGGGTGGTCTGACATGTTGAAAGTTGAAAATCATATGTTCCTGGAGATTTTTTCGCCCCCACCCTGGTCCCGTCTTCAGGTAACCTGTTAGGTAACTTAAATATACAAATGTATATGTATTACAACTATGCTGATATATGAACTGTTGTATCACAACCACGTTCTTGTTCCTACGGACAATATCCTGATGAATAAAGATGAATACTTAGGAACAATAATGAGGCCGTGTTGTAGCAATTCAGATACAAATTACAGTTAAAACTAGAAGTCCTGTCACGAATAGTGCGCTTATCTAGGATTAATTGCGCGTTGGAATTGCACGCAATTGCCATATCGAATGGCATCCAAAGCACGGCAGGTTCTCTTGGTTACTCATAGCAAACACATGCAATGTTTCTGCCAATGAACATTGCTTGTTCACAGGCATATGTACAGAATTTGATAGCTTTACTTGGGCCATAACGCGTACATTAACACGCACATTAACGCGCATCTCAACGTGCTATTTGTGCGCATTTCATGACAGGACTTTTAGTTTTGACTGTAGTTGTAATTATGGCCTAACCTTGGCATGGGCAAGCATCCTCAGAAGAGTATGGCATCCATAATCACTATTTGTGGCAGAGAAATGAATTATTGAAATTTCCTGATTTTTTTTTTATCTATGCTACGTCTTAAGATGATCAACAGTTTAAAATGATGTTGAGCATCAACCAATCATCAACATTGGTGTTTGCATCTGCCTGAAGTGTAGCTGCTCTGTTGGCCAATAACACAGGCAGGGTTAGATTGGTTGAACACATGTGCAGCTGATGAATGGTTGATGCTCAACATCATTCCACCATTCATTTGTACTAGATCATTCAACATGGCAAAAAGTTTGCCTGACCCAGCAACAATTTGGTGCAACCCATTTTTCGTCTGTGTTTTTCATTTTAGGTAACCTTCACACGACCCAAACAGCTGTTCACCTCAAATCGACAGACCTGCGGACTAAGGACATTGGTCTGATGAATATGGATGAATCCTCAGGAACAATAATGAGACGATGTTGAGGTATTTGTATTTGTATTTGGCATTCAGTCGTATTCAATACATTTTTTCAAGTATTCGGATGTATTCAGTATTCATATAATTTTAAAGTATTCGTATTCGAATTCCAGTCAGATTTGAGGTGTATTCATGAGTACATTTGAATACTTTTCTTGTTTTAATATATAAAGTATTTTGTGAAAAAAATGTGATTATAAATATCAGAGAATAGTCAAGAATTAAACTAGTACATTTGTACTTGAAGTGCCTGGTTTTTCAATATATTGAAATAAAATTTGAAAACATTAAATTAAAATATTTAATAATAGAATATATATATTTTTCTATACCCTTTAAAATATTTGTAACTGCAGCAGGCTAATTCACTGCAAATGCTGCTTGATTTATTTATTACTTTTATTTCATTTTATTTTATTGGTGTTTAAGGTCACATACTTCTGCACAATGGCTAATCATGACTGTGACAGTTTTACGTGTGGAGGATGCCGGAGAGAACCACCGAGCAAAGACGAGCAGCTGTCAGCTCTACAACATCGTAACTCTGAACTCTGCTCTGTGGCACAGGCAGGGTTAGATTGGTTGAAGACATGCACACCATCGACATGCAGTACGCCTTAGTACACAGCGTCATCGTGCCCCATGTAGGCAACCAGAGTTAAGTGCCTTGCCCAAGGACACAATGCGGGAGCGCAAATCAGTCGCTGAAATGGTCACCCATCCAACTACTTACCACACCCGACGTTGCTTAACTTCGGTGATCTGACGAGAACTGGTTACCGTGATGCCACCACACCCCCTGCTGATTGATAATAGCCTTTTTGTCCTGACCTTCAAAGAAATGTTTCCCAGTAGATGACAGGCCTCGAAATAAGAGGCGAACGCTCGTACCGTTCGCCTATCGGTTACGCAGATTTGTTTTCAGGCGAACGCTCGATCGGTTAACCAAAAATCGTGCCGATGGCCGACGAAGTTAGTTGTTACGGGATGAGAAAAGTTTTCTATGTTTTTCCTCCCACTGATTTAAAAGAATCACTGCGGTGCACAAAACGAGAACAAAATGCTCGTGGTTATCACACAGTGTGTTTCAATCATTACTGTACTTGTGGGGTATAAATCTATAGTATTAGCAGCACTGAAGATCTGCAGTACCAACTCGTGGCGCACTCTGGCTCTCGAAACAGTTAATTTGTTTCGATTCTGAGAAAGACGATTGTCTGTTACAGCTAAAGGGAGCTAACTGCTTTGTTAATACATAAATTTACCGCACGTGAGGTTTTAACTCTTGCACTGCGTGAAGCTGCAAATAAGTCTTCAATTCAATAAAAAGGAGACATATTGAAAATCAAATGAGCTGTTGTTAATTATTTGCATTTCGCTCCTTTTTACCCTGCCAATCCCTGATAAAAAATTTTGAACACATTATGAAAACGTCTTTTATTCACCAATGTTGACTTCTTGTTTACGTGCTTATTCCATTTGAATAAACAGCCTGCATGGTTGTGAACATGGGTTTTTCCAAATGATTTCGAACATTGTGGCACAAATAAAGTTTTACTTTGGAATTTTGGATTACATTCTCTGGATTCCGAAATGTAGGAGAAGGTAGATACGATTTACAGTTATTTCTTTTCCAATGTTAATCAGAGACTGCCAATGCAACTCTCATGCCCTAAAGTTCAATGTATTCGTAATACAGACGTCCATCGACGGTATTTGATGCCTTCCCCACACAATTGCCCATTTCCCACTCCCAGTTCTAGACAAATGTGTTTGGGTTTCTGAAATAATAAGCCACGCAGCAAAATAAACAATTACAATTGTGTAATTTTCGTTAGACACAAAAATCATAAAAAGCAAAGAACAACAAATGTTAATGTGTGCACACGTGAATGTGCAATGTGTATGGGGGGGGGGGGGGGAGGGGGGCGTGTGTATGTACCTGTTTTGTACTTCACCTGCCTTGGGTCCCTTGTGTCTAAACGCCAAACTAATTTGGGAGGAACTGTAGTTGGGTATGTCAGAAGCTTTGTCAGTTTTTAACTTTTAATACTTTTAATGCTATGGTTAACCAATAGGTTTATGAAAAAAATCTAGGTAACCGATCAACGGGTTAACCATTGTCAAATAAGGCAACCTGCTGTTAGGTTTATCAAAATCTTGTTATTTCGAGGCCTGGATGATCAGGTGTGATATGGATTCATGATGAAGACAATGGTTAGATAAAAGCTTAATTATTAAAATTATTCTTAGGACAAAGGATATCAGTCTGGCCACTGTATAGATTCTTAATCCATAACCCTTTACCTACAGTTAAAACTAGAAGTCATATCACGAACTGTGCGCTTATCTAGGCTTAATTGCGCGTAGGAATTGCGTGCAATTGCCATATTGCAAGGTATTCAAAGCACAACAGGTTCTGCTGGTTACTCATAGCAAACACAGGAAGTGTTTCTGCCAATGGACCTCCGGTTTACCCGGAGGTCCATTGGCTGAAACATTTATTGTGCTCAGGCCATATGTACGGAATTTGATAGCCTTACTGTGGTCGTAACACGTAGATTACGTACAGATCGACGTGCTATTTGTGCGCATTTCACGACAGGACTTCTAAGATTTAACTGTAACATGAAAAGAAGGCAACACTTGCAAATAAAATTTTGGAAGCACTAATTTTTTGTGTCAAAAACATAGCTTATGACCCCTCATTGGAACAAGCTCATTGAGCTCGTTCCAATGATGGGTCATACGCAATGTTTTTGTGACAAAAAATGAAAAAGTAATAAAAATTTAACGATGAATTTTTTGAATAGTGCTGGCGGGTTTTGGCCATTACGTTGGGTAAAGGGTTAAACAACTCCAATATCCAATTAACAGTAATCTTATATTTTTCTACAGTACAAGTAGAAATAAGGTGTAGACAGATAGAGCAGAAATATTGTTATGGTTAAATTACAACTTAGTCCCAACAGTACAGTAATTGTATAATTGATTAAATGTAAACGCAGTTAACCCTTGATTTACATTTTTTCATTCGTACCTTGTACTCCGAGGTGTCGAGACTATTCAAATGGAGCTCCCTCTTGAAATCCAAGATACACTGCAAAGACTGAAGGCTGCTCTTGCTACCACTTGGAGTATCCAAGTGTGCAAGGGCAAAATTCACTTAGCAATGGTTTTGAAAGAACAATTGAACCAGAGCACTTAAAGAAGGGTAGTACCTTTCTTGGGGGCATTTCCTTCCACACTGGTTACCCTCCAAGTGACTCGGAGAAGCTGGATGTCGACATTGATTCTAACCACCAAATCCATAAAAATGCACAGAAGATGAAGAAAAGGAAGGGACCCACTTCCAGGCGACGTGATCATGCCCACTGAATGATAGCTCTTGGAGAGGAAGAATGAGAAGGAAGAGGAAAGGAAGGACGTCAACTAAGAACCCTGTCTGATCCATGTCCAGCCTGGCACCCCTTCCCTCCCTAGTGGTGTGTTCGGAGGACACTGGATCGCCAGGTGAATGATCTATCTCCAGCCCATCTCCACCCTCATCTGAGGATGAGATTGAGGGCGATCAGTCTATAGAGCAGGAAGTTGACTGAGACGATGATCCATCCTATCCTCTGACTCTTACTCCTCTGGCTTCTTCGTATCAGAGCCTCATTCAAGAGGAAGGCACTGCAGAATCCATGGAGGAGTTCAGTTTGTAGGTGTGGAGCTCGGAGACAAATCAAACGCTGGCAACTCTCAGATCTTCATTATTATCAGAAAGACAAAGATGAGCGTGTTGCAGTGAAGGACCATAGGCTATGTTTTAGATAAAGATGAAATATTATTGTGGTTAAATATTATTGTGGTGTATTCCAGCAGTACAGTAATTGAAAAACATGAATACATTGTAAAGTATTCGTATTCAAATACATTTGGAATTTGTTCGTATTTGTATTCATAAAATTTCAAAGTATTCATATTTGTATTCAATACATTTGTAATGTATTCGCGCCAACCCTGGTAACAATTCAGACACAAATTAGTTGAAGTTATAATTTAATCTGAAGAGTATGGTATCCATAATCACTATTTGTGGCAGAGACATAAATTCTTGCCATTTTCTGATTTTGTATCTATGCTACATCTTAAGATGATCAAAACTTTAAAATGCTGTTGAACATCAACCAGTCATCAGCGTAGCCTCTGCCTGAAGTATAGCTGCTCTGTTGACCAATAACTGAGGAGGAGGAGAACCTGTCGTGCTTTGGATGCCATTCGATATGGCAATTGCTCGCAATTCCTATGCGCAATTAAGCCTTGATAAGTGCACAGTTCGTGACAGGACTTCTAGTTTTAACTGTAGATGCGAACACCATTGTGGCTGTTGATTGGTTGATGCTCATCATCATTGCACCATTCATTTGCACTAGATCATTCAACTTAGCAAAAATTTTGCGTGACCTGGCAACAATTTGGCACAACCCGATGTTCGTTCGCATGTTTTTCACTTTAGGTAACCTCCACTCAACCTATACGGTCATTTGCCTCAAATCGACATGCCTGAAGTCATGAATCAGAATGTTTGTGAATTTCTTCCAGACACTGCAGTAAAGTAAATTCTAATCAAAAATGAAAAATATTTTTATACTCTTGAAGTCTCTTTTTAAAAAATTGAGAAGAGTGAGTGCAATCACTTTTCTTGCGATTTTTAGATTTGTTGTTTTCAGTTCTCCTCGTATTTTCAAATTCACAGCACTGCATTTGATTACTTGAAATTTTGCAAGAGGTTTTTTAAATGCCCCTTTGTAAAAATGGTCGTATTTTGTAAGTGATCTCTCTCTCTCTCTCTCGCAATCCATTCATCCATCCATCCATACATCTGTCCGTTCATTCGTCTGTCCATCCGTCTGTCTGTTTGTCCTCCTGTCTGTCCATAAACAATTGGTTTCCCACCTACAACTCCAGTTTTATTCGATCTCAACCAAAGTTAGTATATATATTATCCAGCTAGTAACACAGGCCAAGTTCGAATATGGGTTCCATCCAATTATTTTAACTTGAGTTACGATCCTTTTTTGACCTAGAATTTCACCGTCTATCAATATTTTGTGTTTCCGATCGATAACTCCAGTTTGGATTAATTGATATCAACCAAAGTTGGTATGTGTATTGCCCAGCTAGTATTAGAGGTCAGGTTTGAATATGGGTTCCATCCAATTATTTTTTCTTGAGTTACGGCCCGTTTTTTACTTAGAATTTGACCATCCATCCACATTTTTTGTTTCTGATCGGTAACCCCAGCTTGGATTATTTGGTATCAACCAAAGCTGGTATGTGTATTTCCCAGCCAGAAATACAGGCCAAGTTTGAATATGGGTTCCGTCCAATTATTTTTACATGAGTTATGGCTATTTTTCATCTTAGAATTTGACTTTCTATCTATCAACATTTTTTGGTTTCCGAGCGATAACTCAGTTTGGATTACTTGATCTAAACCAAAGTTTATATGTGTTTTACCCAGCTAGTAATACAGGCCAAGTTTGATTATGAGTTCTGTCCATTTATTTTTAAATGAGTTCTGACCCATTTTCGATTTAGAATTTGACCGTCTATCAGCATTTTTGGTTTCCGACCAATAACTCCAGTTTAGATTATCTGATCTCAACCAAAGTTGGTATGCATATTGCCCAGCTAGAAATCAGGGCTTATATTTCGTCTAAATTTGTAAGAATCCATTTGGATTCTCGTGAAAATGGTTGCGAGAATCCATACCTACTATGAGTGTCCCAGGATCCCATGATGCCACCATGGTTGAACTACTGTTGTATACTGATAACACATGTTAAGCTTTTACCCAACACACTTTTTCATTTTTTAAAACTAAGTTTGATAATTTTTAAACAATAAATAATACATAAATGATAAAATAATTAAATGAAAAATATTTACTAATAAAATCTTACAAATATGGCTGTCGTTGGAACCGGCTCAATGAGCCGGTTCCAGTGACAGCCATATTTGTAAGGTTTTATTGACAAAGTGTCAGGATATTTCAGGCCATGTTAGCCTTCTATTGGTTAATTTGTTGCCGCTGTGTTAGTTAAAGGGTTAAATTGACTCAATTTTTTTTCACGCGAATCCTAGCAGAGGTGCAGCGAGAATCTACATGGATTCTCGCCGGTTTTATGGCTCGAATCTTTGTCCGAATCGATTCTCGGATTCTCGTCGAAATATAAGCCCTGAGAAATACAGGCGAAGTTCGATTAGGTGTTCCATCCATTTATTGTTAAATGAGTTACAACCCTTTTACTACTTAGAATTCAACCCTCTATGAACATTTTTGGTATCTGACCAATAACTCCAGTTTGGATTATTTGCTCTCGACCAAAGTTAGTATAGTTAGTATGCGTATTTTCTAGCTAATAATACTGACCAAGTTTGAATATGGGCTCCGTCCAATTATTTTTACAAGAGTTATGTCCCATTTCAACTTGGAATGGGCAGGCCTGGCAGTCTCGAAAATCAAGGCGTGCAAAATTCCCTTCCCCAGATTGCTTGGGAGTGCAATTGTGCATGCAATTTTCAATGCATATACTTGTATGCTATTTTGGTTATATTCACATCAAGGTATTAATATTGTGACTGAAAAATTGTTCTAAAATTCAACTACATAGTGGAAAAATTTACACACACATCTTCTCATTATTCAAAATATGGCATTCAATTCGTATGTGACTGTCTTCTACACTCAAAATGTATCGAAATGTTACACAGAATGGGTCATGAATTATTGCGAATCAATGCAACATTGACAAATGATAATAGATTTTAAAGGCAGTCGTAAACATGTCTGCCTTTCCAAAAAATCAAAGGGTGCAAGAAATTGCCCTCCTCAATTTTTTCTAGACGTGCAGCACTCCTGCACTCCTAAAGAATGCCAGGCCTGAACTTTTTGCTCTTGTTTTAAAAGGTGCGAGATCTATCGGATCCGAGCATATATCCGATTTTACTTCATACCAACCCAGTTTGTATGTACATCCTGGACGTGGGTGTCTGACTATCTTTCTGTAGAAACAAAAAGAACAATAAAGTTTATGTCCTAGTTGAATCTGTATATTTTATGGCCAAAAAGTTGAATCTGGAGACATCACACAAGTCACCATTGTTTTTTAGGTGAATGAAATGATCAACTTGCACCGTACAAATGTAGTTAAACTGTTTCAAGTTTTTATTACTTGCTGGTCTTTCTAGAACATGAATACGAAGGAAGAGAAGTTTAAAAATTATTTTCAAAGTCTCTACTTTAATGAGAAACTAGAGAATGGAAACCCATCAGAGAAAGCTGATCTACTCAGAAGTATCATGTCACAGGTTAACTGTGCACAAGGCATGAACTGGTAAGGTTAATGTATTAAATGCATAGAAATTAGTTGTGTGATGAAATATTCAAATTATGGAGATTTTTTATTATTAACCCTTTACCCAATGTAATGGCCAAAAAAATTCTCAAAAATCCCCAATTAATTTTCATTATTTTTTCATTTTTTTTATCAAAAACATATGTTATGACCCCTCGTTGGAACGAGCTCATCAAGCTCATTCCAATGAGGGGGTCTCAACCTATGTTTCTGAGACAAAACTTGAAAAAAATAGTTATTCAAGAATTTTTATTTTTTGCAAGTGTCGTCTTTTTCATGTTAGGTAACGGGTTAAACTATCTTAGTCTTTGTACATGTCATGCAAATCCTTGAAAAGTCTCACAAAATCATTCTTGTTTTTTCAGCCCAAGTAACATATTTTTTATTCTTTTGAAGTCGTTTTTTTTTTAGTTTTTTACCCAGAAGTCAGCAGAAGTATGAATTAATTGTTTTGTTTTTTTTGCATTTCCTCTGTTGAACCTTGCAGAGAAACAAACACAATTTTGAATTCCGGTTTGGGCAATCCTAAAATTGAATGAGTGTTTCCCAGGCTTTCAATTTTAAGGTGAGCTGTCATTCTAGCATGCCATAGAAACTGCAATTTTTACTTTTGGCAAGTAGAAAATGATGCACCTCTGTTCTACCTAGCAAACAATTAACCCTTACAAATGAATGGGCTGCTTTGCCGTGAAATATACAAATTGTGCAGTAGAAAAAATTAAACAAAACCATATCATGTGCCCCCTCATTGGAATGAGCTCCTTGAGCTTGTTCTAATGAGGGGTCACATGATATGGTTTTGTTGGAATTTTTTTTAAGAATTGAGGGGAAAAAATTCAAAGAAATTTTGCTAAAAAATTTTTCCTTTACCCAACGCAGACGATATTGAAATTTATTATTTTAAATATAATTTTTTAAAATTTTTCAAAAAAATTCAACAAAACCATATCATGTGACCCCCTCATTGGAACGAGCTTATTGAGCTCATTCCAATGAGGGGTCACATGATATGTTTTTTTAAATATATTTTGAAAAATTAAATTTTTTCAATTGCTCAATTTGAATATTACGTGGGCGGATGCGGGCGATTCGTTAGATAAAGGGTTAAAATCTGTAAGCGGGAAACAGGCAATATCAAACTTCACTTTCCGAGAATTGGTACGCAAACAACATAATTCAACAAAACTTCAAAGGTCAGCAATACACCGTCTTTTTGCTCATGCATTCTGGGGAGAATCATCTGATTGACTTACGATTTCTCGTTTGAAGTTGCATTTCATGTATTACACCAAACTCAAATAAATTTGATTATTGCTGCGAAAAGCTTATTAAACAAATCAGTATTTTTGAAATCCCCACCTACTGTGCACCAATGGAGTGAATGGTGTGCAGATGTTCGTTGATGCTTTTTTGATGCCAGGACTCAACAATAGCACACTTCACTTCAAATGGCAGTGACCAGCATAGAGCATGCCTCCCATTTACAAAATCGAAAGACTGCATTTTCCAATTTTTCTATATAATAATAAATATCTCAATAGATTTTCCCTGTTGCTATGAGAACAGTTAATTTTGAGATTGAAACAAATTTTATTATGTACAAATTACATCAAATATTAATTTAAACTTGCATACCTAAGGCAGTGAGTGTACAAATACAATTCCTAGCATAAAAAAATGCAGAAGGTGAAAACTACAGTACCTACAGTACATGGAGAGTGGATTGTAACAAAATCACCCATGGAGTGGAGTTATCACCCAAAGTATCACTTTCAAATTCTGTACATATCGACAAAAAATACAAGCAATGTTTTAGCCAATGGACCTCCATTGGCTAGAACTCAGGGTTCGACATTAACGTTTTTATGCACCCGACATGTCGGTCTAGTCGCTTCAAAAATTACTAGCCCGGACCTGATTTGTACTTGCCCTGACCCAGTCGACGGAATTAGAGAAAAACGGGGACACAACCGGCGACGGTAAAAAAATTATGTCGTACATTCGTTTAACTTTTGCAATCAAACCGCAATTTCTTTTTATTATAAGCTATCGGTAAACTCAACTTTGCTTACTGGTACAGTTCTTCGATTTTGAAAAACCCAGGTACGCATTTAGTTGCTTGCTGCTTTTGGGACTTAGGCGCGCACTTTTTGTGGGGCGCGCTACATATAACATCAGAACATGAGCGTGAAAAGATACATGTACTTACTATCATTTCACATCCATTTCCTGATGTATCGTGCCCCCAAAAAAGTGCGTCTTGTAAGTTGTAAGTCAATACGCCTGTTTCCAGATGTAATATCATGCATTGATTTTGTCCATAAAGAAATACAAGAAAACTCACCTTGACATTTTGTTTCTCATTTCGTGGAATTGTCACTTTCCGTTTCGGCCGCCACGTTTTCAAGAAAAAGTACTGTGTAAAGACTGAGATTTGTACAAGTCCAGTAAAACCGTGCACATAAGTTTCAGGTTTAAATAGATTTCGAGAAGTTAATTTTCCCAGCGAATTATCGAATCATAAGAGAATATTATTGTAATCCATTTGCACACAAGAAATCGTGATAATTCACAGTATATTCCAGATTCAAAATGGAATTTCCCACACACTCTGACAGTCACACTGACACAGTTGAAACTTGATGATGTCACTCTGATTGACATATTGGACACACCTACGACACTGTCTTTCATTCTCTGCATAACAAATTTTGACAATTGGAAGGAATGGTTTCGCGCGCCGAAGGCGCGCAGGGACAGTATGGGGGACAAGCCCCTTTCGACCCTCAGTGACTGCAGATGATTAGTTCTCACATGTCTAGGCGTGTTGAAGGAGGAACGGCTTCAGGTACTCGGCAGGTGTCACCAGTTGCGTCGTGATGGTCTCTTGGCTGATGTCGGTTGAACCCTCGGGTGAGGACCAGTGTGAGAGGTTGGAAGGTATAACCTCTCCCCGAGGGTGCAGTCGATCTGGATTTTCGGGCAAGTATAGTCTGCCACTTCGAGGATGATTTTGAGTGATGTTGAGTGATGGCCATCACTGGCAAGTATAATCTGCCTCAGGCTGTCTCTGTTTGGTTGGACTCTTTGAAGGAAAACAACAACGACCCCATTTGGGGACCACCAAGAAGAAGACCAGAACTTCCCTGGTTCGGGGGCAGGCCTGCATTATAATCCTATTGGGTTGGGACAAAAAGATGCGCAATGCGCTAACAAAAAGGGGCAGAGGCGGGATGAAGGACCAATGTTCGCCTCCCCAAAAGTGGTTGACCACTTTAAGGGATGGAGCGGAGGATGTACAGGAACCATGGGGGTAACCGTTTCTGTAACGGTTGGGCTGTCCGTAGCGGTTATTGGGGTGCTGGTCAAAAAGCATCTTCTGTGTACCTGCTTAAAAGAATAAGGCAGAATTAGTTTTCATTAGAATAAAAGATAAAAGTAGCACATTGTTTTAATTGTGATCACAGTTACGCTGCTGATCAGCCTGTTAAGTCACCTTCATAGGGTGATAGTAAGTTTGTAGCGGGAGGGTAACAGGTTTAGACACTAAACCACACCCGAGGTTGTTTCTGTTATGCCCTTCGCTGGTTTCGACCATATTTAGATTTATTTGAGTTTATTTAGGATCACGATTAAACACTGCAAGTCCCCCACCCCCCCCCCCCCCCCCCCAGGGAGGCCCAGCCCACACAAAACGCTCTCGCCTGGTATCTCGAGCGTCCTGTGTGGGCCTGAGGCCCCCCGGCCGGAAATGAGATCTACCGTATCCAATCGTGATTTAATTTTAGTTGAGTCGGTGAAGGCAGCCCTTTCTGGTAGAAGGCCACAGTTAAGCTGTTTTTCTGCCTGTTTGATCACCTTCTCGTTCCCTATTTATTTAGTTTTTTAACAGTATTTAATCCTGATGTTATTTTATTTGAGTCAGTGAAGGCAGCCCTTTCTGGTAGAAGGCCACAGTTAAGCTGTTTTTTCTGCCTGTTAGTTCACCTTCTCGTTCCCTAGTTTTTTTTCCAACGGTCTTAGTTTTGGTTGCAATTTTTGGGCTTTTGTTGGCTTTCGCAAATGGCTCCAAGTTCGGAGATTAGTTCGCTGTCGGCTAACTGGTCATGATTTTTCGCGGCCAGGGTGGCTAGACGGTCTTTAATGGTGGGGATATCGGCCCTGTTGTGGAGTGTTTTGATGGGTGTGTCCCATGGGGCACGGAGGGCAACTCTAAGCGCGTGATTTTGGACCTTCTGGAGTTTACCCATATTAGTTTGATTGAGGTCCGTTAGTATGATTGCCCCGTATTCGAGTACTGGGCGCACAAAGGCTTTGTATAGTTTGAGTAGGGTGGACTGGTTGGCTCCCCATGAAGTTCCTTTAAGCATTTTCAGTAAGTTAATGCGTTTGGTGTTTTTTTTCACCATGTTGTCGGTATGTTTGTTGAAGGACAGTTTTTGATCGATGGTGATGCCCAGGAATTTCGCTTCTGGGAGGGTGTTATCCATAAGTTTTAGATCAAAATCCCGTTTACTTATCTTGCGAGTAAAAGTGATTCATTGGGTTTTATTGGCGTTTAGCTTAATTCTCCATTTGGCACACCATTGTTCTAGGTCATCAAGAGCGCAGGGGTTTTTGGAGCAGATTGGCCATATTATTAGAGTCCCAGAGGCCCTTATCATCTGCGAATTGGGAAACTTGAACACGATCTTCAGAGAAATTAAGGCCGTTTACATAGAAGATGTAAATGAGGGGGCTTAGGACGGATCCTTGGGGGTGCCTGCTTCAAGGGGGACACTGTCAGACATTTCATTCATTGCAATGAAATGTCAGTAACAAATTTTCAATTTGCAACAGGTAATTATAAGCTATGAGTCATGACGTCACAAGTTTCTGTGTTCAATTCAGCGTGGTGCAGATACAAGTCGACTCGAGTAGATCCCTCTTCACAGTTGCGACAGGAGATAACTTGATGATATTATCATCACAGTATGTTTCGACATGATAATAGAAGGAGATAGAGTCGGATCGGCACACACACAAATATATTATATTTGTGTGCCGATCCGACTCTATCTCATTCGGACTCGCTGCAATAACAAAAATGATTGGTTTTTTTCAATAAATCAGTTATTGCCCTAGAAAAATGAGGACGACCAGTCGGGCAAGTTTGACAGAGAAACAGCATGACCGGACCAAAATCTACTAGACAATGTCGGTTGGACGTGGGTTAGTGTCGAACCCTGCTAGAACTTTACTTGTGCTTGTTATGCTTTGCAACAAGTTTGCAATTATTGCTTGAATGGAATCTCCACTCTGCAGGTGATTTAGTGATAGTACACTCTACACGTACAGTAAGAAGAAAAACTAGTGAAAAGCATGGGAATATTGATGTATAAACCAGGCTTGTCATTTTGAGACGGGCGATCGCCCCGGGCCACAGTCGCCCGCCTGAATTCAAAATTCCGTGGACGGTAAATATCTGCCTAACCCCGATTTCTGTGGCCCATTAATTCAGTCGAAGGCACCTCAAAATCGGCTGCCTCAAACGGCAATTTTCGCGGATTGAAGGAGGTACATGTAACAAAAGTGCCATTTGTGAAGTTTGTAGCGTGTCAACGCAGTCACCCAGAGACAGTAAGTAACTTTCCAAATATACATTACATGATCACGTTCATCATAATTACACAAACCATGTACAGTACGTGGAGAGTGTATTATCACTAAATCACCTGCAGAGTGGAGATTCCACCCAAGCAATAATTGCAAATTTGTTACAAAGCATAACAAGCACAGGCAAAGTTTCAACCAATGGACCTCCAGGTTAAACCCGGAGGTCCATTGGCTGAAACATTGCTTGTTTTTTGTCCATATGTATAAAATTTGAAAGTTATAGTTTGGGTGATAACTCCAATCAGCGGGTGATTTAGTTACAATCCACTCTCCACGTATTGTACCTAAAAATGATATTAATTGTCTACCCATCAGGCTGAAACAAAATGGCCCCCGCAAATCATAAATGACCCACCTGGGGTCATTTTATGTGAACCCAAAATGGCCCTCCTGTGGTGAATTGAGGCGAACCATAATGGCCCTCCTGCAATTTTCAAAATGACAAGCCTGATAAACTACTGCAGGAGATGCTAGCTTAAAATTGGAAGTATTGAGGAGGCTGGTTGGAGGGTGATAATCAGAATGCCAACCCCCACACTATCCTATGTGAATATAACAATAACATGATTTTGGAGGGCATTATGGTTCATTAGCGGCCCTGCAGCAATGATGAATGAAAGCCAAAGTTAATAAGCCCACCGGCTGTTCATCATTGCTGCAGGGCCGCTAATGAATCATGATACCTGACAACAATCATGTTATTACTATTATTACCAGGCCGTTGTAACGAATGAACGATGATTTTATCAGTATACTTAACAGTGCGACTGATTCACAGTGGAATGAAACTTGTTTCCATCTGATAGTGCTTCATTTCAACACAGAAATAATCACTAAAGTCGGTTCGATATTTGTGTTTCGATCGTGTGTTTGACTTCAGTTCAGAAATACAAAGTGACATCATCCGAATGGGAGTAATTCATTAGACCATGGAATCTAAAAATAGCCGGGCCGCGTGCCGCGAATGGCAATTTATACCATTATCGCCCGCGGCCCGGCTCCGTCGAATGACATCACTGAAATTATGGAGTTTTAATGGGCCTCCAAACTTATGTTAATCGACTAGTAACTTATAGATTGAGTGGTAATAATTGAAATTAGTGGCATACAGGCCTTAAAATTATTAATGATTTGATTCTCGCAATCTCAGGCTGTGGGAATCAGCTTTCAGATCTTAAATAATTTAACTTATTCCATAGTAAAAAAATAAATCTCATATTTATATATTTACTGGAGTTTAACTGTTATGGGCCTAATCTTGAGTGCCTAATAATAGTACAGGGTGGAAAATTTCCTGAAGATTAATAATAGTATAGGCTCGAATAATAGTATAGGGTGGAAAATTCCAAGATGTGAGCCAGTCGCTATGCTCAGAGCCATTTTTATAACACAAAAGTCTGATGCTCTTGAAGTGGTGAAGGGCTAAATTACTTTCGGTTATCATAATTTTCACATGGATTTAACTTGTTGCAATTTATTGGAGAGTGCCTACCGGCACACACGCCTACAAGCACACACGCCTACCGGCACTCTCCCATAAATTGCACCAAGGCAAAACATTGATGGTATGAAGCACATCCACTGGGTACTAGGCCTTAAAGTTATGTTTTGTAAACAGTACTTCAGAATAAAGCCCAAATATATGCTTCCAGATCTCTACCAGTTAACATTTCCATTGCATCCTTTGTTTGCTTGTACATGTACCTTACTAGTTTGTTTTGGTGAACTTCTTGAGATAAGCGGCCGCTCTGCACATTCGATTGCTAAAAATAATCATACAGGGTCAAATAAGGATCATACAGGTGGGAATTTTGTTCAAAAAAGAATAATCATACATGTATGATTATTGGGCACTCAAGAGTAGTTATAATTTCTTTGAGTATACTGTCTTTCATGTATAGGCAGCCAAGACTTCACCAGACACCACTCCTAACGTTATTGTGGTGGGGCAAAAAATAGGTAGAATTCTCCACATATGACAAGAATTTTTTTTTTTATTAGGGTTTAACGACACTTTAACAGCCAGGGTCATATCATGTCGGTGACAGTTTTATGGGTGGAGGAAGCCGGATTACCCAGAGAGAACCACCGAACAACGGCGAGCAGCCTCCAGCTCTCCAACATTGTAACTCTGAACTCTGCACCGTGGCACAGGCAGGGTTAGATTGGTTGAAGACATGCGCACCTTCGACGTGCAGTATGCCTTAGTACACAGCATCATTGTGCCCCCATGTAGGCAATCGGGGTTGAGTACCTTGCCCAAGGACACAATGAGGGAGTGCGAATCAGTTGCTAAAATGGTCACCCATCCAACTACTAACCGCGCTCAACGTTGCGCGCCCTATGACAATAATCAAATGAACATTTTATCAGAATTGATTCTCATTGTTTTCCTTGTAAGCATCATTTGCTAGAATTACAGCTGTCATGATTAATCGATTGTCGATCGGTCACGCAGAAATCGATTAGTATTTTTCGTTGTCGAAGAATCGGTAAATTTTACCCCATTTTAGACGTTTAATAATTAAAAAAAAATTGATGAAAAAAATATTTTTTCTAAAGGTAAAAGGTCAAGAACCTCCATGTTAAACCTCAAGAAGCTGTTAGAAGCATTTGTCTTTTAGGTACATTCAAAGCTTTGATGTTCTGAACTCTTGAACTGTCAGTGTAATAATCAAGACTGGTCGGCAGTTGAGAAACTGCCGACCGGTCTTGATTATTACACCGACGGTTCAAAAGTTCAGAACATCAAAGCTTTGAATGTACGTAAAAGTGGATCATCTTCGTTGTTTACTTGAGGTAGGTCAACTGACTTGACCTCCATTTTTAACAACTTCAAAGAGAGGGAGAGGGGGGTGGGGGGTAATCTAGGTACGATTAATCGATTATTATGGATTATTTACGACGGTTAATTGATTCCTAAATTAAAAAATCGTGACAGCCCTAGCTAGAATCAATTTTGATTCACGCATGACTTTTAAGTCCTGGCTTAGTATTCCTGCATGTCAGGCACAATTTCATTTGCATGCAAAATGTATAACTCGGTTAAATATTGCTATTCTATCTCAGACCTATCAGTCAGAATTAAAATGTTTTGATATTTGATTCCCCGCGAGAAATCCAGAAAGTGTCGCTGTGGGGAACCATGGGTATAAACTATTAGCTGGTCTTGACTTTACATGTATATCACTATATCCATGTTGTGGTCACAATCAGTCATTGTGCAGAAATATGTGACCTTAAACACCAGTAAATAAACAAATTTCATATTTGTTATACAGCATTCTTGGAGGGGAGTGGGGCAAATTCATGTTTGTTCAAATTATATCCTGAGGTTCTTATTTGCCCTCCCTATGGGAGCCCAAACTCAAACTTGGTGCAATATCAGGAATACTTTCTTCGAAAATCTTCATATAATTCTCCTGTCGGAATGTTTTGATATTTGGTATACAACATCTTTATGGAGAGCAGATTTTTTTTTTTTTTATTAGGATTTAACGACACATTAACAGCCACGGTCACATCATGCTGGTGACAGTTTTACGGGTGGAGGAAGCTGGAGTACCCAGAGAGAACCACCGAGCAATGACGAACAGCTGTCAGCTCTCCAACATCGTAACTCTGAACTCTGCCCTGCGACACAGGCAGGGTTAGATTGGTTGAAGACATGTGCACCTTTGACGTACGGTACGCCTTTACAGCGTCATCGTGCCCCCATGTAGGCAATCAGAGTTAAGTGCCTTGCCAAAGGACACAACGTGGGAGCGCGAATCAGTCGCTGAAATGGTCACCCATCCAACTACTAACCACACTCGACGTTGCTTAACTTTGGTGATCTGACGAGAACCGGTTACCGCGACGCCACCGCACCCCCGGGGAGCAGATTAAAGTTTGCTCAAATCCGTCCCCTGCATTTGTATTCAAGCTTTAATTTAGTGCAGTATGAGGAAAGTTCTTTGAAAATTGTCTTCATCAGCTTCACCAGTCAGAATCTTGGGTTATTTGGTAAACAGCATCTTTACACTAGTTGTGGTCAGATTCAGGTTTGTTCTGAACAAGTCCTTGGCTTTATATTTGGGCTCCCAATGGAGCCTGAATTTCAACTTACTGCAATATGAGGAATTTCTTCAAAGATCATATTTTTATACTGTACCAATGACCCAGACTTAGCTGGTGCTAATCTCCTTAATTCAGGGCCAAACACAAATTTTGCCCCCCCAATCCCCAAAATTTGCATCAAAAACCGAAAAATACATGTCCTATATGGCCCTCCATACATTGACTCCTCTGCGCATGCGCAGTGTCGAGGAAGTCCCGAAATTGGCGCCAATTATCATTCTTAGTTTGGCCCTCAAAACAGTCACACTTCTCTGTTATTTGTGCTTCCAAATCTCAATTTTCATGATGCCAGACACATATTCATGAGTGAAATGGTGGAAATAAAGAGGATACATTAGGAGGAGAGGAAAATATTTAGTGCAAGAAAATGTTCAGGGCTGTAACTTATAATTATTTTATGAAATTATTTCTAGTTGCCTTTTTTCAAGGCATGGCCCTGATGTTATCATTCTTGCTATGAAGTACCATTGTTTGATCAGTGTTTCCTCTCTACCTTCCTTATTCCCCCCTAGCTTTTCTCCCATGTTTTGGCTTAATTTTTGTAATGTTTATTACTAAAAATTTCTTGGGAGTTGACGTCCGCTAGCTCGACCGGGGTTGCGTCCATTCACCGAATGGGGCAGCACTCGGGTTCATCCGTTGCGGTCCAGCACAGAGAGTCGGGTGTTGCGAGCACTATAAAACATCCACGTGCACACCCAGTGACGACGGAAAGGAGGATGGATCGGAGGAAGCCTGACAGTCCGGTGTTTAGCTTGTCCAGTTCGACACGGGCTGCAAGCGAGAGAGGTCCCTCTCTCATACAACAGCATCTGGGACCAGATGTTGTAGTCCGTAATGTTACGCAGTCGGAGCATACGTCCACCGCTCGGAGGGCTCCGGTATATAGGCAGTCCGCCGAGGCTACCTATAAGGCTTCCATATCCTCTCAGCAGCACACTCGACCGCACCTTGGCTACGTGACCAGTGAATTACAGTCAGCTTCGCCGACCAGGGATTCCTCGGCGACCAGGTCACGCCATCCGGTAGCCAGGGACTCGCGGCCTTCTTCGTCCGGACGTTCACATAAAAGATGTATGCAAGATGCAACGTCCAGGGAGCTTCCGGCGGCTAAAACCAGTAAGACCGCCGCTCCCCAGGCCTCTGTAACGGATGTGCTATCACAGATAGCAAAGTTAATCGCAGCATCCCAGCAACCGTCAGAGCCTCTGTCGGAACATGAAATGTCAGAAGATGCTGGGTCGGTAGGTTCCGCCGCTGGATCCGGTGCGGACGACCGAGATTTACATGATTTACATGAGGTCCGGCAGGATGGCGAAAGGGATTCTGATGAATTGGATATTTCCCTTTCGGAACAACATAAAATAGCCGTAGAATTCATCCGGTGTTATCTTCCAGAAGTTGTTCCGCCAGACCAAAATGCTGCGCAGCCGGATAGGAGGGTAATAGCGCCACTGGACACCGAGTTTTTTAATCGGTTTAGGGACATTGTCCCGGAATTTCCATCACAATCCAAGAATGTCTCTCGGATTTTTGAGTTATTGAATGACGCTATTGATAAACTTGCCAACAAGACGGGCAGGTCAGCCTTCCTACCGGCTTCTGCTCTACAGCTGCCGTTTATTAATCAAAGGAACAAGTTTGATACGGCAGGTCAGGGCATCCAGAGAGTTCCTCTGCGTTTAGACGACCAGGCTGAAGACCTTGATATATCCATGCCGTCGTCTATGTCACTTCCATCGTCTACGATGGAAACGACGATATCGTCTAACAGAGCTAGTTTAGACGCTCTTTCCTACGCAGATCACCTTACTAGAGCGTTGTCATTACGCTTTGAAGGACCTGAATTTCAAGACGTACAAACGTCTTTAAGAGTTCTGTCCAGGGCCATAGCGTTTTCCACTTATAACTCCGCCCTTTCAGTGGCAAATCTGGAGTTAGCTCGACGTGACGCGGCCTTGGCTACTTCCACATGCGTGGACAGTAAGGTGAAAAACTCTCTTAGAGTCGCTCCGGTCTCTGGAGAGTTTCTCTTCAGTGGCAAGCTTTCTGATATATATGATAAATTAACAAAGAAAGCTTCGGACTCTCTGCTTTTTAAGTCTGCTTCCAAGAAATCGGAACCAGCAGACAGGAGTAGGCCAGGCACTTCCGGGACGAGTTCGTCCAGGGGAAGTTCCTATAGAGGTTCCTATGCGTCCTCTAGGTCTTACTCTAGAGACCGGCAGAGTAGCGACTCGACTAGGGGCCGTTATGCTGGCCGAAATAACCGGTCAGACGCCCCTAGGCCGACGGGGCGAGGTGCGGGTCGCGGAGGACGTGGTTTCTCCTACCGCAAGCCTCGCGGATCCAGGAAGTGATGGTCTAGACCTCTGTCGCGTTCCGGTGGGCTATTTCGGAAGGACTAAAACTGTCCTTCAAAGGCAAGCCTCCATTAACTCGAAGTCCAAGATGGACTCAGCTTCCGTCAAATTGTCAGAAAAGAACCGCACTTCTATCAGAAGTCCAGTCTCTTTTAACGAAGAATGCGATAGAGGTCGTAGAAAACCAGGAATCTCCAGGTTTCTACAGCCATCTTTTTCTGGTTCCGAAGCCAGACGGCTCGTTCCGTCCAGTGATCGACTTAAGCTGGATAAACAAGCTGATCGTGGCTCCAAAGTTTTATATGGAGACCATTCGATCGGTCAGAGCGAGCATTCGAGTGAATGACTATGCTGCGAGCATAGAGCTCAAGGATGCATACTTTCACGTCATGGTACATCCGGCGTTCAGAAAGTATCTTCGCTTCGCTGTCCTAGGTGTTGTTTATCAGTTCCGAGCGATGTGCTTTGGTCTGAATCTGGCGCCCTGGGCATTCACTCGAGTAATGAACTCGGTAATGACTCATTTCCGAGCTCATTCGTCGGCGGTAACGTCGGCTTACCTGGACGATATTCTTCAGAGATACGGCAACGAGTTAACGCTTCAGAACGACATGCACAATCTGCTTCTATTGCTCCGACGTCTCGGTTTCATAGTAAACGAAGAGAAGTCGGATCTGGTGCCGTCCAAGTCATTTACCCACCTGGGAATGAGCTTCGAGGCGCACAACAATCTTGTTAGTCTGCCGTTAACCAGAGCGAAATTAGTCAGTTGTTATGCTCGCTATTGTCTTCACTCAGACAAAGTGTCAGCGAGGGAATTCATGAGACTAATAGGTCTGTGCGGAGCTGCCTCGGATCTCATTCCGATGGGGCGGCTACGCACCCGTCCTCTCCAGGTCTATCTGACTCAGAATTGGAGAGTGAAGATTCATTCGCTCGAAACGGACATACTCTTGTCAAGCCAAGTGAAACAAGAGATTCAGACTTGGGCAGACATACAGTGGTTAACTCAGGGAGTTCCACTGCAGTTGCCAGATCCGAGTTTTACGATTATGACGGATGCCAGTCAAACAGGCTGGGGCGCGACACTGAGCCCATCGGATTTGAAGTGCCAGGGTCTTTGGGATCCGCAGTTTCTAAGCAAGCACATCAACATCAAAGAGATGATGTCGATTTGGCTTGCTCTACGTCATTGGATAGACGTTATTCAGAATGCACACGTGCAAATTATGTCCGACAATACGACAGTAGTTGCGTATATTCGGAACCAAGGTGGCACTCATTCCATTCCGTTGCTCAATCTAACGGAAATAATTCTTCTGTTTGTATTAGAACATCAGATTCTTCTCTCCATCCGTCATATTCCGGGTCGTCTGAACGTCTTAGCAGACTCCCTTTCACGGAGGGGTCGCCTGTTGCCGTCAGAATGGACTCTCAACAAGCAAGTATTCAATCAGATTTGCTACCAATGGGAACGGCCAATGATAGATTTATTTGCGACACATCTCAACAACCAGTTGCAGACGTATGTGTCACCTTGTCCGGATCCTCGAGCGTTTGCAGTAGACGCTCTCTCGATCTCTTGGGACGGAATGATAGGATATGCGTATCCTCCAGTGCCGTTGATTCAGCAGATATTGCTCAAGATAAAACAATCGCAATGCAAGATTCTGTTGGTAGCATCTCTGTCTCCACAGAGACCGTGGATAAATCTACTCAGGTGTCTGTTGTGGGACATGCCGAGGAAGCTTCCTCAACGGGAAGATCTTCTTTCGCAAGGGAAATCGTGCATCCTCCATCACAATCCGCAAGGTCTAAACCTTCACGTATTTCCATTGTGCGGTCCTTCTTGCACGGAAAACATTTTACAGGACGAGCAGTGGACGCGATTTCTAACTGCAGGAGGACCTCCTCTTCGCTAAACTATGCTGCTAAGTGGAGGGTCTTTTGTCAGTGGTGTGAGGATCATTCAGTAGATATTTATGATCCCTCCATTCCAGACATAGCAAACTTTCTAGTATACTTGTTTGATGAGATTAATCTGCAGCCTATCACCATTAAGGGTTATAGGTCTATGCTATCTGATACCTATGCACATCATGATAGCTTGAGGATTGGAACTAATGTCTCTTTATCTAAGTTAGTTAGAAATTTTTCGATAAATAGACCTAGAACCCTTAGATTAATTCCGAAGTGGAATTTGGCCTGGGTTCTTCTTAAGCTAAAAGAAGCGCCTTTTGAGCCTCTTGACACAGTTGACTTCAAATTCTTAACATATAAGACAGCTTTTCTCTTAGCTTTCTCTTCTGCTAGAAGAGTTAGTGAGCTTCATGCACTATCTGTGGAGGATTCTCACTACCGTAGTGTCGGTAATACTATTACCTTTACCACTAATGTTGGATTTTTGGCTAAGAATCAGGCTCCTAATAAGTATCCTGAACCTATTATTATTAAGGCCCTTCCATCATCTGATGGGCGTAGGCCTCGACTGTGTCCTGTTAGAGCAATACGTATTTACAGACGTAGATCTGAGTTCATCAGAAAGGGACGTAAGCGTTTCTTTCTGTCTTTGATGCCTAATAGAAAGGATATTATGGTTCATTCTATTGCTAGATGGATTCAATTAACTATTCGAACTGCTTATGAAAAATTATCTTCCTCTCAGCAGTCGGCACTCAAGATCTCAGCTCATGAAGTAAGAGCTCTTTCTACTTCTTGGGCCTATGCTAATTGTATTGCTATTACTGATCTAATGAAGGCTGCATATTGGTCTCAACCTTCCACATTCACTAATTTTTATCTCAGAAATATTGAGTCCATTTCTGGAGACCTCCATTGTTTAGGTCCGTTATCAGTTGCTCAGAATATCGTCCACTAAACAGTTGCAACTATAGTTATGTAGGCTTTCTGTTCCGGCAGTGACTCTGTCCTGCTGCCCTCTTCGCTCTGGGGTATTTGACCCAGGGCAAGGGGAAGGGGGGGGGGGGGGCAGGTGTTCCCTTAGGTCACCTGCTTTATAGTGAAAAGCAAGGGAATACCTCCCCCAGAGTCAGTAATTCTGAGTCGGTACCGGGATGGTTTTAAAGTGTAAGATAATGTTTAATCATCCATGTAATATTTTTAAAGTGTAGCTCGGTGTGAAGCATTTGTATATGTCATGTGTCAAACGAGCGTTAATATACAATCCTCGGACACTTTTAATGAATATAAAGAGTCTCATTTCTCTGGACTTCCTTTATTTATTGGCTTACCTTTAAAAGTATTAGTATAAAGGGTTATACTGGATGTTAATAGAGATCATTGATTATTATTATGCTCAATTACTGATCGGTGTTGTGTCTTTCTTCTTTATTATAAATAGGAAAGATACATGTAAAGCCTATCTCTTCTTTTCTCCTGGAGAGGATATTCTTTTATACATAATTGAGCTTATTGGATTTTCCTTTGTGTCCTAGGCCCTCCACCCTATTTACTATTCAGCTAAGTCTGGGTCATTGGTACAGTATAAAAATGTTAAAAAAATTTATAGTAATTTATATATTTTTTATACTTACCAATGACCCAGACGGGGATGGCCCTCCCAGGAGTTGGGAACTCATACCTCCCCGCTGAGTACATAACGCCTACCAGGCACTGGTTGTAAGAATGATAATTGGCGCCAATTTCGGGACTTCCTCGACACTGCGCATGCGCAGAGGAGTCGATGTATGGAGGGCCATATAGGACATGTATTTTTCGGTTTTTGATGCAAATTTTGGGGATTGGGGGGGGCAAAATTTGTGTTTGGCCCTGAATTAAGGAGATTAGCACCAGCTAAGTCTGGGTCATTGGTAAGTATAAAAAATATATAAATTACTATAAATTTTTTAACTTTCTGATTTTGGAAGACACTACAAACCAACAAAAATGTTTCTTTTTTGGCTTCTTATTTTATGTGTGATTAAATAATGGATTAACCCTTTACCCAATGCAGACGATATCAGAATTTATTATTTTAAATATTTTTTCAAATTTTAAAAAAAATTTTAACAGAACCATATCATGTGACTCCTCGTTGGAACGAGCTCGACGAGCTCGTTCCAACGAGGGGTCACATGATATGGTTTTGTTGAAATTTTTTGAAAAATAATATTTTTTCAACTGCTGAACTTGCATATTTGCGAGCGGATGCGACAGATTCATTGGGTGAAGGGTTAATGAAAATTGGCTTTTGAATCAAGCCATAATAGAACAAACTTGACCTTCTGTTTTTTGTATTTCTATATATCTGGACATAGATACTGAAAATCTGAACCATAATAATGATTTAACGCTTGGAGTGGAAGATTTGGAATGATTATGTGAATTTTTTTTTTTTTCAGTCTTTCAGTCGAGAGTGCTATCCATTTACGTAATGAATATAATCGGCTGTATTCATCCATTGTTGATTCTTTTGACGAATCTACAGGTAAATTGAAAATTCAAAACTGAATGGGTTTTTTTTATCCCAAATAATGTATGAAAAATATTTAAGGCCCCATACACATATCATTCGAAAGTGTTGTCCACATTGTCTAGCTTCAAATCATTGCATACACTACAACCTGCTGTGCAAGGCATTCCAGGGTAGATGTCATTTTTAGCTCAACTTTAACGTAAGTCAAATTTGAGCTTATACCATGGCCAGTCGTCTGTCAACAATTCAATACGGCTCGGACTAGAGGCCGTATTTATGAACCGATCTTTACAAAACTTCTTGGGTACCTTTCTTATGACCGTGGGACGAGAACGAGTGTTTTTGGGTTCGATCCGAAATTCAAGTTGGCCGCTGGCAGCCATTTTGTACAAAATTAGGTGCAATCAGATTTTTGTGCAGAACTTCCATATGAAAGCTCTGATTTGAATAATTTTTTGTATGAATGTTTAGTACCATGGGATACATCACATAATACTGGTTTTTTTCTCGTGCGTAAATTATGCAAATTAGACTAACTTTGATGTATTTAGTGTTACTTCCAGCACTGTAAGTACAAATTCCAATACGGCTCGGGCTAGAGGCCGTATTTATGAACCGCTCTTTACGAAACTTCTTGGGTACCTTTGGTGTCACTGGGACGAGAACAAGTGTTTTTGGGTCCGGTCGGAAATTCAAGATGGCCGATGGCAGCCATTTTGTACAAAATTAGGTGCATTCAGATTTTTGCACTGAACTTCCATATGAAAGTGCTGATTTGAATGATTTTTTGTGTGATTGTTTAGTACCATGGGATACATCACAAATAATATGGGTTTTTTCCTCGTGCAAAAATTATGCAAATTAGATGAACTTTGATTTTTTCAGTGCTACTTACACACAGTAAGTACACATGTCAATACGGCTCGGGCTAAAGTCTGTATTTATGAACCGATCTTCACGAAACATCTTGGGTACCTTTGTTATCACCTTGAGACGGGAACGAGTGTTTCTGGGTGCAGTCCAAAATTCAAGATGGCTGTCAGTGGCCATTTTTACTGAAATTAGGTCTAATCAGTTTTTTGTACATAACTTCTATACGGCTCAGACTGGAGGCCGTATTTATGAACCGATCTTTACAAAACTTCTTGGGTACCTTTGTTATCACCGTGGGATGAGAACGAGTGTTTTTGGGTGTGGTCCGAAATTCAAGATGGCCACCAGCAGCCATTTTGTTCCAAAATGAGTGCCATCAGTTTTTTGTACAGAACTTCTGTATGAAAGTTCTGATTTGAATAAATTTTTGTATGAATGTTTAGTAACATGGAATACATCACATATAGCACAGGTTTTTTTCTCGTGCAGAAATTATGCAAATTAGAAGAACTTTGATTTATTCAGTGCTACTTGTACACAGTAAGTGCACATGTCAATACGGCTTGGGCTAGCGGCTGTATTTATGAACCGATCTTCACGAAACTTCTTAGGTACCTTTGTTATCACCTTGGGATGAGAACAAGTGTTTCCGGGTGCGGTCCAAATTCAAGATGGTGCCAGTGGCCATTTTGTACCGAAATTAGGTCCAATTACACAATCACAACTTCTATACGGCTAGTATTTATAAACTGATCTTCACGAAGCTTCTTGGGTGCCTTTGTTATCACCTTGGGACAGGAATGAGTGTGTTTTGAGGTGCCTTTGTTATCACTGTGCTATGAGAACAAATATTTTGGGGTTCAGTCAGACCCACTCTGGGACTCAAAGATTTCTTTTGTAGTTTAGCATCTGACTGTCACCCACCTTTACAATACTTTACCTATACATTTATTACAGGCTACGGTCAGTATTTATGTACAGTCCGTTACAATACTTTATATGTACCTTTGTTATCAGGTCATTGTCTAGATGTTTGTCATTGCTGTGTCTAGATGTTACTATACATGTACATGTCTTAACAAGTTGAGCTACAGTGTCCTTGACAATTTCATTGCAGTCTTCCAATGTACCAGGATGTCACCTAGCTTAGTATCTCTCCTGTACATTGTAGGGGGGGGGGGGGGGGGGGAGGGGTTGGAAATACTTTGCTCATTCTATCTGATTCAAGTACAAGACTGAAAATAAGCAGGCTATCCTCTGCAGAATGAGGTCCCCAGAGGGTGAATTTGGTGATGTTACCCTGCACAGCGTGGTAGCGTTACTAAATTTACCCTCTAAACTTCATTCCGAATCAGGGTCTCAGGTCTAAAGAGAAAGAGGTACCCAGAGGATAAATTGGGTGATCCTAGCTCTCTTTAAGGGATAGCGTCAGCAAATTCACCCTCTGGGGACCTCATTCTGCAAATGACAGATTGCTTATTTCCAGGCTTGTTCAAGTAGTATATTCATGTATCCGTATGGAATCCTCGCAATATCTTGTAAGCCAGAGGATGTGGTGTATTGTAACCAGAACCTAAAGGATGAAAAAATGGCTCAGTGCACTAAAGAATAACCTCACTGTAAAACTAGGAACATTATATATGTAATTGGCTGTAAACAGTGCAACTTTGCAGTACATGTTGGGGAAATTGGCAGACAGCTCCATGGGAGAATCCATAAGCCCCTACAGGATATTCGTCTACAGCATGACAAACGAATTGTCAATTAAGTCCTCAGCTCAATTCAGGATTTCACAGTCTCTTTGGGGGGATGTGGGGTGGGGGGGGGGGGGGGGCAGTCTTTCAATTTTGAAAATGGGAGGTGCACTGCATACTAGAGTGCTTGCTATTATTTGAAGTGAAGCCAAGCCTAAAAATAATTTTCAGAAAAAAAATAAAAATGAAAAAGCCTCCCGCCCTCATCAAAAATTTGAGGCACAATTGCCTGAGAAAATAGATATTTTTATACTGTACCAATGACCCAGACTTAGCTGGTGCTAATCTCCTTAATTCAGGGCCAAACACAAATTTTGCCCCCCCAATCCCCAAAATTTGCCTCAAAAACCGAAAAATACATGTCCTATATGGCCCTCCATACATCGACTCCTCTGCGCATGCGCAGTGTCGAGGAAGTCCCGAAATTGGCGCCAATTATCATTCTTAGTTTGGCCCTCAAAACAGTCACACTTCTCTGTTATTTGTGCTTCCAAATCTCAATTTTCATGATGCCAGACACATATTCATGAGTGAAATGGTGGAAATAAAGAGGATACATTAGGAGGAGAGGAAAATATTTAGTTCAAGAAAATGTTCAGGGCTGTAACTTATAATTATTTTATGAAATTATTTCTAGTTGCCTTTTTTCAAGGCATGGCCCTGATGTTATCATTCTTGCTATGAAGTACCATTGTTTGATCAGTGTTTCCTCTCTACCTTCCTTATTCCCCCCTAGCTTTTCTCCCATGTTTTGGCTTAATTTTTGTAATGTTTATTACTAAAAATTTCTTGGGAGTTTTGGCTTGGTAACAGATTTATTTCTGTTTTTTTCCCCATGTTTACGTCCTCACCCTAGGGGTGTTTAGGCGTTTTGGTCTGCATCTACCATCTGATGTTCTACAGTTTCTTCTCTGGAAGCCTCTGTTTTGCATCAGATAGTGTTTTAATTGGTGACTGATTTCGGGCCATGTTTGTTTTAGTGCCTGGAGTCATGTTTCCGGTTTGTTGACACTTTTGCTTAGGTTGACAACAGTTACTGCTGATAGTGATTTTTTGTCTTCTGCATCTCTTATTCATAGTAAGATACATTATTATTGTCCGTAAGTGTCTCATTAATTTTTTCAAAATGAATTTAAATTTTTGTCCACACTTAGGCTTTTTGGGGATCCATTGGGCTCAGGGTTCCCCTTGGGAACTTGGGCTCTTCTGAAAAAAAAAAAAAATTTTTTTTTTTTTTTAAAAAATTTGTTCTTTCAAATCATTATTTATTAATGAATATAATGGATTGTTGTATTATGTATCTTTATTTTCAAGGATTAGTGCGAGTACTTTGATTGTTTACATTTCACTATGAATGATTATTGTTCAAATTGTAATAGGAGGAAGTCTTCCTATGATTCTCATGATCTCTGTATTAATTGTTCTCTCTGTACTCGCACTGATCTTTGTTCTGTGTGTTTCAAATGGGATGAAAAACGTTGGAAACGTGTGTCACGGTATGTTGTTCCTGGAGAAAGGTCCATTCCGGTTCTTTCTCCTCAGAGTCACTCTAGTGTTTCACTCTCTTTTTCAGAGGAACAAGAACAGGGTGATGTTTCCGTGATGTCATCCAGAAGTGTGCCTCCCTCGTCACATACAAGCGAAGAGCTAGCGGCAAAAGTGCTCATGGAGATTCGTCAATTCCCTGAAAGGAGCCCGAAGGGGTTGACGTCCGCTAGCTCGACCGGGGTTGCGTCCATTCACCGAATGGGGCAGCACTCGGGTTCATCCGTTGCGGTCCAGCACAGAGAGTCGGGTGTTGCGAGCACTATAAAACATCCACGTGCACACCCAGTGACGACGGAAAGGAGGATGGATCGGAGGAAGCCTGACAGTCCGGTGTTTAGCTTGTCCAGTTCGACACGGGCTGCAAGCGAGAGAGGTCCCTCTCTCATACTACAGCATCTGGGACCAGATGTTGTAGTCCGTAATGTTACGCAGTCGGAGCATACGTCCACCGCTCGGAGGGCTCCGGTATATAGGCAGTCCGCCGAGGCTACCTATAAGGCTTCCATATCCTCTCAGCAGCACACTCGACCGCACCTTGGCTACGTGACCAGTGAATTACAGTCAGCTTCGCCGACCAGGGATTCCTCGGCGACCAGGTCACGCCATCCGGTAGCCAGGGACTTGAGGCCTTCTTTGTCCGGACGTTCACATAAAAGATGTATGCAAGATGCAACGTCCAGGGAGCTTCCGGCGGCTAAAACCAGTAAGACCGCCGCTCCCCAGGCCTCTGTAACGGATGTGCTATCACAGATAGCAAAGTTAATCGCAGCATCCCAGCAACCGTCAGAGCCTCTGTCGGAACATGAAATGTCAGAAGATGCTGGGTCGGTAGGTTCCGCCGCTGGATCCGGTGCGGACGACCGAGATTTACATGATTTACATGAGGTCCGGCAGGACGGCGAAAGGGATTCTGATGAATTGGATATTTCCCTTTCGGAACAACATAAAATAGCCGTAGAATTCATCCGGTGTTATCTTCCAGAAGTTGTTCCGCCAGACCAAAATGCTGCGCCGCCGGATAGGAGGGTAATAGCGCCACTGGACACCGAGTTTTTTAATCGGTTTAGGGACATTGTCCCGGAATTTCCATCACAATCCAAGAATGTCTCTCGGATTTTTGAGTTATTGAATGACGCTATTGATAAACTTGCCAACAAGACGGGCAGGTCAGCCTTCCTACCGGCTTCTGCTCTACAGCTGCCGTTTATTAATCAAAGGAACAAGTTTGATACGGCAGGTCAGGGCATCCAGAGAGTTCCTCTGCGTTTAGACGACCAGGCTGAAGACCTTGATATATCCATGCCGTCGTCTATGTCACTTCCATCGTCTACGATGGAAACGACGATATCGTCTAACAGAGCTAGTTTAGACGCTCTTTCCTACGCAGATCACCTTACTAGAGCGTTGTCATTACGCTTTGAAGGACCTGAATTTCAAGACGTACAAACGTCTTTAAGAGTTCTGTCCAGGGCCATAGCGTTTTCCACTTATAACTCCGCCCTTTCAGTGGCAAATCTGGAGTTAGCTCGACGTGACTCGGCCTTGGCTACTTCCACACGCGTGGACAGTAAGGTGAAAAACTCTCTTAGAGTCGCTCCGGTCTCTGGAGAGTTTCTCTTCAGTGGCAAGCTTTCTGATATATATGATAAATTAACAAAGAAAGCTTCGGACTCTCTGCTTTTTAAGTCTGCTTCCAAGAAATCGGAACCAGCAGACAGGAGTAGGCCAGGCACTTCCGGGACGAGTTCGTCCAGGGGAAGTTCCTATAGAGGTTCCTATGCGTCCTCTAGGTCTTACTCTAGAGACCGGCAGAGTAGCGACTCGACTAGGGGCCGTTATGCTGGCCGAAATAACCGGTCAGACACCCCTAGGCCGACGGGGCGAGGTGCGGGTCGCGGAGGACGTGGTTTCTCCTACCGCAAGCCTCGCGGATCCAGGAAGTGATGGTCTAGACCTCTGTCGCGTTCCGGTGGGCGGAAGACTGTCGAGTTTCTCAAGCAATTGGGAATCAATTACGGAGGACCCTTGGGTGCTAGGGGTTATTTCGGAAGGACTAAAACTGTCCTTCAAAGGCAAGCCTCCATTAACTCGAAGTCCAAGATGGACTCAGCTTCCGTCAAATTGTCAGAACAGAACCGCACTTCTATCAGAAGTCCAGTCTCTTTTAACGAAGAACGCGATAGAGGTCGTAGAAAACCAGGAATCTCCAGGTTTCTACAGCCATCTTTTTCTGGTTCCGAAGCCAGACGGCTCGTTCCGTCCAGTGATCGACTTAAGCTGGATAAACAAGCTGATCGTGGCTCCAAAGTTTTATATGGAGACCATTCGATCGGTCAGAGCGAGCATTCGAGTGAACGACTATGCTGCGAGCATAGAGCTCAAGGATGCATACTTTCACGTCATGGTACATCCGGCGTTCAGAAAGTATCTTCGCTTCGCTGTCCTAGGTGTTGTTTATCAGTTCCGAGCGATGTGCTTTGGTCTGAATCTGGCGCCCTGGGCATTCACTCGAGTAATGAACTCGGTAATGACTCATTTCCGAGCTCATTCGTCTGCGGTAACGTCGGCTTACCTGGACGATATTCTTCAGAGATACGGCAACGAGTTAACGCTTCAGAACGACATGCACAATCTGCTTCTATTGCTCCGACGTCTCGGTTTCATAGTAAACGAAGAGAAGTCGGATCTGGTGCCGTCCAAGTCATTTACCCACCTGGGAATGAGCTTCGAGACGCACAACAATCTCGTTCGTCTGCCGTTAACCAGAGCGAAATTAGTCAGTTGTTATGCTCGCTATTGTCTTCACTCAGACAAAGTGTCAGCGAGGGAATTCATGAGACTAATAGGTCTGTGCGGAGCTGCCTCGGATCTCATTCCGATGGGGCGGCTACGCACCCGTCCTCTCCAGGTCTATCTGACTCAGAATTGGAGAGTGAAGATTCATTCGCTCGAAACGGACATACTCTTGTCAAGCCAAGTGAAACAAGAGATTCAGACTTGGGCAGACATACAGTGGTTAACTCAGGGAGTTCCACTGCAGCTGCCAGATCCGAGTTTTACGATTATGACGGATGCCAGTCAAACAGGCTGGGGCGCGACACTGAGCCCATCGGATTTGAAGTGCCAGGGTCTTTGGGATCCGCAGTTTCTAAGCAAGCACATCAACATCAAAGAGATGATGTCGATTTGGCTTTCTCTACGTCATTGGATAGACGTTATTCAGAATGCACACGTGCAAATTATGTCCGACAATACGACAGTAGTTGCGTATATTCGGAACCAAGGTGGCACTCATTCCATTCCGTTGCTCAATCTAACGGAAATAATTCTTCTGTTTGTATTAGAACATCAGATTCTTCTCTCCATCCGTCATATTCCGGGTCGTCTGAACGTCTTAGCAGACTCCCTTTCACGGAGGGGTCGCCTGTTGCCGTCAGAATGGACTCTCAACAAGCAAGTATTCAATCAGATTTGCTACCAATGGGAACGGCCAATGATAGATTTATTTGCGACACATCTCAACAACCAGTTGCAGACGTATGTGTCACCTTGTCCGGATCCTCGAGCGTTTGCAGTAGACGCTCTCTCGATCTCTTGGGACGGAATGATAGGATATGCGTATCCTCCAGTGCCGTTGATTCAGCAGATATTGCTCAAGATAAAACAATCGCAATGCAAGATTCTGTTGGTAGCATCTCTGTCTCCACAGAGACCGTGGATAAATCTACTCAGGTGTCTGTTGTGGGACATGCCGAGGAAGCTTCCTCAACGGGAAGATCTTCTTTCGCAAGGGAAATCGCGCATCCTCCATCACAATCCGCAAGGTCTAAACCTTCACGTATTTCCATTGTGCGGTCCTTCTTGCACGGAAAACATTTTACAGGACGAGCAGTGGACGCGATTTCTAACTGCAGGAGGACCTCCTCTTCGCTAAACTATGCTGCTAGGTGGAGGGTCTTTTGTCAGTGGTGTGAGGATCATTCAGTAGATATTTATGATCCCTCCATTCCAGACATAGCAAACTTTCTAGTATACTTGTTTGATGAGATTAATCTGCAGCCTATCACCATTAAGGGTTATAGGTCTATGCTATCTGATACCTATGCACATCATGATAGCTTGAGGATTGGAACTAATGTCTCTTTATCTAAGTTAGTTACAAATTTTTCGATAAATAGACCTAGAACCCTTAGATTAATTCCGAAGTGGAATTTGGCCTGGGTTCTTCTTAAGCTAAAAGAAGCGCCTTTTGAGCCTCTTGACACAGTTGACTTCAAATTCTTAACATATAAGACAGCTTTTCTCTTAGCTTTCTCTTCTGCTAGAAGAGTTAGTGAGCTTCATGCACTATCTGTGGAGGATTCTCACTACCGTAGTGTCGGTAATACTATTACCTTTACCACTAATGTCGGATTTTTGGCTAAGAATCAGGCTCCTAATAAGTATCCTGAACCTATTATTATTAAGGCCCTTCCATCATCTGATGGGCGTAGGCCTCTACTGTGTCCTGTTAGAGCAATACGTATTTACAGACGTAGATCTGAGTTCATCAGAAAGGGACATAAGCGTTTCTTTCTGTCTTTGATGCCTAATAGAAAGGATATTATGGTTCATTCTATTGCTAGATGGATTCAATTAACTATTCGAACTGCTTATGAAAAATTATCTTCCTCTCAGCAGTCGGCACTCAAGATCTCAGCTCATGAAGTAAGAGCTCTTTCTACTTCTTGGGCCTATGCTAATTGTATTGCTATTACTGATCTAATGAAGGCTGCATATTGGTCTCAACCTTCCACATTCACTAATTTTTATCTCAGAAATATTGAGTCCATTTCTGGAGACCTCCATTGTTTAGGTCCGTTATCAGTTGCTCAGAATATCGTCCACTAAACAGTTGCAACTATAGTTATGTAGGCTTTCTGTTCCGGCAGTGACTCTGTCCTGCTGCCCTCTTCGCTCTGGGGTATTTGACCCAGGGCAAGGGGAAGGGGGGGGGGGGGGGGGGGCGGGTGTTCCCTTAGGTCACCTGCTTTATAGTGAAAAGCAAGGGAATACCTCCCCCAGAGTCAGTAATTCTGAGTCGGTACCGGGATGGTTTTAAAGTGTAAGATAATGTTTAATCATCCATGTAATATTTTTAAAGTGTAGCTCGGTGTGAAGCATTTGTATATGTCATGTGTCAAACGAGCGTTAATATACAATCCTCGGACACTTTTAATGAATATAAAGAGTCTCATTTCTCTGGACTTCCTTTATTTATTGGCTTACCTTTAAAAATATTAGTATAAAGGGTTATACTGGATGTTAATAGAGATCATTGATTATTATGCTCAATTACTGATCGGTGTTGTGTCTTTCTTCTTTATTATAAATAGAAAAGATACATGTAAAGCCTATCTCTTCTTTTCTCCTGGAGAGGATATTCTTTTATACATAATTGAGCTTATTGGATTTTCCTTTATGTCCTAGGCCCTCCAGCCTATTTACTATTCAGCTAAGTCTGGGTCATTGGTACAGTATAAAAATGTTAAAAAATTTATAGTAATTTATATATTTCTTATACTTACCAATGACCCAGACGGGGATGGCCCTCCCAGGAGTTGGGAACTCATACCTCCCCGCTGAGTACATAACGCCTACCAGGCACTGGTTGTAAGAATGATAATTGGCGCCAATTTCGGGACTTCCTCGACACTGCGCATGCGCAGAGGAGTCGATGTATGGAGGGCCATATAGGACATGTATTTTTCGGTTTTTGATGCAAATTTTGGGGATTGGGGGGGGGCAAAATTTGTGTTTGGCCCTGAATTAAGGAGATTAGCACCAGCTAAGTCTGGGTCATTGGTAAGTATAAAAAATATATAAATTACTATAAATTTTTTAACTTTTTTTTTTAATGACCTTACTGACAAAAAACAAGTGTTGAGATTGAAAAGTTTATACTGTGCAACAAGTTTCAGTGCTAGGTAAACAGTATGATGTTTGATGAAGTAAAAGCTGTTATGCTGTGACTACAGTCACAGTGTAATAACTTTCATGTTACCAAATGTCGTGGATTGGAGGAATAACCATGTTCAAACCTGAAAATAATTTTCCTTGCGCTTCCAGACAAAATGTCAGACACCAAATGAATCATGTCTGTCATTTAAGAATGACATCTGACATATTACAAAATGGAATTTGAGTATTATTCAAAATAATGTATTTTGGGTGTACATGTACCTTCATCTTAAAACTGCTCAGAATTCATCCAACCATACCTTGTTTGGCAGGGCTCAATGAGCCCTGCCAAACAAGGTATGATTGGTTTCATTCTGAATTGGAACTGAATTACGCTTCAGACATACATGTAATATAGATACATGTATGGCTATGTCAAATCGTATTTCTTCACATGCTGTTAATACTGATGAGCTGTACAGTCACTTTATTCATACTTCCCAACTTGCCAGGACCAGAAATCACAATAATCATTAATTTTAGGCTTGCTAGTTATGTACATGATTTCCAGCATGCATGATGTTCTGATCACTGAACTTTATTGATAATTTTGGCATCAGACATTTTGACTGATGATTTTAATCCTCAGTCAGACATTGGTCTTTTTGTACCTGACATTGTCCTTGTCTGACCACTTATTTTCTGGTATGAGTGAAGCGTGCTATTGTTGAGTTCCTGCGTAATTTATGGTGTATTGTTCACATTGTATTATTTGGCTTATTTCACACAAATAGATTTTAACTCTTTACAGAAAACACATGATATAAAAATTAAAAAAAAATTTTTTTTCACAAATCTTAAAAAAAAATCAACAAAACCATATTATGTACATGTAACTCATTGGAACGAGCTTGACGAGGGGGCCACATGATATGGTTTTCTTAAAATTTTGAAGAACAAAAATTCCACTGCACAATTTGGATATTACACAGTGAATGTAGTCGATTAACTTCTATATGAAAGTTCGGTTTTGAATAAATTTTTGTATGAATGTTTAATCACATGTAATACATCACATATAATACAGGTTTTGTTCTCGTGCAAAAATTATGCATATTAGGGAAACTTTGATTTATTCAGTGCTACTACTAATACACAGTAAGTGCACACCTTGCGTGTTTTTCGTTTCCAGACTCTAACTTTCCTTACAGTCAGTCGATTTTGATGAAATTTGAAAAAAAAAAATTTGAAATTTTTTTTAGTAGATCACTTTCATCAATTGTGGGTCCAAGTTCGAACATGGGCATTTTCCGCGCATATTTAATTATGTTGCTTAAATATGATTGGCTGATGGTTTCCAGACTCGAACTTTCCTTAGAGTCAAATGATTTCAATGAAATTTCATATATGGATTACTTTTCACATCAGTTTAATGTAATATGTCTTATCATACAGTCTTAATTTTTAGTAATTCTCACAGTTATACTCCACATCACTTTACTTGCTTTGACAGTGACCTCCGTGAAAATAAATCTGATAACCACTGTCTGAAGCACTGTCTGTTCTGTCTCTTCTAAATAACTTTCACTTGCAACTCAACTATATTCCACTGGATGCATTAATTCCCCTTGACACTGCTGCCCAGCGGGAGACATGAATTCACTGAAAGAAAAAAGCTGTAGAAATATAATAAATATTTGTTTCTTTTTTTTACAGGATTGAATAATTATGCAGAAGGGGCAATTGCATTATGCAGTGCTTATAAAAACGGTATGAATAATTAATTTTTATGTGTACCCATACTATGTATGGTACACATAATGCCGGCGTCCAGGGTGACCATCCATAGTTCGTCCATCCTTTGTCCGTCTGGCGTCCGTATCCATTTCTTTGGCATTCGATAACTTGAAAAATATTGCTTGGATTGTCAAGTTACTTTATATTTGTGTTCAGGTTACTGATGTGCCGAGCTGTATAGTTTTTGGTGTAAATCGGATAATTTGATCCTGAGATCTTAACCCTTTATCCTTCAAATTGAAAATTTCTCCAATCCCTTTGGCATTCGATAACTTGAAAAATATTGCTTGGATTGTCAAGTTACTTTAATTGTGTTCAGGTTATTGATGTGCTGAGCTGTGTAGTTTTTGGTGTAAATTGATAATTTGATCCGGAGATATTAACCCCCTTTATCCTTCAAATTGAAAATTCCTCCAATCCCTTTGGCATGAGATAACTCAAAAAATATCAATCCGATTGTCATGTTACTTTATATATTTATTCAGGTTACTGATGTGCCGTGCTGTATAGTTTTTTATGTAAATCTAATAATTTGATCCGGAGATATTAACCCTTTATCCATCAAATTAGACACGCCTCCAATCCATTTCTATATGTACCCATACCTTGTATGGTGTACATAATGTCGGCATCCGTGGTGACCCTCCGTCATACAGCTTTCTACTAGTTGCGCGTATGGGTACACATCTGACGATTTCATCAGCCTATTTTTATTTAATGTTATGATTTCTGGGGGAAGAAATAATCAGCTGAAGTAATGAAATCTATAGTACTTGGAGAGTGGATTGTAACTAAATCACCCGTGGAGTGGAGTTATCACCCAAGCTATAACTTTCAAATTTTGTATATAAAAAAAAAAAACACAAGCAATGTTTCAGCCAATGGACCTCCGGGTTTAACCTGGAGGTCCATTGGCTGAAACTTTGCTGGTGCTGATTTTGCTTTGCAACAAATTTGGAATATTATTGCTTGGGTGGAATCTCCACTCTACGAGTGATTTAGTGATAATACTCTCTTCACGTACTGTATACACCGAGACTGACACTTAAAGAGGTGCTTGTGAAATTGGTTTGTCTGGTTAGAAAATGACATCGTATTTTCACAAATTGTATACCAACTTTCCTGAATACTATCGAATGAATGAGTCGAACACTATACAGAGGCTTCAAACCATAAGGTCAAATACTAAAGAAACTGTAAAATAACAGTTCCCTGACCATGAACTGGCATTTTTTTTGTGTCATGATAATGGACACATTTTAGGGATTATCCTTGGTCGCACCATGGGCTGAAGATCGCCTGCTTTCCCAATGAAAGATTCACTTGATTTTTCCCAATTTCATTAAATAAAAAAATCTTCCTTGTTCAAGCCCAAGGGTTATAGCATTTTGAGGGTGTAGATCCATGATCTCACAATGTCGGCACTGTTCAACCATATTAGATCTCTCTGGGTCAGATTTCAATACCTGTATAATAGTGTAATGTAGATACGTAATAGAATGATTTTGTTGATTATAGCGATCTGCTATGGGGATGTCCCGTTTGAGATATCAGCTATATGTTTTTTAATGCAGTATAGTTTCTCTTGGTTTCACCGATGTATTGTTTTTCACATCAGTTACAAGTTAATAGCTAGATACAGCTCCATGTCATGCAGTTTGCTTGGTATGGGCCATGGTATCCAGGGATTTTTCTAGGTGACGACAGGGGCCGAATACAGGCCCCATTCCCAATGAGATTTTTCCCAATTTCTAACATAAAATTCCCAATCGGTACCCAGTGTCAACTTCATCATAATAATTGCGATTATTTACTGTGAAAGTAGGCCTTATTATGATGATAAAAGAACTGTAAAACCATAATTTCAAATAATAAACCCAACTTCTTCATTTTTAATGTGCCTGTAGAGAAGAAATGTGCATTTTTCTCCACTCTGCAGTGTCACCAGAATTCCCAATTTGGTCCAATAAGATGGCATTTTTCCCAATTGTATGGGCCCCTGGCCCCATTCCCAATGCCCCTAGAAAAATCCCTGGTATCTCTTGTGTGTGTTAGTGCATTTGAACTAAACCACTGGCCTGTATTAGGATGTCCTGGATTGTGTTTTGCTGTCTGTATAAGGGCCTCTCTCTTTAGGTATTGCGGCACGGAGTCCCTTCGGTGCTATGTTGTTACATATGCTTTTTTCCAGGAACTTTCCTTGTAGTTTTAATAGGAGGGATTTTACCCCTAGGTTATGGACCTTCTGAAAGGTAGGCTGGTTGTCATTGTTGACGTTAGTAATGGTGTTAATTTCATCAGTATTTTCCCTTGGTCTTTTGGCCCGTCTTTCTTGGTCAGACATAATGACCGTTCTGATGACCGTTCTCAAGCTGGAGCTAGAGTTCAAGCCACTAAATGATGATGTGTTGTTGGTCTCTGTTGCCATAACTTGTCTACCAGGTCCCAATTTCAGCCTGAAAATATATTCCCAAATTATATTTTTCAGTCATAATAATCGGTTTTTGATTCAAGTAGATTGTAGAGATGGGCGGTATCGGAATTTTGAGTTCGGTATCGGTTTCGGTATTTTTGTGTGGGCATACCGCGGTATCGGTTCGGTATTCGGTATGTGACTTCAGATTCACTGATAGTACCAAAGGGGAATCCATGTCAGAAAAATACAGAGTTGTTCTTGTATCATTCTATCATAGTGCTACACATGCCATTGTTGAAGGGCTCAACATTGTCATTCTTTTGTCAACACAGATCATATCTACAGTAATTTGGTGACTTGTTCTAAATACGCCTTAACTTTTCAAGCTCCACTTAAGGCGTCCGTCTGTAATCATAGAATGTGTGTCCTGAAGATGTCATCTTTAGGTTGACCTGATGACAGTAGTAAAATTATCTGGTCAGTGATTTCTAGCCAAGTCTTGGCTGCCTGTTAAGGCAGCCAAGACTTGGCTAGAAATCACTGCTAAGCAACTGGACATGTGCAGGTCATAGACTATTGATAATTTAGTACAACTGCCCTGGTCCTTAAGGCTTAACAAAACTGAAAAATAAAATCAGTCACTTCTTTCATGAAAATGAACACTTCAACTGCTGTCAATCCTCATCAAGGCCTTATAAATAGCGAATGCACAGGGAAAATTGAAAATACCGTTGGTTTCGGTATTCAAAGTTTGGGTCGGTTCGGTTTTTCGGTGTCCCCATGATAATCGGTATCGGTTCGGTTTTTTGGTATATTGTCCATCTCTAGTAGATTGGAAAGGGGCCGTTTTTCTTGGGTCTTGGGGAAAATTATTTGATTGGTCATCTAAACATAAATCTACCTAGAAGCTCTTTTCCAGAGAGAATATACGGTAGGTTAAAATATGTATCACTTTATTAGAAGAGCATAATGGCTATATAACCTGATGATGCTGTTTAACCCTTTACCTAACGTAAACGGCCAAAACCGGCCAGCACTATTCTCAAAAATCTCCAATTAATTTTCATTATTTTTTCATCTCTAAAACATAGGTTATGACCCCTCATTGGAACGAGCTCATCCATGTTTTTGAGACAAAAAATGGAAATAATAGTTATTCAAGAATTTTTTTGGCAAGTGTCGTCTGCTTTTCATGTTAGGTAATGGGTTAAGTTTGCAGATAATAGTGTTTCGTGTCAGAAATTGGGAATTTTATGCATGTGTCCCATTGGGAAAGGGGCCTTATATCGGCCCCCAAAAGGCCTAGACTAAACCCTGTAATAATGTGGAGGAATGAGGGACAGACAGAGCGACAGAGACAGATTAAAATAATTTTGGGGGCTTTTCACTGTATATAACAGGGTTTGCACAAAAACTAAAATTACTTTAATTTCGGCCGTTTTCTTTATAAGTACCTGAATTTACCTCAAAAAGTACCTGAAAAACTGTAAAGTACTTTGATTTTGCAAAATGATGAATTTCAAATGCGTCTCCGATCTCCAACTTGAGACCAACAAATCAGTATAGAAAACTGCACACTGAAATTTGGAAACTGAGCACCATTAAGTACACTGTTATCAAAATGTGAGTCTTGTTCCCACCTCAAAACATTGAAATCAAGCATTATTGTCTCCCGCTTTTTGAAAAAATTGGGAGATATTAAATTTGGGGTGTCCTTCCGTGTTTTTCATTTCCAGACTCTAACTTTCCTTACAGTTACCGGTTTTCAGTGAAATTTGGGTAGTAGATAACTTTCATCAATTGTGGGTCCAAGTTCGAATATGGGCATTTTCTTCACATATTTAATTAGGTTGCTGAAATTTGATTGGCTGACGGTTTCCAGACTCTAACTTTCCTTAAAATCAACCAATTTCGATGAAATTTCATATATGGATTACTTTTATCAATACCTAGGTCAAGTTCGAATGTGGGAAATTTTGTACTGAAAATCTGTCCGTCTGCCCTGTGCATCAACATACCTCGGACTAAAAGCCGTATTTATGAACTGATCTTCACGAAACCTCTTGTGTATCTTTGTTATCATTGTGAGACCAGAATATGTCTTCATCATTACTTCTTTTGCAACTCTACAAAGTCAGACTCTCCCAGTACCATATATTATCTGGACATCACTTCCAAGGTTTCATTAACTTCCAATCACAAGCTATACAGGTTGGTTAACACTTTTCACATCAGTTTAATGTAATATGTCTTATCATACAGTCTTAATTTTTAGTGATTCTCACAGTTATACTCCACATCACTTTACTTGCTTCGACAGTGACCTCCGTGAAAATAAATCTGATAAGCACTGTCTGTTCAGTCTCTTCTAAATAACTTCCACATGCAACTCAACTATATTCCACTGGATGCATTAATTTGGGCCCCGCCATGAGGTGGACACCCTATAGTGATCGCTCTGTCCTTGCGTCCATCCGTCCGGGCTGTAATCTTTCTCTCTTAATAGATAAGGTTTTGATATTTGACATGTGGGTATATTATCTCAAGACGATGTGTCGCATACCAAGGTTGCCATGCTTTGACCTTGAACTTTGACCTCAAGGTCAAATTATTCCGTTTTCGGGGTTCTTTTCTGACAAGTTTGTGTCCGGGCTGTAACTTTTTTTTCCCTTAATAGATAGAGTTTTGATATTTGGTATGTGGGTAGATTATCTCAAGACGATGTGTCGCGTACCAAGGTTTCCATGCTTTGACCTTGAACTCTGACCTCAAGGTCAAATTATTCCGAATTCGGGATTCTTTTTTGAAAAGTTCGTGTCCGGGCTGTAACTTTTTTCCCTTAATAGATAGGGTTTTGATATTTGGTATGTGGATAGATTATCTCAAGACGACGTGTTGCATACCAAGGTTGCCATGCTTTGACCTTGAAGTTTGACCTCAAGGTCAAATTATTAGGAATTTGGGGGTTTTTTCTGACAAGTTCGTGTCCGGGAAGGGATTTTAATCAGATTTTACCTATTGCTTGAAATATTTTAGTATTACGGTTCACATCAGTTTATACCTAACATCGGTTAGTTGCTGCGGGGCCCGCAGAGATGGATTTCATCTCCGTGATATCTAGTTCCCCTTGAAACTGCTACCCAGCGGGAGACATTTGCTTGTTAGGCATAAAGGTTATTACAGAGTATGAGAAACCTGTTGTCATGAGAACTTTCATGGGATGTTTTGGATCCTGCAAGTTTATGATTGTGCCTAGCATTCATCGACAAATTTATGTCTGAAATGTCTCAATGTCAGGCCTTTAAATTCCCCCAAATAGAGATTGTAAATGCTCTTCCCAAATAATGTAACTCTGCCTAAATTATGCAGGGTTTGAAATTTTTAAAAAAGTTTTGCTGTGCTTTGGCAGTATATATAAGTTTAGTCAAGTTTCACATATAGCCGCAATATAGATTAGGGTCTACCTGTTGACTCAAACAAGGCAACAGATAAGTTTTAAAAACAGGGTTTGCCAGTGAAAAGTAACCTGCATTGACAGTATCATATATGACACAGATTGCTTTCCATTGACGGGCTCTGTTTGAGCTTGCACTCAAAGATTGAAATCTAACCTATTTTCATATGTGCTGTTTCCTATTGAACACCATGTGTTATTTACATTTAAATAGGATTTAGGCTTGGCACTGGAAAACTTAAGAAACCTTATAGGTAAATATTTAACTCGAGGAGAAGAACCAGTAGTAATGGTGAAGGCCTGTAACAAGAGGGTGTAAACATTGGGTGTCCATTTTTTTCGAGAAAAAGACATTAAAACAGATACCCAGAAGGCAAATATACTGGCATTTTTCTCTCCCACCAGACCATCATACGTTGAATTTGTATTTGCAGTTGTGCCCAAAGTAGACTGATCTATGGGCCTGCAATCCAGTACCAAATTTTCAAGGTGCAAAGATTACAAGCCACTGCAATGATACTTTTTAATATTTATTTTCTAAAATTGGATTCATTGTCTTTTGTGTGCATGTTTTCGTTAATCTTTTAAATTGGACTTATTTTTCATATTATTGGAATGTGTTTTCAAGATAAGTTTAAAATGACCAGTTTTGATTTGCATTTCTCTCAAAATTGGGGGAACTTTACGAGTTGACACAAAGTTACAGTGTTAGGTTCACAGTTCGATCCCCGCCAGGGGTAACTGCATTTTGTCCCTGGGAAAGGCACTTAATCCAGATTGCCCGCGTGGGGGGCATAGTGGCACTTTGTACTAAGGCGTACTTCACGTTGATGGTACAC